>JAMXBB010000009.1:83534842-83551358 GCA_024138015.1 Lumnitzera littorea
TGAAAATTGATTTATTTATTTTCATTTATTTTTAGAAAACTCAATTTTTCTAAGTGTGAAAACAATTTTTGTTTACTAACCTATTTATTTATTTTTATTTTTATTATATTGTCTTATTTATTTTATACTTATTCTATATATTTCTATTAAAATAAATAAATAGACTACTTTCTTTCTTCTTCTTCTTCTTTTTTTCTTCTCTTTCTTTTTTCTTTTTCATTCTTTTTTCTTTTTTTTTTCTCATTTATAACATTTACAAATAAACAAATGAATAAAATTAAAAAAAAACAAAAACAAAAAAGGTCGGCTTGGAGTTGGCTCACTTCAACTTGGATCGGCTCAATCGACTCACTTTGGCTTCAGTCGGCTCACTTTGGCTTGAGTCGGCTCACTTCGGCTCGAATCGGCTCACTTCAATGGTGGTGGTTTTCGTCAACAAACACCGTAGGGGATGCTATCCTAGAGAGAGAGGAACCATGCTAAAGAGAGAAAAATTTGATTTTTGTTTTTCTAAAGTGGTTCAAAGTTTTCGTTGTGTTGTGTAAATGAAGAGTAGATCCCTATTTATAGGTGTCATGGTTGTGTTAAGGATAGAAAAAATCAAATGCAATATAATTTTCTTCCAATTTTGGATTAGACGAACCTAGACAATATGTGGTACCAAATACATAGCTGTGCATGTATGAATGTGCCAGAGTATATCAGTGTGTCGAAATGTGTCTACCATACTCAGAAGTGAGTTGGCAAATGACGTGGCAATGACGTAGCCCATGATGTGGCAATGACATGGCAATAAAGTGAGAAAAGAAAATAAAAGTTATATTTTGCACCTTCTATGGATTGAACCTAGGATCTCCAAATCATATGCAATATCAAGTGCAGATGCTTATCCAGCTAAGATTCTTTATTCATATATGTAATTAATTGTACATATAGACCAAGTTAGCCTGAGCTAGATTCAAATCTAAGTGTAGACCCAACAGCCTTTTATTCAAAACTATTGAAATTGAAATTAAAATTATATTCTATTTAAACAACCTAAAAATTTATTATTTTCTCAATACCCTATTTTATTTTGTAACTTTTCAAATTTCTTTTTTTTTTTTTTTGCATTTTTTCTAAATTTCTTATTTTTTTTGTACTTTTTCCTATTTTACTATCTTTTTATATTTTTCTAGAATTCCTATTTTTTCTAAATTTCTTCATTTTTTGGGGCTTTATTTAATTTTATATTTTTTTAAACTTTTTCTAATTTAAGACCCTATAACCTAATTTGAAAAATAAAATAGGGGAGCAAAAATTAGGTATCTACAGTAGTAAGGAAGCATTATTTTTTTGTTTAGTGTATTGTTAATCTGTTCAATAAGTATTATAGCATGTTAGATTCTAGTATTCAAGGTGTTATCGAAGACCAAAGCAATGGTGCTCAACTTAGTTGTAGTCATAATGGTAGTAATACCTCAGGGTTAGTCAATGATAAACTTGACAGACTCACTAATCTTATTAACAATCTAGTTATAGCAATGCAAGTTAATAAGCAGCAACCTCAGGGCATGCTACTGCATAACCCACCCAAAAAATTCAAGAGCAAGGTAGCCAAGTCAATCGCCCAATTCAACCACAACAAGTTAGAAGAGTTGTAGACCAAGCTACTAAACAAAGACTAGAGTTAAAGAAAGAAGAAGGTGGTTATTACCAAGCCCAAGAGCAAGGACCCTAAGCTCTTCGAGGACTAAACAACATCAAGGTCTAAACCCTACCTTTCAATGGAAGTGGAGATGCTGGTGAGTATTTAGAGTAGGAAGAGAAGGAAGAGAAGGTGTTTGACTATTATGGATATACAGAAGTTGTGAAGGTTTAACTTACTGCACTTTAGTTCTCTAAGTATGCCACTATGTGGTAGGAGAATTTGAATGCAGCCAAAGCAAAGGACGGAAGATTAGGAGTAAGGACCTAGGATGAGATGAAAAGATTGTTAAGGGGTAAATTTGTGCTCAAGACTTATCTATAAGATACATTTGCAAAGCTGTAAGAACTACACCAAGGAGGCGGATCTGTTGATGATGAAAGAGTTCTAGATGCTTATGATCCAAACCAACATAGAAGAACCAGAGGCCGGTACAATATCGAGGTTTACTTCTAGACTTAGATATGAGATTCACAACATTATAGAGGTGTAGAGGTTTTATACCTTAGAAGAGGCGATTAAGATAATACCAAGGGTTGAAAAGTAAAGGAAAAGTGCTAAAAGTAGAGGAAAAGTGCTCCAAACAGACCTAGGCCAATATTCACCCAAACCCCTGTTCCGCTCCAACCTATTCAAGCTGAGCAAAGGAAGACATATCAAGTTGAGGAAAGGAATGACCAATTTGACGATAACCTAGCAGGCCAGTCGAACCAAGTTGAGACTAGGTTAACCCCGAGAACATATGAGAGAGGATAGACCTTCGGATGGAAGACTAACGAGGTAAAGTGCTTTAAATGCTTAGGCTTTAGACACATGGCCGTTGAGTGATCGAACCAACATATCATGGTGCTCCGAGGAGATGTACTAGATAGTACCAACGATAGCAAGCTCAAAGAGGAAAAAGATATTAGAAAAGTAGAAACCGAGGAGGAAGAGGAGACCTATATCTATGCCGACTAAGGAGAAGTGATGACCCTTATCCTAAGACAGGTATTGAGTTCCCTACCGAGCTTAGAGGAGGACCAGAGGGAGAATTTATTCTGTACAAAGTATACCATCAAGGAACAATTGTGCACCATTTTAGTAAATGGAGGAAGCTGTACTAATGTAATTGTACAGTCCTTTGTGCAAAGGTTGGGTTTATCGACCTTAAGGTGTCCCCGACCTTATAAGTTGCATTAGCTTCATTATAAGGGTGCCTTTCACATGATTGAACAAGTGATCGTACTATTCAGTGTTGGGAGTTTGTATAAGGATGAAGTAGTATGCAATGTTATCCCCATGGGAGCTTCACATCTGCCGCTTAGACGACCTTGGTTATTTGATCGATAAGTTACTCATAACGGGTATAAGAACACCCATGCCTTTGTTAAGGATGGAAAGAAGATTGTATTGCAACCTATGACCCTGTCCTAAGTAAATGAAACCCATAATTAGCTCACTTGAGTTAGTAAAAAGAAAGCTTTAGTGATGAGCTAAAGAGAGCTCCAAGCTACTAAGAAGTCTAAAGAGCTTATTTTCCTATTGATTAGAAGATTGTTGGAGATGAGAGATTTAGAGGATATTCCTGATGAAATCCGAAGCCTGCTAAATGAGTTTTCAAATACGTTTCTTAATGAACACCATTTAGTCCAAGGCATTGAGCATTATATTGATCTATAACCAACCTACATATAGAATGAACCCTAAGTAGGTTACTGAGCTTAAAAGGTAAGTGGATGATTTCATAAAGTGAGGATACGTGAAGGAAAGCATAAGCCCTTGCATGGTACCAGCTCTACTCATCCGGAAGAAAGATCGCTCATGGTGCATGTGCATCAACAGTCAAGCAATCAACAAAATTAATGTCAAGTACAGATACTTGATACTGAGGCTTGATGACATGTTAGATGAGCTTCATAGCAATAGGATATTTTTTAAGATTAATCTACGAAGTAACTACCACGAAATTCACATAAGACCAAGTGATGAGTAGAAGGCTACCTTCAAGACTAAGCATGGTCTCTATGAATGCTTAGTTATACTGTTCGAACTTACTAATGTGCCGAGCACATACATGAGGTTAATTAACCATGTAATGTGCCCCTTGATCAGAAGATGTGTAGTCATGTACTTTGATGACATACTAGTATATAGTATCAAACTAAACAACCATGTTCAATATCTCCAAGCAGTATTTGACATTCTACAAACTAAAGAGTTATATGGGAATTTAAAGAAGTGTACATTCTACCAGGATGAAGTGAATTTTTTAAGGTTTATGGTGTTGGGGGAAGGAATCCAAGCAGATGAAGAGAAGATCTAAGCTATTCTAGAGTGGCCAACACTGAGGAATGTTACTGAAGTCTCAAGTTTCCATGGCCTAAATTCTTTCATAGGCAATTTACCAAGAACTTTAGTACCTTAGCCACCCCCTTAACTGAGCTGACAAAGAAAAGTAAAGGATTCAAATGGAACGACCGAACCGAACAAAGCTTTAGAGAAATTAAGGAAAAGCTCACCTCGATGTCTATCTATCACTACCAAACATTGATAAGGCTTCGAGTTGGAATGTAATGCATCGGGAGTTGGAATTGGTGCTGTCCTTATGCAAGAGTAAAGATCTGCCACCTACCATAGTGAAATGCTTAATGGTGCTACCCTGAACTATTCTATGTATGAGAAGGAGTTCTACTCTCTTTTTCGAGCCCTTACTATTTAGCAACACTATCTGTTACCACAAGAGTTTCTTATTTACATTGACTATGAATCATTGAAGCATCTTAGGAGTTAGAACAAACTCTTAAAGAGACAAGCCAAGTGGTTAGAATTCACAAAAGGATTTTCATATGTGATCCGATACAAGAAAGGAAGCACAAATGTGATTACCAATGCTCTGTCATAATGATAAACCTTGTTAACCACCTTGCAAATAAAATTATTAGGAGTCTCACTCATTACTAAGCGGTGCGCTCATAATCCTCATTTCAACCCTATCATAGAGCAGTATAAGGATGGAATTGTTGTTAAGGGATATTGTCTTAAGGAAGGCTATCTATTCAAGGACTGAAGGCTATGCATACCAAACTATTCCACACGTGAGCTATTGATCAGGGAAGCTCATAGTGGTAGATTATCAAGCTACTTTAGGGAAACCAAGACAGTAAATCTATTGAAGGAGAACTTTTATCAGTTAAGTTTGGCCAAGGATGTCCATTAAGGTAGTTGATAATTATGAACTATACAAATGTGCTAAGGGGATGAGAGAACCCCATGGAGAATACATGCCTTTGCTAACGCTAACCTTACCTTAGGCAAATCTCAACATGGACTTTATCTTAGGGTTGCCTTAAATATCTAGAGAGAAAGATTCTATATTTGTTGTAGTGGACAGCTTCAGCAAGATGTCACACTTCATTTCGTGCCATCAGACTAATAATGCTTCATATATTGTTGATTTGTTTTAGCAAGAAGCTATCCGACTACACAAAGTATCGAAGACTATTGTTTCAAATAGAGACACAAAATTCTTGAGCTATTTTTGAAAGACTCTTTGGAGAAGACTAAAGCTAAACTTGTGTTCAGCTTTGGTAGCCACCCTCAAACTGATGTCTAAACTAAAGTCGTAACCAAGATGCTAAGCAACTTAGTTAGAGTTGTTTGAGGAAAGAACTTGAGGGACTAGGATCTATGCCTACCAGTTGTGTAGTTTGCATACAATTGGACTGTCTACAAAACCTCTAAAAAGACTCTATTCGAGGTTGTCTATGGCCTTAATCCAACAATTCCCCTAAACATGATCGGCACCCTAACAACTGCTAAAGAAAGTTAGTCTGAAGTTGACCGAACCCAAGAATTGCAAGCGCTACATCAATCTATAACCAAGAAGATCACTAAGTTCAATAAAAAATAACATGAGATTGGTAGCTAAAGCCCCCAAACTGTCACTTTCTAACTAGGAGACTTAGTATGGATTCACCTCAGCCAAGAACTGTTGTTGGTGAATTTTGGAGGGTAGAAATGTCCAACAAAGATAAGAAAAATACTTAGTACATGGGCCAATCTAATGTGGCCACTTCAATGCCTAAGTCAGTAAGTAGGAATGAGAAAAGTAAAGTCAAAAGGTTAAGAGTTATCAAATGTCTCTTATAGAGTTTCTTTCCTGTATTTATAGGAAATTGTCATGTATGAAGTAGCAATTATCAAGATAACCATCGAGAATGTAGAAGCTTCTTGATTAGACACATTCCTTAAAATGTAGGGAGAGCAGGTAGTTATGTAATATAACTATGCCTATGATAACTATTCGCACTATGAACTTGAATTCAAATCAAGAGCAAATGTGTTACTCAACGAAATGCCGAGAGTCAATTACTCAGCGAGGTGCCAAGAATATAGATTGCCCAACTTGTCAACAGTTGAATGGATGAGTAAGATAGGTAGACGAAAACTGACTATCAACATTTACCCTCTAACTCCTGCATTTGAGAATTCGACAAAGTGAGTAATACATAATGTTTCAGAGGATGAGTGGGGAGCAATTCTATAGATGCCGAGCAAGATGGGAAGCAAGACGATTCCCATCCTAATCAAAAAGTTGCAACTTTCAAATTCCCACCCATTCGAGAAACGAAAACGTAGAAGGTACGACACATGTCACCTCAGTCATCATTACGCCACAGGCCTAATAACTCCTAGAAAGTTGTCAACCATCGAATTTTTGTCACGAAACACACGTCAACAATCCACACTACTATCAAATCTGCACATCATTACCATAAAAAAAAAAATTTGCAATTACGAGGGTGAGTCGCCCATATTTAAAGGACTATTCACAATCAAAATACATTTCTTTAATTGCATCTCAAACTTCCATTTGCTTTCTCTTCTTCAACTCCTGTGATATCATTACTTCTAACCATTCAGGTATGGTTCATAACATAGTTCATCAACTTGTCCTCTCTAATTCCGAAGCGACGGAAACTAAGGCCACTACCCCCTCCCTAAATAAAGAGTGAAGCGGCATGTTCTTCTGATAGCTAAACCGACAGCATTGAAGAAAGGTAGGATAAACTCACCTGAATAAATGCTCTTGCTATAGATAATTATCCTGAGGACAAAGTAAGGAGATCCTTGACAAAATATCTATATAATAAAATAGCTTACTTCTGTGACTCTCCATATAGAACTGCCAATTTTACCAATAGAGTTTTTGTCACGAAATATAACCAGTAGTGGTAAGATCTTCTTGAAACGTAGAATCTAAGGAGGCCAAGAGAGGAGGAGAGGGTATGTTTCCCAAGGGAGCGAAAATTCTATATATACTTGAAATATTTAGATTTTGGATTGTGCTTTCCTTTATCATCTTTTATGAAGGGCTTCTTTAACTACTTTAGAGTCGTGCCAAGTATGTTCTTACCAACACATAAAGCTTCTAGCAACTTTTGAGATAGTTTGTGAAGAAGCTAAAGTCAAGGCTATACCTCAACTGTTTCAGTTTTTCTTCATGATTAAGAGGCAGCTTGACGGGTGTTACTTTATCACTGCAAGGTACAGGTGTAAGTTCATGGATGGGTCAAAGTCTAAGATCCACAAGTGGCATGATAAATTCATGTCGATAATGTCCAACGAGGAGTTGGACTTCTAGATGCAATGGACTAAGCCGATCTACATGAAAGATATAGAATTGATGCTGTAGCGGTGAAGAAAATTTGGGAAAGGAGGAAGAACAAAATGTTCTTCTGGGACACCAAGATAATTATTCAACATTATGAAAGCAAAAACCCAATCTTTTCTGAAAAAGAAGGTACGCTAATGAGTTACCACCATGCTAAGTATAGCTACAAGACGAAAGCCATTCTCGCGACTTAAAGAGAGAATTTTCGCCTTTAAGTCTTACTCGACACGGAAAATGTAAGTTTATTCTTTTCCCCTGCATTAATATTAATGTGTTTGCTCATATTGTAGATATGGGTACTGGTGAGGTCAATCCTACCAAGTTATTAACCTAAGCCAAGGCTAAAAAATCAAAAGTTGACAAGAGGGCAACCATAGCAACCACTACCACTCGGCCTACTACTACAAAGAAAACGATAAAAGAGGATGCATCCAAGCAAGCAGTAGTATAGAAGAAAACTACCCGTTCAGCCGAGAAGTGAAAGGAGGGTGAGAAGACTCTATTGGTTGAGGTTACTCATTCTAGGGAGCCTCTGATCGAAAGTATTTAACCTATCGTCGAGCTAAGGAAGGGTGGTCGAGAGACCTTGCCCTATAATAAGGCCAAAGAAGCCACTGCTACTGAAGAGTCGTCATTGGTGCTGAAGGTCGCATCAAGTACTGATAAGAGACCAGAGAAGGAACTCACTGGCCAACCACCTGCTAAAAGGTCCAAAGGTTTGGATGAGAAGACAAAGGAGGAAATGCAGTCCAAAGCTCTCAGCATCAGTAGTGCCGAATTCGTACCCAACAAGGTTAGCGAGTACTTCATCTAGTGTTAGGGCTAAAATATTTTGGATACCGACTTAGACCTAGGTGATAGGATAAAATTTTTTACCTTGATATAAGGAATTATTCTTCCAAAGGATAAAGAGATTACTAGGAAAGATGTTGATAAGGTCAAAAGTTGTAATAAGGCCCATATTATAGCCAAGTTGCATGACGAAAGTATCCATAACTATCTTTTAGTAGTTGAATTTACTCAATTACTAATATTTGGTTTCCTTTTTAGATGAGCAGCTACATTTTGATGGCTTTGGATGAGGCCGATAAAGAAACTAAGAAGGTAAGATCCATAGTAGTGTACATATTCTATGGAATCACTCCTAGTACTCATCATACTAAGTGAAATTGTTGTAGAAAATTAAGGATGCATATAATGCTTCTAAGGCCTAGATTATTGCTACCAACAATGTAAGGATAAGGGTCAAGATGGAGGCAAGAAAGCTCCAAGAAGACCTTGCTACTGAAAAGTTGGCACATACCCTTACTGTTGATAAAGTCTCAAGCCTAAAGGCCAAAATGGAAGAGCAATATAAGGAGTCTGAAGGCTTAAAAGAGGAGTTGCAGAAGAAGAAGGAAGAGTATTAGGGATGGGCCGAACTCTTTGCTTAATGAGGGACGAGGAAGATAGGCTCAAAATGCAGAATAAAGAGTTGGAGACCAACAAAATGAACTTATAGAGCCGTATTACCAAATTAGAGGAGATTGTGAGGAGAGGACCATCAATTGAAGAGGCTCTTAATACAGTCACTCCTAGTTGGCAGTATGAGAGACCTCTATGGAAGAAGTTATTGGAAGGGGTTTAAGCGATAAGCGAGGAGATCCTGAAGCTTCACCTTGATTACGATCTCTCCTACCTCAACTTCACTGACATCGACGATAAAGACAGAAATACCGATGAGGATGATGACGACAAGGCAAGCACCAAGATTGTTAATGAAGGTAATGACAAAGCTCATGTAGAGGATCTAAAGGAAGACGAAGAATGTTTATCAAAAGAAATCGCCTATGTACAAAAAGAGAAATCTGCTAACTCTAAGACGTAAAGAATCGAGAAAGAAATTTACTTGGAGAAAGCCCCAACCTCTAATCCAAAAATTACTTCTGCTGACTCTAAGGATAGGTCTTAGGATTTTCTTTGTATTCTTTGTTCATTGCTTTCTCTACTAAGCCGAGTGTTTGTAATCAATACTTTATCATATGAAAAGTATCTTTCATATTAACTGCTTCGAGTACGTTTTATTTCACATACTACGCTTTTATGAAATATATGATGTACATGCTTTATTTTACACATTCTTATTCGTTAGTACATTTTATATCACATGCTAAGTATTTCTCGACATGTTTTATTTTACATACCTAATTGTTTCTCGGCATGCTTTATTTCATAGGCCCAATTATTTCTTGGCGTGTTTTATTTCATACGTCCAATTCATGCTTCTTTATAGACTTTATCTATTAACTGTTTAAGACATGGACTAGTCGTATCAATTGGCTGTAAGATTAATAAATGCAGCTCATTAACTGTAATAGACTAGAACTTAGGTAAGTTCATTTTCCTTGCAGTCTAGAACTCGTTAACTCAACAATCACAAAAAGAACAAGAAACATTATAAAACTTCAAACATAATTCTCATGAAAAAGTACTATAGTCTTACAAGCAAGTAAGCTATCACCTTACAAACAAGTGGAGATTAACATCATCGACCAGTCAACTAAAATATAATATCAAATTCTCAATGTTCCATGCTCAAGGGATGATAAATCCATCCAAACTTTCTAGTCGATAAGCCCCCTTGCCAATGACTTCCCAAATCCTGACAAGATCCTCCCAATTCACGTCGAGCTTCCCTTGACTCACTCTTATGCCAATAGCTTCCATCTTTTAGCAAAAAAGATCTCTAAGTTGAAAAACCTTATGCTTCATTTATTTATTGTAATACCTTGCTACTCTATACTGGTATGCCATAACACTAGCTTTTGTAATATCTCTGATTTCATCAATGGTGTCAAAATTCACTGTTAATCCAACTTAATTAACCATAACATCAAAGTTCTGTATCCGCAAATTAGGCAAATCTAACACAATAGGCAATATGGCTTCCATGTCGTATGCTAACCTAAAGGGTATCTCCCCAGTCACAATTCTATAGGTGATTCGATACCCCCATAAGACATTCAATGATTCATCAGCCCATTTCCCTCTAACTTGATCTACTTTCCTTCTTAGGCCGTGCAATACGATCTATTTTATAGCTTCAACTTGTCCATTCGTCTAAGGGTGTGCCATAAATGTATAGTTGAGGTGAATGCCTTACTTCTCGCAAAATACCCGAAACTTAATGTTGTCAAACTATGAGCTATTATCCGTTATTATCATGTAAGGAACCTTGAATCTTAATATGATGGAACTAAAAACAAACACTTCAACTTTCTACTCGGTGATCTTCGCCACTGCCTTGGCCTCTGCCTATTTAGTAAAGTAATCCATGGCAACAATAACAAATTGTCACTGGGCAATAGACTTCAAAAAGGATCCAAGAATGTCGAGCCGGCACTAAGCAAAAAGCTAAGGGCTAGTTAGGCTACCTAACTCAGTTGCAAGCACATAACTCGGCGACTCGTACCTCTTGCACTAAAGATAGTGCCAGACAACTTCCTTTGCATCTTCTCTCATGATTGGCTAGTAATAGCCAAGTTATAGTGCTCAAACATATAGTGTCTGCACTTTTACGTGGTTACGACATATGCCACCATGTAGCTCAAATAACACCCTCTAGGCATCTCTCGAAGGAAGGCATCAAAGATAAGGTTATGATATGCTACGTTTGTATAACTGACCATCAATCAATGTATAATCTATGGCTTGGTAAGCCAATCTTCATGCTCCTTTCTTATCATCAAGGAGAGTGTCGTCTCTCAAATAATCCACTAAGGGATCCATCCAAGATTCTTTTCTTGGGTAAGGAGCTAACTCATAGCTCTATGAAAGAGTAGATAAACTTTTCTATAGAAGAAATTTGACAAAAAGTTTATCGCTCAATTTAGGGAATGTCATACTGGCTAACTTTGACAACTTATCAACAACAATGTTCTTGCCTCTTGGATTTTTGTGGATAGAGAAAGTTGCAATTCTTCTACGAGTGTTCATACCACCAATAGGTACTTGCTCATCTCTTCTTCTCATGTTGTGTAACTTCCTGTAACCTAATTTGCCACCAATTATGAATCCAAGAACACTTCAAGTTTTTCGGTGCCAATCTCTTTTGCCAGTTTCAGTCCGGTAGTCAAAGCTTCATACTCTGCTTCATTGTTGTTGGCTAAGAATCTGAACTTTAAAGCATAATGAACTTTAACATTGTAGGAACCTTAAAGAACAAGGCCTACACCACTTTCTTCTCTCATCAAAGAATCATCCACATAAAGGAACCAGTTAGGTTTCTTGGTAACCTCTATACAATCTTCCTCACCAATGAATTTAGCTACAAAATCCGCTAGCACTTAAGTCTTCAATGCCATTCTGGGTTTGTATTGTATATCATGGGCACTTAGCTCTAGGGCATATTTCATCATCCTCCCATAAGAGTCAAGCCATTGCAATGCTTACCGTAATGGCTTATTAGTGAGCACAATGATCTGGTGAGCCTCAAAATACAACTTCAACTACTGTGTCAAGAGAACCACTGCTAAAACAAATTTTTCAATTTTCATATATTAAATATCTAGCCCTTACAAAACATGACTCATGTAATAAACGGGTCTATACTCTTTACTGTCAATTAGAACCAATACAGAAGAAAGAGCTTAATAGTTGACCAATAAATATAAATACAAATTCTCTCCTGAAATAGGTGTCAAGAGTATTAATGGTGATGCAAGGAATTCTTTGAGATCATTGAAAGCTCCCTTTCAATTGTCAGACCATTTGAATTATTTTGGATTCTTTAAGATTTTAGAAAATTCGACGCACCTACATACACTTCTCTACATAAATCTATTGAGGGTGGCTATTCACTCGGTGAGTTCCTGTACTTCCTTAACCATGTGAGGGGATTTCATGTTCCTTATCACCTCAATCTTTCTTGGGTTAGCCTCAATTCTACGCTAAGTAACCATGTATCCTAAAAATTTTCTTGATGTTACTCCAAAGACATATTTCTATGGGTTGAGTTTCATGCTGTATCTCCTAGATGTAGCAAATGTCTCCTTAAGGTTGACAAGATGTCGATCCTCCTTCACACTCTTCATAATCACGTTGTCGACATATACTTCAACGTTTCTATGAATCTAGGGTTTGAACATCTTGGTAACAAGTCTTCGGTAGGTTGCACCGGCGTTTTTCAGCCTAAAGAGCATCACTGTATAACAATACGTTCCAAAATTGGTAACAAAAGACTTATGGACTTCATCCACCTTATCCATCTTGATTTGGTTGTAACTAGAGAAAGTATCCATAAAAGAATGTAACGCGTGTCCAGCAATTGCGTCTAACATCTGATCAATTTTCGGCAATGGGAAACAATCCTTGGGCCAAGCCTTGTTGAGATCAGTGAAGTCTATGCAGATTCGCCACTTGCCGTTAAACTTCTTGACTAGCACATGATTAGCTAGCCAAGTTGGATAAGGCTCTTCCCAAATAAATCATGCCTTTAATAACTTCTAGACTTCTTCCTCTATTGTTGCTTGTCTCTCTGGTGCAAAATGCCTTTTCTTTTGTTGAACCACCTTCATACTTGGATCAATCTAGAGCTTGTATACCATAACTTCTCTCAAGATACCCGACATGTCCGAAGGGGACCGTGCAAACACGTCAACATTAGATTGAAAGAAGTAAATCAAACTTTATCATATATCTACAAACAAAGGTTTCCCTATCCTCATTGTTTTCCTAAGGTCATCTCCTAAGGAAATTTCCTCAGTATCACTCTCGACATTCTCTATGCCGATCGACTTGCCTTTTGGACAGGTTTCCACCTAAAATACCTCTTCTCATCTTAAGGCCCTCATATATAAGGACCTTGCTAATTGTTGATCCCCTTTGCACATGCTAACTCTCGTAGGAGTAAGGAACTTGGCTTTAAGATGTACAATTGAAGGGACAATGCTGAATAGATGCTGACACAGCCGTCCCATTATCATGTTGTATGGGGACTAACATTTGACGATAAGGAAGTCTACTTTATCCTTTGTGATATGCTCGTCATAGCCAATCTGTATTGGCAAAGAAATTATTCTAGCTACTTAGACTAGTTGGTTATTGAATGCATATAGATCATACTTATAAGATCTTAGCTATGCTTTGATCTTGGGTCTCATTTAGTCGAACGCATGCTGAAAGATGATATCAGCTGAATTGCCTATGTCAACAAGAATCTTCTTGACTTCGAAGTTGGTGACTCTTGCACTAATAACCAGTATGTCATCATGAGATCATTGGATGCCCTCAAAGTCATGCTCTGTGAAAGAAATTTTGTTGTCGATCCTAACCTTCTTGCCTTAGATGTTGCAGATGTAATTTTTGGTGTTCGTCAAGCTCGAAGAGCTTAACTAGCCTATAGGAGGTCCATTGAAAATGGTATTGATCACTCTATTAGGTGCTCTGCTGGGATTTACATCTCTTGCATCTCTCCCAGCTATAGTTAGCCGAATGTCATTCTTTTGTTCCTCATATCTCCTCTAGGATGATCTCTAGATATTTTCAGCATTGCAAATGCCTACATTGAATCGCATCTTCAATCACATTCTTGAGCTGTATGCATTGAACTGTGTTATGACCTTTGTCACAGTGGAAGTCATAGTACTTATTAGAATTTCTCCTTAAAGGATTTCCTCTCATTCTTTCTAGCTACTACAAAACGCCTCTTTGTCCACGTACCTCCATCAATATGTTTGAAATTGGACAATTGACGAGTGTATGGGATGAAAATATCGAAATCCTTGGTTTCTTTCTCTCAGCATTCGAATTTTGATCATCATTTGAGCCGAATCTAACCTTTGCACTTTTTCTCTCGTCAATTTTTCTATCTCCTCTATTCTGATCAGCCTCCCACCAAGCTTTTATGTTATCCTCCTAATGAATGTATGAGGTGGCTTTAGCCTTGACCTCAACAAAATTTTTCGACTTGTTCTTTACAAGAGACTTAAGAAAGTCTCCATAGGGCTTAACTCCATTGATTACAGTGTTGAAAGCCACACTTATATCTAATTCTAGGATTTGAACCATCTCAACCATAAACCTGGCTAGATAATCTTTGATTGACTCGTCTGATTTTTTTTATTAATTGGGTTAAGGATTGAAGAATCCTTAATAGGAAGTTTACTTACAAAGAAGTGTTGAAGAAACACTTCTACTAATTCAACAAAACAAGAAATAGTGTTTGGTTTCAAGTATTTGAACCGTATGTTGGCTACATTCCTCAAAGTTGAGGGAAAAGCTTGACAAGCCACTGCATCACTCAAACCATGCAACTTGGCCTACATATAGTAATACTCCAGGTAGTCTTTGGGCTCCTTTTTTTTGTCATAAGTTTCAAACTATGGCAGCTTAATGTACGGAAGTATCACTTCCTCCAAAATCTCTAAACCAAAGGGACTCTTTTTGATTTGGAATTACTTGCTTGTTGTAGCAAGGGTGATGACATGTAAGGGTCTCACATGGTGCACCAATTATGGTTGCTTGCCTTTGTTATTCTTTTTGAAAGTAGGAGCTAAAGGTCCTATTGCGACATCGACTTACTTTTTCAATAACTCCGGTGAATAGATTGAATCATCACTATTATCAACATCGTAATTACCATGCTCTTTGTTTTGGTTTGGATAAATACTATTGTGAAGGAGGTTAAGGATCTATTCATGTTTTTTGTTTAACTCCAAGTTTTCCTTAGCCAAATCGAGGCATAGTTACTTGAGTCTAACTAGTCATTGCTCATTAGTATGCTAAGTCCCCCGTTCATGGTATTGGGAGGAAGTACTATCACCTACACTCTTGGTTATTCTAGTTTTAGCCATGTGGATGTATTTAGGGAAAAATAGATGGCACCAGATGTTGTTAGTGAATTTTAAGGGTTGGAAATATCTTGTAAAGATAAGAAAAATGCTTGGTACTAGGGCTAGTCTAATGCAGCCACTCCAATGCCTAAGTCAATAAGCAGGAATGAGAAAAGTAAAGTCAAGAGGTTAAGAGTTATCAAATGTCTCTTACAAAGTTTCTTTCCCATATTTATAGGAGATAGTCATGTCTAAAGGAGCAATTATTGGAATAACTATCGAGACACATTGTAAACCCCGCGAATCTAGCTTTCTAAATATAGAATCAAATGCCCAAACTGTAGATGATTTCCTAAAGTTAATAGAGCCAGTGAGATGTAAAACTAATTAAAATCTTAATTCAAAACCTATAGTGAATATGAAAAACCTTAAATTATCAATTGAACCTCTAATCACATACGAAAACCCTAAAACCTCAAATATATGTAACTGCAACAGTTAACCTCGAACCTCATCAAAATCCTAAGATAATAATTAAAGACTTAATCGCGTATGAATATATTAAACCCTAAATGTATAAAAACACTAGAGATTGTACTCAAAAGTAATGAAAACCCTAAAACTATAACTTTACAGATATAAAAGCACTAATTCACCATAAATTACCCTAAAACCTTAATTGATAATATAACCTTAGTATTATACTAAATCAATAGTAAAAGATTAAAGATAACCTTCAATCATTCACAAATATTTATAACACTAAAGTAATCCTTTAGAAACTAAGATATTCTATCATAGATCACATTCATCTTCTAAGTATATAATTAAGATAGTATTATATAGAGTTAGGGATTTAGTTGATGCTTAAGTTACATGTAGTAAACCTTAATACCCTAATTGATATTTTTCATGACAATTACATAAAGTGGCATACCAAATGATGTTTCTAGGATATAAATACTTAGAGAAAGATCTCACTACCTATTTTTACTAATTATTTCAACAAACCCCACATTTCCTTAATTTTCTTCCTAATTTTTCTTAATTACTTCATTATAAGCATTCAAATTACATGCAATTCTAAGAGAGTTGACTAAGTCAAAGGTTGACCAAGTCAACAAATATCATTATCATCTAGAATTCTCTCCTCCTTTCTAATGATTTCTTTTTTTCTCTTTTGGATTTTTTTTCCCTTTTTCCTCTCTTCTTTGCTGTCCACATCCCCACTCATTTCTTTTTGAAAACACAAATTAAGACAAAAAAAAACAAACACTCTTTTCTACCCCTTCTCAAATTGTAAAACCACCCCATCCCCCCCCCCCCCCCCCCCCCCCCCCCCCCCCCCCCCCCCCCCCCCCC
>JAMXBB010000009.1:83551408-83868608 GCA_024138015.1 Lumnitzera littorea
CCCACCCCACCCCGCCCCCTTGCTCCTTATTCTCATATTCTTTCAACACTTTACTTTCACAGTTTCTACTCACATAAATCGAGAAAGAGGTATGTTATCATTTGAATATCTATGTTTTGTAATAATTAGTTGTGTAAGTTAAGTTAGTATAGGAAGTTGGTATAATATGTGCATATGTGTTGTTGGAAGAGGAAGCTTCAGATTCATGCTTAGAAGTGTAGGAATCCTTAGTACATGGAAGTAGAACACATGTGTACATATATCTAAGTATGCGTATATAAGAGTATACTCAATAAACACATGTATAAAGTCCTTTGTACATAAGTATCCATTATGTACATAACCTAAAATAAGGCATATACTAACTATACATACATATACCATGCTAAATACATGCTTAAAATATAAAAAAATGAAATTTGAGAAGCTTTCTTAAGAGGGTAAATAAGGCATACGAAAATACTTATAAAAATACATATGCCACCATATGTGTATATGGGTATATGTATTAGTATATGTATAAGTACATAAGTATACATATTAGTTTGTTAGAAGTATAGGTATATATATAACATATGTATGAGTACATAAGGATATACATACATAAGGATATATATATTTATATATAATGAATTATTACATAAGTCATGACATAAGCAAATGATGACCTAAGAGATAACAAAAGCATAAGCTTATAAAATAATAAATTAAAAGATTACATAAGAATATAACATATATATATATATATATACATGTACTTAAGAGTCGAAGATCCTTTAAACCCTAATACATTTATTAAATTGAATTAAACTTAATTAAGTACATAAATTAGTAATACTAATGTAAAATTTCCTAAGTGTAAGAATCTAATAGCTAATTCAATCATTAAGTACTATAATAAGATATAAACATAAGTAATAAGAATAATTAAACTTCAATAAGTTAAAATTTCAATAAGTTTAGCCCATATCGTAAAACACGGGTCTTAACGTCTAAAACAAACATTACCATGTGAACATGCGTCCGAAAATGATGAAAAACGACTATAAGTTCACAAATATCAGAATTAGAATGAAAAGTTATAAAATACATAAAGGAAGTCTCATAACTTACAAATATAAAAAAATAATTACTATTAACCTCATTGAGTATAGTAAACCTTATACACATTATACTTAGGTTATATTGAGGGAATTAGATAAACTATAATAGATTTTTAGTTAACTAAGAAGTCTGACTTCTTAGAATACTTATAAGTTTTACTATTTTGATTTAGGCATTCAATATCGAGTTCTAAAAACCCCAAATGCTTGGAGAATGAGCAATAATCCGAGTGAGGGAGTTCCAATAACCTGCTACTTACTTATGCGTATTACTTGTATGAGGTTTTGCTACTTGCTGTTACTTATATGTCTGAATGACTACTTTTCTTATTTGCTATCATCTGTGTGATCACCTTTTTAAATTGATAAATATAAGTATTAGACCAAACTAACCAATTATACTCATCACATGTCTATGACTCGGTAAAGGTATGAATGAAGAATGCTAGCTTTACAAAAATCTTAAGAAAAGTATTTTTGGAAAAAGTATTTTTGGAAAATACTCCTAAATATATTTTTGTATGATCTCTATAAGAGCTCATGGAGCCATAAATAATATTTTAACGTTAAGGCAAAGCTAGCATGGGATCTCTAATTAATAGCAAGAGGACTCGCTTTATTGTGCCTATAAGGCCTTGGATAATTTTGGCTGCGAAAGGATTCGCATGTTTGTACCTGAGGGGCCTTGAATGGTGGATAGTCCTAGTTTAGGATCTACCTATTTGGATTGGAACTCTTTTCTTGATTAGGGTAATAGTCAACTGTTGCCTTAAGGGGTAGTGCCCTTAGGTAGCCTTATGCAGGTAAGCTAAGGTGCCCTATGCAGATAAGTACAAGGGATAATCAAAGTGTAAACAACGTAATTCTACACCTTCCATAGTTCTGGACTCCTATAGATGTATTGCTTGCATTCATCACACCTGCATTCATTTTGTATATAGATAGCTTGCTTGCATGTGTGATAATAATGTATGATAACTTGCTTGAACAGTAGTGGTGAGGGACAAACTTACTGAGTTGTTTCATGCTCATTCCCCCTTAGTTTCCTTTGCAAGTTTACTTACAATGGGATTAAAATATGTCTCGAGTGCTAAGTGTGAGATGAAGATATGTATACTAGTATTAGAAGCAACTAAGTACTCTTTAGATGACATATAAACATCCTTTGTAGAAAATATCTATATGTTAGAATTTAATATAATTTAATTTTTCTTGCAGTTTTCTAATGTTAGTATATCCTATCTTATTATTTGGTAGGGGATATCGATTCTCTACGATTCTGAGGAACTGTGGGATATTAGATATCTATAGTTATTTATATTTATATGTTATGTTATGTTACAATAAATTAATTACTTGAAAATTAGTAATCTTAGTGATTTATTATTTAGAGTCTTGCAATTTTTGACTTGCAAGACGGTTTTCATATCATGGGTGCACACATGTTGTGGAAATTTTAGGTAATCCTACTAGGCCCCCTTTAAGGTCCTAACACATGTGGAAGCATCTTGATTAGACACTTTTCCTAAAATGTAGGGAGAGCAGGCAATTATGTAATATAATCGTACCCATGATAACTGTTCATGCCATAAACTTGAATTCAAATCAAGAGTAGATGTATTACTCGGTGGAATGCCAAGAGTCAACTACTCGGCGAGGTATCGAGAATATAGATTGCCTGGCCTATTGGCAGCCAAGTGGATGAGTGAGACAAGTAAACAAAAACTGACTATCAATAAGAACGATTCATGCATTTGAGACAGAGCAAATTGTTTCCTTATGCTAATGGTCCCTTCAAGGAATTAAAGAAGATTAACCACAATGCCTACTAGATCAAGTTACCTAATGATTATGGTATTTCCTCTACCTTCAATGTATCCAATCTAATTCCTCACTAACTAGTAGAAGAAGACCTTATAAGTGCCCTAGAGGAAGGAGCAGAGATCACTCTAGATTTGAGGACAAATCTTTCTAACCCTTGGGTAAATGATAGGAATCAACCCCTTGGACCAATCGCATGTAGATGAACTAAAGGTCTCTAAGGACTCGTGTGAAGAATACTAGCTCAAAGCCATATCTAAGATGAAGATTCCTATTTCGAACTGATCTCCTGCTAACCTAATTATCAGATCTCGAGTCGACTACAAGCATCCAACCCTAAGTCAAGTTAACTACTTTGCAGCAGGACTAACTAGTTCTTGACCTGATTCAAATCAAGTTAGCCCCTAACTGCAAACACTTTCCTGAATTCACCTACTTTGTATCATATTTCTAGTGTTTAACCACCAAATGACATGTGTCTTCTAGCACGACTCTCCAGAAGGATCCTTTTCTCTTCCATACTAAATATTCTTTGTCTCTTTTACCCCTTTTAGTATGTTTTATATAACCTAATTATAAAAATATCCTTTTTGTCTTTTCATATATGTAAAGTAACCCTAGTGAATAGGTATATAAACCCCCCATTACTTGTACATGGATAATCAATCAATCATCAATAGAGAAATTATTCATATTTCCTTTGAGCAACCTTAGTATTCTTATTATTCTTCAACTCTTATCTATTCCCTTTAATAAGGAGTAATGGCAAGTAACCCTTCAGTTTAAACCAGTGTGTCATATGTAGCAGGTTATAGGCCGAGTAAAATTAGGTGGTGCATCATATCCATTTAGTAACTACCTAAACTCTGCTAGCTTTTCTTTATTTCTTTTAGTTCACTTCCTTATGGTGCTTCTTCATGTGTCCAACCTTAAAGACATATCAAGAATTTTACAACAAAACTTGATCACCCTCTTGGAATTACTTAGATTATTTGATTTGCTAGTAATGATACATCTTGGTTCGTTCCTTGTATTTCTTGGAATTCCCATATGCCATTGTACTCCACTCATTAAGCTCATTCAGTTGGAGCTTTCTCTTTATACTTGTAGATTCAAGATAAATCTTAATCCACTTAATTGCCTAAAAAGTCTTATGTTCAATTTCAACAAGTAAATGACATATCTTCCCATACATTAACCCATAAGGTATAGTGTCTAGTAAGGCTTTATAGGTTGTCTTATAAGCCCATAGAGCATCATCGAACTTATCTAATCAATCCTTCATATGATACTCTACTCTTTTTTCCACAATTCATTTCAAGTCCCTATGTGCTATTTCTACTTAGCCATTGGATTGCAGGCAACAAGGGGTGGTTATCCTATGTGTAACACCATGTGTCTTAAGAACTCTTTTAAATTAGACATTGTAGAAGTGTGTACCCCTATCTCTAATTATTACTCTAGGAGTGCCAAAATGTAAAAATAGTTTCTTAAGGAACTTGATAACTACCCTAACATCATATGTGGGCAAAGCTTAAGCCTCAAACCATTTAGAAACATAGTCAATGGCCACTATGATGTATTTATTACCATTAGAATTCACAAATGGGCCCATAAAATCGATAACCATACAACAAACACTTTATAAATAAGAATAAAGTTTTAGGGCATTTCATCACAATGAGAAACTATACTTATCCTTTAGCAATTGTCCTAATGGCATCTCTAAATGGAATAAGACAATAAACACCCAATTCTAAGACCTTCTAAGTGGTCTGATTCGCATTGTGATGTCTTCCTGTTGGCCTAGCATTATAATGTCCCAGAATCTACCATTCTTCAAAGCATAGAACACATCTCCTAATAATTTAGTTTATACTAACCTTAAATAAGTATAAATCCTCTCAAAAGTAGTACTTCAAATCAATAAAAAATTTATTCTTTTGCTGATGAGTAAGCCCCCTTAAAAGTGCATCAAGTAAAGCCAAGTTAAGCTTTTAAAGGTTTAGGCTTGGCTTATTTAACAACTATCAAGTTTGAGCCCAAGCCAAGCTTTTATTATGCCTGTAGATTGAGGCTTAAGCTCAGGTCATTTAGATAAATGAGCCTTGCCTTAAGCTCAAGCCTACTTAAGAGCTTATATATATATAATAAAGAAATATATTAATAAATATATTAAAAATAGTGAACAAGGATTCGATTATATAATATTATCCTAAAATATATTATATATTTATATAAATTATATAGCTATTAACTTTTAGATCTTAATAATATATAATATATGTAATATTTGTAATACATATAAAACTTATGAACCTACTCGTGAGCCTAAACAAATCTACTCATGAGCCTAAACAAACTAACTTACAAGCCTAAACTGGAATTCCAGCTCAACTTATTTAGGTAAACAAGCTTTATCTTAAGCTTGAGTTCGACTCATTTACTAATTGAACTCGAGTTGAGCCGAGATCAAGTAACTTAGCTCATTTGCAACCTTACCCTTGGGTAGGATTTTAGCAACCAAATAGTTAGCAATATCTACAAACCACAAAGCCTCATGTTCACTTATCCAAGTAACAAAACATGAGAATTGTTCGAGGAATTCACATTTGATCTCAATTTCCTCCAACCTTTCCAGGTTTAGATTCTGTAAGAAAGATAGATGATCTATAGCTAAGTTTTCAGCTTCTTTCTTATCTCTAATCTCTAAATTAAATTCTTCAAATAACAATATCTATTTTGTCCAAAAAATATACCAAAGCAAACCGGTCTATGTAAATAATGACTTTAGATAAAATTAGATAAGATCTAAATTTGTTGAATGTAAACACCAGAACTAGCAACTCTTTTTTTCATAATGATATAATTCTCCTGTACTTCCATTACAGTTTTGCTAGCATAATAGATAAGCTAAAAGTGCTTCTCCTTTAATTGCCTAAACACTGCCCACATTGCAAAATCGCTAACATCACGCATTCTTTCAAATGGAAGATTCTAATATAGGGCAACCATTATCGAAGCGTGACTCCATTTGTCCTTAAAGATATTAAATGCATCCAAGCATTCTTATGAAAACACAAAAGGCATATCTTTTTTAAGCAACTTCATTAAGGGGCTATCACTTTTAAAGAAGTCCTCAATAAGCCATCTATAAGACCTTACATGTCCTAAAAATTTCCTTATAGCCTTAACCAAATTTGAGGGCAATAGTATATTAATGGTATTAGTTTTTGCACCATCAACTTTAATCCCCTTGTAAGAAATACTCTCCCTTAAGACCATCTCCTCTTGTACCATAAGGTGGTATGTCTCCCAATTTAAGACCAAGTAATTTTCTTCACACCTCTTTAACACTCTTTTCATAAAAGGAATTACCAAAAATAGAGAAGTTATCCATAAATACCTCCATTATGTCCTCTACCAAACCTTTAAATATGGCCATCATGCATCATTGAAAAGTAGCAAGTGCATTACAAAGGCCAAAAGGCATATGCCTATGTGCAAATGTACCATAGGGACATGTAAAAGTTATCTCCTCCTAATCTTCTAGAGTTGTTAGAAGATAGAAATAACCTAACAAACCATCAAGCAAGCAACAATATATCTAACTCCTAATCTTCTAGAGTTGTTAGAAGATAGAAATAACCTAACAAACCATCAAGCAAGCAACAATATATCTGACTAGCTAATCTTTCGAGCATCTAATTAATGAAAAGAAGTAGAAAATGATCCTTGCAAGCGGCATCATTCAGCTTTCCTGTAATCAGTGTACACTCTTCATCCAATGATAGTCCTTATAGGAATATGTTCATTCTTCTCATTTGGGACCATAGTCATTCCAACCTTCTTTGGCATAACCTACATAGGCCTTACCCAAGAGCTATCAAAAATAGGGTAAATCATACCTACAACTAAAAGCATGATCACCTCTACTTGACTGCTTCCTTCATATTCAGGTTTAGCCTCCTTTAAGGATGCATAACTGGCTTGAAGCCAACTTCCATCAAAATTTTATGAGTTATAAAATAAAGGACTAATATCACAAATATCATAATTTTCCAAGTAATAGCTCTTTTATTCTCTTTGAAAGCATTAAGCAATCTCTCTTTCTAATCATTCTTGAAATTAGACACGATGATTATCAATAGTTTAGATTCTTTATCCAAAAAGGCATATTTAAGATAATTGGGAATCTATTTCAACTCTAACATAGGTGTTTCTTCAACGGATGGCTGTAGTCATGCTTCTTTGCCCACCCCCAATCTCCTTGAACCCTTATCTTGTCTTTATATGTTCATTAGCATCCATATGAGCTACTATCTCTCATCATAAGGGGTTGTCCAAATCACCTTCATCTCCTTGAACTAAAAAAAAAAAACTTTAGAGGATCTTCTTAAACCGATCCTACATTCACCTAAAAAGAGATGGATCAAAGGCATCTAGAAAATAGCAAGTATCATCATACTCAAGTGATTATTTATAGTTCAAGAACCTTAAAGATTAGCTCTTCCTTCAACCCTTAACATATATAATGGCTTTATTAGTAGCAAAAAGGGGTCAGCCTAAAATCAAGGATACCTCTGCATCCTCATCCATGTCTAAGATCATAAAGTTCACCAGAAAAGTCAATGTACCTATGCTCACAAACAAATTCTCAATAACATCCAATAGGGTAATTAACTGATCTATCAATTAATTGCAAGCTCATCTGTGTTGGCTTATGTTCCCCTAATCCTAGCTTCTTAAACAACTTATATGGTTTCAAATTTATACTTGCACCTAAATCAGCCAATGCCTTTTTAACCAACAAATTACCAATAAGACAATCTATACTAAAACTTCATGGGTCTTTTTGCTTCTTTGGTGACTTATTTTGTAAGATTGCTAAGCTTTACTCACCGAGTGTCATAGTTGACAACTCCTCCAACTTCCTTTTATTTGACAACAATTCCTTTAAGAATTTCACATACTTAGGCATCTTCATCATAGCTTCAACAAATGTATGTTAATATGAAATTGTTTAAAAAGTTCAAGTAAACTAACTAAATTGCTCATCTAAATCTTCCTTCTTTAAGCAAGTTAGGTAAGGTATTGGCGGCATAAATTCCTTCACTTTTTTGGGGTTGCTCACTTTTTTTTTTTTTCCTACTCTTCACTCTCCCTTGCAACCACTTTTTTCTCTATGGACTTCCTTGTCAACATGCAATTTCCTTCCACTTCTAAGTGTAAGTATCTTAACTTATTCTTCAAGATTTGTTAGGTATTCCCACACAATATTCCTGCTACCTCTTTGATAACAACCTTATAAGTTGAGTAATAAGAATCTCTAAATTACCAATAGAAGCCTTTTAATTTTTCAAAGACATTTTAGTTGTTTAGAAACGAACTTCAAATGCTTAGACTAACTGAGTGACAAACTCTCCAAATTTGACTTCTTCTCCTCATGTAAGGTATACTGGGATCTTAAATCATAAGTGTAGTTATAAGGGTTATTAATAAGACTCTAACCTCATTCCCTATAATTCCAAGCTCATGTCCCATTATAAGGGCTAAGCTCTCAGGTCTTTGGAGATTCGCCAACACTAAAGATGAGATTATCTACATATATAATGCCCTTCTACATGAATTGCCAACCTACTCCAATGATTGGATACTCATCCATGCTAGTATAACCCTTGAAGATCTAGTCTTATGATGCTCCATGATGAAGGAAGGATGGCAATGACTACCGAGTTGACCTCAAGCCGATTATAGACTAATCTCGAGCTAAATAGAGAAAAGTATCGCCTTACTCAATCTTCCTCGAGCTACATGAAGACTAACCTTGAACTAAGCGATGGAGAGCTCAATACACTAACCCTAAATTATACCCCAAGGGACTACATATCACTTAACCGAGCTACCATCCTCTTCAATAGCTCGAAAATCATTACCAATACTCTAGTCATGTTGTTGACACTGTAAACCCCGCAAATTTAGTTATTTAAGAATAAAATTAAACCCTAATACTATAGATGACTTGAAGAGTCATTAAAACTGAGCAAAATAAAAATGTAATAAATCATAAATTTAAATATATTATAAGCAGTAACAAAACCTTAGGAATTTATCGAAACCCTATATCGCATACTAAAACCCTAAAATTGACTTACACACCATTAACCAAAATTAAACCCGAATTTGATCGAAACTCTAAAATTATAAATATAAACCTATAAAATAATTAAATATTACTCAATAGTGATAAAATTATAGTCGAATACAATTTTCAACTAAAACGTCTATTCGTACGAAATTGTAACGAAATTGCCACAATAACTTGTAAAAATTATAATTATAACGTGTACCAATTAAATTGATAAAATTTCATAAAAATTTAAAAATTAATTTATGAGGAGAATCGTTATAATTTATATGATTCAAAAAATTACATATATTTGTTAATAATTTTCATTTTCCTTCTCTTCCATTTCCAATTTATCTCATTTTCTTTCTTCCATTTCCAATTCAAGCTCACGTCCTACACAAATGTAACCCAAAATCAGCAAAATGAAAACCAAATTTAGCCACCTACATGAGAGAAAAGAAACGCCACATGTTGAGTGGAAAATAAAAGAAAAATGAAAATAAAGATTTGGATAAATCTTAGCTTAAATTCTAAGCTAACTTTATGTGAATAAAAGGAAGAAAATCTGGAAAAAAAAAATTCTACACAAACTAGAAAAGCTGGAAACAAAATCGTGAGAAAAAAAGAGAGAAAGAAGGAAGAAAAAGAAGAAGAAAAGAAGAAGGAAAAGAAGAAGAGGAATTAAAATAAGTAAGTAATTATTTTAGTAGTATAGATGTATGTTATATAGTATATACATGTATAAATGAAGTATTTGTATAGTATTTTTTTAATATAACATTAGTAATATATGTATATGTACATAAATATATGAATTAAATAATATATGCATGTATTAGGCTATGTATGTATGCATATATGTATATAGGTATATTATATGAAAGAGTATGTATTATGTATTTTTTTTTTTGAAATACATATAATTAGTATTATGTATTTTCATTACATACTTATAGTATAAATATATATGTATGTACCGTAACTATGTATATATATATGTACCCGTGTATAAATTATTATTGTATATATATATATAACCGTATAGTATGAATATATGTATATAGGACACATATATATATATATATATAGGAATAACATAGAGTGTATGTACGGTGGTATATGACATATACCGTATATTACATATATAATATGTAGTATACATATTTTATAACAAATATTATGTAAATATATATATACCGAATATATAATATAAGAATAGGTATTTATAAAGTATTTATAGATATCTAAGTAATCGGAAATTATATAAGTATATTACTACGTATAAATACAAATACATGAATATATATATATGTACATAAGAGTATGTTTATGTTCATAAAATAAGTATATACATACATATAGCGTATAATATATATTAGGTATACGTAGTATACCGAAAACATATATAGATATATATATGTATGTATAAATCGTAAAGGACACAAATACAAAGAAAATGAAAAATAATAAAAAAATAATAATGGTCATAAAAATAATAATAATCATAATAAAGTTAAAAATCTCAAAAATAGGAAATTATACTCAAAATAATAAAAATATCAAATATATGATTTAAATAATTATTAAATCATAAATATGTTAAGAAAAAGCAAAAAAATCAATATTTTATAATTTTTAAACTAAAATAATAAATTTTGTGATATTTTACATCACAACCCAAATTACGAGTCACAACGTCCAAAACGGATCTCATTACGAGAAAATGTACTATAAGCTCATAACGATCAAAATGGACTATAAGCTCATAACGATCCAAGCCAAAACGAAAAAGTTCCAAAATACATAAAGAAAGTCTCGTAACTTACAAATATGAGAAAATAGTTACTATTAACTCCATTGAGTATAATAAACCCTATACACATTATACTCGAGTTATATTGGGAGAAACTAGATAAACTACAATAGACTTTGAGTTAACTAAGGAGTCTGACTTTACAGAATACTTATAAGTGTTATTATATTTTAAGTGTTCAATATCGAATTCTAGAAACCCAAAAGGTTTGGAGAATGAGCAATAATCTAGGTGAGGAAGTTCTAATGACCTGCTACTTGCTTGTACATGCTACTTGTATGATGTTTTGCTGCTTGCTGTTGCTTGTATGTTTGAATGACTGTTCTGCTTGTATGTCATCATCTGTGTGATCACTTTTTTTTTTTTAAATTGATAAATATAAATATCTGACCCAAATAACCGATTATATTCATCGCATGTCTATGACCTAGTAAATGTATGGATGGAGAGTGCTAGCTTTGCAAAATGTTGAAAAGGGTATTTTTGGAAAAAGTTTTCCTAATCTTAAACGTATTTTGTACGATTTTGATAAGGGCCGCAGTGCCAAAAATGATATTTTATCGGTAAGGCAAAGTTAGCATGGGTTCTCCACTTGATAGCGAGAGGACTCGCTTTATTATGCCTGTAAGGCCTTGGTTAATTTTAGCTTGTGAGATAGACTCGCAAATTTGGTTAATTTTGGCTTACGAGATGGACTCGCAAGTTGTGCTCGAGGGGCCCTGGAGGGTGGATAGTCCTAGAATGGAATCCCCCTATTTGAATTGAAATCTTTCTCGGCTAGGGTAACAGTCGAGTGCAGCCTATGGGGTGAGGCCCCTAGGTAGCCTCATGGGGTAAGCTAAGGTGCCCTATGCGGGTAAGTACAGGGGATAATCGAAGTATAGACGACGTAATTCTATACCTTCCATAATTCTGGACTCCTATGAATGTGTTGCTTGCATTCATCGCGCCTGCATTCATTTTGTATGTAGATAGCTTGCTTGCATGTGTGATAACTTACTTGAACGGTGGTGGTGAGGAACGAACTCACTGAGCTGTTATATGCTCATTCCCTCATAGTTTCTTTTGTAGGTTTACTTACATTGGGATTGGGATAAGTCTCGAGTGCCAAGTATAAGATGAAGATATGTATCTTAATATTAGGAATAGCTTGAGTACTCTTTAGATGATACATAAGCAACCTTTGTTGATAATTTAATTTTTCTTGTATTTCTTTTATAATATTGATATATCCTATCTTATTATTTGATAGGGGATACTGATTCTCTGCGGTTCTGAGGAACAGTGGGATATTGGATACCCATAGTTATTTATATTTGTATTTTACAGTAAATTATTTACTTAAAGATCAATAACCTTAGTAATTAATCATTTAGAGTCTTGCAATCTCTGACTTGCAAGGCGATTTTCATATCATGGGTGTACACATGTTAAGGAAATTTTAGGTAATCCTACTAGGCTCCCTTTAGGGTCATGACAGACACACTCCAATAGCCTAACCATAGTAGCACCTCATTCCCTTTCCATACAAATCCCGCAAAGAGTACAAAGTAATTAGATATCTGACAAGTGTTTTTCTCTTTTCCACTTTTGGCATAGGTTATACTGACATTCCATTTTATCTTTTGTCTTTTTTTCCCTTTTTGCTTTGTCCTAGGATTTTACCACTTTATTAATTGTACCCTTTTATATTTTACCCTAGAGACTTACTATAAAGTAATATCTTCTTTCTAAGTCATATCCATCTTTGAATATACCAAACATGCTTCTTCTTCTTGCTTGCGAGCAAGCTCTAAGTATTTGCACTCTTATCGTTCCCTAAGTAACAACAATGTGTGGTGAATGGACCTTAGCCTTAGGTTATGTGTCATATAATGCTAAGATTGACTCATGTTTAATTATCTTAATGAGTAACATCTACAAACATTGCTTCATGGTTAGTTACTTACCATTTCATTGTTATTTTCTTCATTGATCAAAGGATTCATCCCCATCTCTTATTAAGACCTAGTGATTTCGTACTTCCTATGCACATAAAGTAATCTTAGTATTAAAATTTGAGTTTACAGTCGAGATTGTTAGAAGTGTTATGTTTTGTTATGAGTCCTTGAGTAGTGTAATAGATGTGGTTTTGATTTTAGTGATGAACTAGTATTAAGTTCTATGTTTGTTGATCTTTGTGATATTGTTGGTAGCAATAAGAATGGTGATACATTGTCATGGTGGTTGCATCTCTGATTTAGCAGAAGTGCCATAAAAGTAGTGATGTTTTAGAGTTTATGTTGTCTTGCAAATCTATTGATTGAATAGAGTAGTCATAGCTTTACTGGTGGAAATGTCAAATCCAAGTATATAAGGGGGCATAGATGATGTGAAAAGTGATACCTTTGGTCATGGCCAACATGGTCAACAAACCCCATGGTCGATGAATGAATAAATACAAGATTTAGTGACCACTATGGCTAACCTAATTGTTATGTTAGAAAGGTTGGTAAACATCTAGCTTATTGATGGATTTTCCCTAAATAATTGAGTTAGTCGGGAGTAGCGTAGATTATAGGGCATAAAACTCAGAGCTAGAGCTATTAACATGATAGGTGCTCCCCTAAATCGAGACAAACGAGTATAGAGAAGTGCCTAGAGAAGAATTGAGTTGGATGATGTCACCGTAGGAGAAGAGGAGGAAGATAATTTTTACAAATTTGAAGATAGAGGTGCTCAAGCTCCAAGGGGCTTAGATAATGTCAAGGTTCAAATTCGAATTTCTCTAGAAATGGTAATGCTAATGAACACTTTGATTGGGAGGAGAAGAATAAGAAGATTTTCTAATGTAATGACTATAAAAATTATGTAAAGGTACAATTCACCACATTGGAATTGACTCGTTATTTAATGGAAGAAGCTACAATTAGCTCATAGAAGAGATGGTTGACATGACGTCAAGACAAGGGACAAGATGAAGCACCTAATAAAGGGCCAATTTATTCGTATACACCATAAGCAAGACAGCTTTAAGAATCTCTAAGAATTGAGATTACGAGCATGCAATGTAGATGAGTATGTTCACGAATTTTAGATGCTAATGATGGGGTGTGACATAGATGAATCTAAGGCTAAAACCATCTCTTGATTCATTTCTAGTGTAAGATATGGCATAGGCCATTTTATGGAAGTTCAACACATTAATTCTTTAGACAAGGCGATTAGGATGGCACAAAAAGTAGAGTAATCAGGGCATAATCTACTAAGCTGACTTCCACTAAGGTGACCCGTCTAATAAAACCAACCTACTTATGGCCAACCTAAGCAAAGACAAGAGGTAAACCAACGAAGTCTAAGCTATGATTGACTAAAAGATGGTCAAGGGAAGATAAAGTTGAATAAGCCTTAGAAGAATGATGTTAGGTAGAGTTCTAGTCACAAGACTATAGAAATCAAGTGCTTTAAGTGTCTCAATTTTAGACATATTGCCAATTAATGTCTAAACTGACATGTTATGACCATTAAGAGAGAAAAACCCTAGTTCAAGGTGAAAAGTGCTAGTGAAGGGGAGGAGAATGACGAGGTCAAACATTTGCTAGATGATAATCAAGATGAACTCAAGGCCTTTGTTCTACTTAAACAACGTCAGTACTTGAGCATAGTAGTTTGTCAAGTTCTCAATGCCACTATATTAGATGATAACAAGCGGAGAGAGAACCTTTCCCATACCAAATGTAGGGTCAAAGGTAGCTTGTGCGCCTTAATCATTTATAGAGGCAACTATACTAATGTTACTACTTAGTGCATAGTAGATACCTTGAAGCTACCTACTACTCCACATCCTCAACATTACAAAATCCATTGGTTACATGAGAAGGAAGCCTTCCAAGTGCTAAAGCAAGCGCAAGTGTTGATCTCTATCATAGATAGTATAAGGATGAAGTGCTTTGTATCATCCTGCCAATGTATGCATTATACATCCTTTTAAGCCAACCTTAACTTTTTGGCTTATGGGTGATACAGGACAAATATGGGAATACCTATAAGTTCTAGAAAAATAGGAAGAAGGTCATGCTATCCCCATTAAGTCCTAAGGAATCTATAAAGCTTAAGCTTAAATTTCTCGAACTATCAAGAAGAAATCTTTGGTAATATCTTAAGCTAAGTTTGATGAAGTAACTAAGTTAGAAAAACCTATGTTCCCTTTAATTAGGAGGTTATTGGAGATGAGAGAGACTAGATCCTTGACCAAGGAGGTTCAAAGACTGATTAAAGAGTTTAAAGACCTAATTTCTCAATGACTTGCTTAAAGGATTACCCTTGCTTAAAGGAATCGAGTTGTATCAATTTGCAGCCTAGAGCGCCTTACCTAACATAACAACTTATAAACAATCCAGATTAGGTAGCTAAACTCTCAATTAGATGAGCTTGTTGACAAGGGCTATGTCTAAGAGAGCATCAGCCCATGTGCCATGGCAACCCCAATCTTCCTAAACAAGGACAAATTTTGAAAGATGTGTATTAACGGTTGAGTTATTAACAAGATCACCATTAAATATAAGTGTCTTAAACCTTAGTTGGACAACATGCTCAACGAACTCTATGGGGGATGAATGCTTTTAAAGATCAACTTTAAGAGTGATTATCAACACATTAGAATAAGGCTTAGAGACAAATGGAAGATAGCTTTCAAAATTCAATATAGACTCTATGAATGGCTTGTTATACCCTTCGACCTAACTAATGCCCCTAGCACCTTCGTGCGATTGATGAACCATGTCTTAATGCCACTAATCAACAAATGTGTAGCCATCTACTTCGACGACATCCTAGTCTACTATACAGATTTAGGGACTCATGTCAAGCACTTAAGAGCAGTATTTGATATCCTTTGAGCTAAAAAATTGTTTGGTAACATGAAAAATATATAATCTATTACATGGAAGTTGTATTCCTCGAGTATGTTGTATAAAAAGGAGGAATATATGTTGATGATGAGAAGATGTGAGCTATCATTAATTGGCTAACCCTACAAAGTAATTTAGATTTGCAAAGCTTCCATTGTCTAGCTTTATTTGTAGAAGATTTATCTGCAACTTCAGTACCATTATGGCACCCTTAACTAAGCTAAACAAGAAGAATGTTGAGTTCCACTCAACTGAGAAAGCATAAAGAAGCTTTGAAGAGAATAAGGTGAAGTTAACGATAGCCCTCATACTAGTCCTACTTGACTTTGGTAAAGTATTTGAGTTGAAATGTGATGCATTGAGAGTTAGGATTGAAGCTATACTAATGCAGGAATGATGACCTATCACTTATTTCAGTGAAAAACTCCAAGAAGCAATGTTGACCTACTTAGCTCATGATAAAGACTTTTATGTCTTATTCTATGTTCTTAAGGTTTAGTAGCATTACCTTATACCCATTGAATTTGTGATCTATATGTATCACGAATCTTTAAGGTACTTACTAGGTGAATAAAAGCTAACACAACAAAAAGCCCACTAAGGAGTTTTTAGAGGCCTTCTCATATGTCATCAAATACAAGAAGGGAAGTACCACTAAGGTAATAGATGCCTTATCTAAACGAGCCTAGCTAAGAAAGAGTTACAAAGCATAAAACAGGTATGCCTTAATCACAATCATGCAGGCTAAAGTTGTTGGGTTTGGACTGCTGCCCAATTATTATGAGCAGAATGAATGCTTTAGGTCCATTGTGACCAAGTGCAGATTGGGAGTTATGGTTCATGGCTTCTATTAAGACTAAGGGTACTTGTTCAAGAAGGGTCAGTTGTGTATACAAACAACTTGATCAGAGAGTTATTGGTTCAAGAAGCCTGTATAATAGGATTAACTTATCATTTTGGGGAGAGAAAGACCTATTAGCTACTAAAGGAGCATATCTTTTAACTGGGAATCATGAAGGATGTACAAAGAGTGATTGAGAGGTGTGAAGCATACAAGAGAGCCAAACGAAGAAAGGAGTCTTATAGGGAATATAGACTACTCCCACTACCAAAGTAGCCTCGGACTGACTTGATCACGGACTTTGTATTCAAGTTACCCAAAATAGCTAAGAAGTATGACTCCATCATGGTGGTTGTTGATTAGTTCAATAAGATGGCTTACTTCATCCGTTGTCATAAGACGGATAATGCCATGTTTATTACTGAACTTTTTGTGTAGGAAATTTTTTCCCATAAGAAGTGCCCTATAACCTAATCTTAGATCAAGAGATGAAATTTACAAGTTTCTTTTGGAATACTTTATGAAAGGGGCCAGAAACAAAGCTGATGTTCAACACATCTTACTATCCCCCAAATTGATGGCCAAATTGAGGTCGTAAACTAAATTTTGGGTACTCTCCTTCGAGCTATAGTTGGTAAGAACCTTATCAATGGGACTCGCGTCTTCTTATTGTTCAGTTTGCTTATAATAAGTCCATACACAATTCTATCAATAAGTCTCCTTTCAAGGTCATCTATGGAACTAACCTAACTTTACCAATGGGTGTGATCTTTGTATCAACTTCAAAGGATGATAGTACAGATGCTACAGGCTAAGCCCATTGATGGGGCATATATCGCTCTATTAAGAAGATATACCTAATCTAGTTATAGTATAGATTAAAACAAATTTTAAGTCCGAGTCGAATCCTATGAGAAACTAGATAAATGAGTATATCTAATTATTTTTAGCAACTGTACCCTTTTAGATTATTCAATTACCTAACTTATAACTATAGAATATTTAATAAAATATTCTAAATACAAAAAATAAAGATTACAATAAAATAAATATAAAACGAAAGACAAAGAAATTAAATAAAGACAATTTATTAATAGTGAAATAAAAAAATAATTAAATGACTAAAGAACTTAATAAAAATTAACTTCAATTAATTAATAAAGAAAAAGACATTTCCCTTAGTAAATTTACTACGTAGCTCTAAAGGATCATTCAATCTCAATTACTATACTGGGATCATTCAATCTCAATTACTATACTGGGCCATGGAGATTCTTAACCTTATTCTAATGGAAATCGAATTATGAATTAATCAAACTCACGTCTTTAACTAATTCTTAACCTTGGAACCTCTCTACTTGGATTGCTTTTGAATAAAGCATTCCAAGATTGCATGAAGCCCTTGAATCTCGCTATTAGGTTTCCTTAATCTGGAAAGATTAAAAACCTACTCTCTTAGCATGCTTAATCTCTTCTAATTACACTTATTTGTTTACTATAGGCCTCATGACTTTACTGTAACAACAATAAAAATGGTGTAACTAGATCATAGAAAGCAAAATCATATATTGAATTCCATAAATAAAGAGTACCCCTTGAATGTAGGGTTCAACAACAATATACTAAGTTATTAAAATAAAGACATTAAAAACCAAAGAAAAGAAGAATTATGACAAAGAAGCCCCCTTAATATTCTGAAAACTAACACTTGCTTAAGGGTCTCTCTCTTATAACCCTAGGCTTAAGAATCTATATTTAATAAATGGTCTTATGATTACAACAATAACCCAACAAAAATAAAAGATTAGAAATCACAATATCTTCATGCTTAGAGTACACAGCCATAGCAGCTAATCGTAGTAGTGCTTTTCATATGAAACTTTAAAATTCGAAAGAAATTCTTGATAAAAGGATCACGTGTAAGGACCATAGGCATGGATCTCATTCGTAGTCATTCTTGGACCTTTGTTCTTGCTCAAAATTCTTCTGCTTCACTCCGTTATCTATATTTTTACTCTAATATGCTTAAAATTGCCTAAGAATCCTTAAAATCTTTATAAAGTATTCCCGAAGTCCCTAAAAACAATAAATAAATAATTTAAGCTCAAAATATCATAAAATTAACAAAAATAAAGTCAAAATAATTGCAAATTTACTATAGAAAAATATGCTATTGCTACATTATCACTCATCACATATAGAAGTTACATCAATGGGGTTTTTAGCACCTCAACTAGGTTGTCATCAAGAAACAAGAGCTCAGTAATCAAGGAAGAAAGGTCTTGCACTTCAAGAAAGGAGACCTAATATGGATTCACTTAAGCAAGGAGCGTTTTCCCAATTTCAAGACTAACAAATTATTTCCTAAGGCTAATGGTCCATTTAAAAGCTTCTGCAAGATCAACAACAACACATATGAGCTTAAGCTACCTGAAAGGTATAGGCTATCCCTAACTTTTAATATTGCTGACCTACTGCCCTATATTCCAGATGATGCTGACCAAGGTGATAACGATTTGAGGTAAAATCTCTAATAGCCCAATAGCATTGATAAGACTAGCTTATTCCTTATAGTTTAAAGCTCTAATCCCATTACAAGGGCCAAGCTTTAAGGTCTCTAAAGCTTGGCCAGATGCATTCTTAGTGCTTGCCAACTTAGCTTACCAAAGATGATATGATCTACATACATAATGCCCTTCTACATAGATTAATGATATATCTTGGTGACAAGGCACTCATTCAAGCCAATGCAACCTCTAAGATCTAGCCTCATAGTACTCTAAGCTAAAGGAAGGACAATACCTAATGTGATTGAAAGGAGACAGATCATTTTTGCACACAAGTTAGGAAAAGGATTTAAGTCCTAAGAAACAAATTTGTCTAGTTTGATAAGCTAAAGGTAATACAAACCAAACAATTTGGTTAAATCACCATAATCTACTAGACTTTGAATAGATTAATAAGATTTGTAGTCCTTAGAAAAAGTTGATTGAACATGATAAGCCAATGGATGCCATGAGCACGAATAACTTAAGGAATTTGCAACATTCTATTGGACTAATCTAAGACTTTGTATAATGACTTGGATGAAAAAGACAACTCTTGATACAAATACAAAAGCATGACTCTTAAAGTAAGTCACCACTCTAACATTGATACAGAAGATACAATGAAAAAGATTATAAAACATTACTACAATGGAAACAATAGAAAAATAAACAAAACACAATGTTTAAGACTTTAGTTGACACAAATGTAGATTTTAGTAGAAAAAAATGCTCCAGACTCTTTAAAAAAGTTTAGACATTTTGTGAAAATTCTATAATTATTTAGCTTTAGTGAGTCTTGGTTCAAAACTTGCCAAAAGGGTTTAGACTCTTTGCTAAATTGTAGTATTCCCTTGTGAAATATGCACTAGCTTAGCATAATCTTCAACATACATGCTTCCACTTCTTAAAGCACTTCTTCTAATATGCTCTAACTTTAATCCTTATACAAATGGATAGTTTTTGCATATACATTAATCCTGAATCACATCACCCTCTCCTTCTTTTAGATTTGTCCTCGAATTCGTAGTTGCTTCTTTGATATGGTCATATTGAGAACAAACAAATAGACTCGTAGTGTAAAAATACAAGTCTCTAACAACAAATGATGTGATAGAAAGTAGATGAATAATTTCTGCACACAAGTTAGGAAAAGGATTTAAGTCATGAGAAACAAATTGTTTTAGTTTGATAAGCTAAACCAAACAATTTAGTTAAATCACTAAAATCTACTAAACTTTGAAAAGATTGATAAGATTCGTAGTCTATGGAACAAGTCGATCAAACCCGATAAGCCAATGGGCACCGCAAGTACTAGGAATTTGCCACAATCCATTGGACTAACTCAAATTGATATGAATTGCACCTACTAATCGTCACACCAACAAAGTGGCGATAAGAAATGTATTATGGGTTGAAAACATGATCAAGAAGAACTCTCACTCTATACAAATTTTCAATAAAATAGAAACATTTTTTATTAATATTTTGATTGTGATCATAGGAAAATCTAAGGCTTTTTGTAATGCCATGGATGAGCAAAGATAACTCTTGATACAAATACAAAAGACATGCCTCTTAGAGTAAGTCACCACTCTTAACTAATTCCTATGTCTATCATTGAATTTTCAACAATCAAACAACAGAAAAATACATATGAAAGTCTTTTAGAGCAACACAAATAGAAAAGAACTCAAAAACATAACATTGAGCACTAATCAAGGGCATCTAAAATCTATAGAGAAAAATGCTCTAAACTCTTTTTAAAGGGGCCTAAAAGTTTTCTGAAAATTCTACAATGTTTTAACTTTGGTAAGACTTAGTTCTAAACCTACCAAAAGGGTACACACTCTTTATGGAATTGCAATATTCCCTTATTAAATACAAACTTGCTTAAGCATAATCTTCAATACACTTGCTTCCTCTTCTCAAAGCACCTCTTCTAATATGCTTCAACTCTAATCCTTGTGCACATGGATGGTTTATACATATACATTGATCTTAAATCACATCAGTACCGAGTTGACCTCGAGCTGGCTATAGATTTATGTCGAGCTGAATAAAAGATGGTACTACCCTACTGGATCTTCCCCATACTACATGAAGATTGACCCTGAATTGAGTAATGGATAACTTAGCATACTGACCCCAAATGACACTCCAAGTGACTACTTATTATTTAACTAAGCTACCAATCTCCTCAATAGCTCGGTAAGCTCTAACAATAACTCTAACCATATTGTCAAGACACTTTGGGAGCCTACCTAAGGTAGCATCTCACTCCCTCTCCATGTAGATCCTCCATAGAGTACGAAGTAGCTAGATATTTTACACATGTTGTTCCTTTTTCCACTAGTAGCAAAGATTATACTATTATTCCTCTTTTTTTCTTTTAGTCATTTTTTCCCTTCTTACTTTGTCCTAGGATAATTTTAGGACATTACCACTTCAATAATTGTCCCATTTTATATTTTACCATAGAAACTTACTATAAGTAGTCTCTTCATTGTAAGTCATATCCATCTTTGAATATACTAAATATGCTTCTTCCTCTTGCATAAAAGTGAGCTCTAAGTACTTGCATCCTTACCATTACCTAAGTAGCAAGGGTGTTTAGCTAGTAGACCTTGGCCTTGGCCTATACATCATATCAAGCTAAGTTTGTGTTATTTTGAACCATCATGGTGAATAATATCCATAAAGGTTGTTTCATGATTAGCTACTTACTGATTCATTACTGTTACCCTAATAATTTCATACTTTCTAGGCACATTAGTTTTATAAGGCCCAAGAGGATTTTCCAAGTATCCAACATGTTCTTGTGCAAAATAACCTCTTGCACTTATATCAGTAACAATTACTTAACGATACTATTGTGAGACTGACAACCTATTTATCTTCACTCAAAGCTTTAATTTGTGGCTGTTAGTGTCATTACTATGTCTACACTATAAACCCTTATAGAGTTATGCCTCACCCAAGTGTTCTTGCATAGATAATTTACTACTATTTCTCCAATTAAAGTCTGGACTACTTCAAATGTCTTAGTATTTAATGTACCTCCAACAGTAGTGTCAATCATCTGCATTATTGAGAAATTGCAATAAGTATAAAATGTCTGGAGTTGCATCTAGAGAGGGAATCTATAGTGTGGACAATTTCTTAGTAAGTCCTTAAAGGACTCCTATGTGCCATATAAGGTCTTACACTCAAACTAGGTATAAGCAAAGATGTTGTTCTTGAGCTTCGCAATTTCAATAGGAGGAAGATATTTTTCTAGGAACTTTTAAGCCATCTTGCTCTAAGTTAAGATCAATCCCCTAAGAAGAGTTTACAACCATTGCTTTGCCATATGATTCGCTTAAACTATATATATATATATATAAATTGAAAATACTCCAGCAAGTATACTAGGTCAGAATCAAGTAATATAGAGAAAGTAACGTTGTTGATACCTCAAGAACTAAAAAATTACTAATCCTATACTAGTTCTTATCAATATTCAAACAATCAAAATTTAATTAATTAATCTAATATTTACTCTAAAACTATTGAAAAGAAAATAACTATGATAAATCTGAAATTAAGCAATCAATTGTGAATTGTAGGAAAACAGAATCTACCCTTGATTATGCAAATCAAATTATTATCATGTTATATAGATTAATAGCTATATGGTCATTCAAGTGAAATTATTATACCTTAAAACTTAAGGATTTAAACCCCTGATTAATTAGTCAACTTCCATATCTTCCAATTAACAGTGGACCCTAAATTACAATCATATATCTCTCAATGCTATGATTGTCTAACATCCTAAATCAATTATCCCTAATATCTTAGTGAATAATCAATCGCCGAACATCATATTAATCTCTAGATAATTTCTAATTAATTCAATTAACTCTACTTCTACATTGATTAATCAAATCAACTAAGAATTTCTAACAAACCCTATATCAACTCCCATATCATTAAGGTTTCTAACAATTATAATTAATTGAACAAATATAACTGAAATCATAGAAATTGTAATCATGAATCATTCATATATCTCTTAATACTATAGCATGAACACAATCATCATCTTAACTATCTAGGTTTTCATCAATTCCCACAAATAAAATTAGCCAGCTATGGATTTGGAAACAAAAACATAAATACTGATTGAAATTACAAGGAAATTTATAATTGAAAGCATAAATAATTCACAGAATTGCATAAGAATAATTGAATTAGATGTCACCAATTCTGTATTGGAAAAGATATTCTTCAATTGCAACTTCAACTTGGTCTCCATAACAAAAGCAAAATCCTCTCAATGATCAAAGTGATTCTCTAGAAGAATTCGTCAAGAACTAACTAAAGTTTATTCTACGACTCTCTATGTCTAAGGAAAAAGTGTCTAAAGTCCCTTAAACAATGAAATGTATGCTATTTATATGAAAAATTAGGGTTGACTCATGTGAAGTTTCTTTTTCATAAAGGCTGCCTATGAAGGCCGGCGATATAAGTGCAAAGCCCGCGGTGAAGACATCAAAGGCTACCAGTGTAAGTTATAAGTTGCCAATTGCCTTTAATTCCAATTTGCATGTTATTGATCCAGACTTCGTTAATTTGTGTAAAACTCCTCTAAATTATCCGTAATTCCACTCTTAAATCCTCTAATTCCTGCAATGTCCAAATGAAAATAACTAAATACCATTTCTTAATGATTTTTATAAAATCAATAATAATTCTATCTAAATTGGCACTTTAAACCATGAAAAATATGCCTTTATCAACTCCCCCACACTTGAACTTTTGCTTGTCCTCATGCGAAATAAACAGAACTAAAGAAATCTATCATTGAAATTCCAATTTCTAATCCAAGACATTTGATAGTTCATGTCGGATCCTAAAGGGGCCTAATAGGATTGCTTAAAATTTTCATAACACGTATGCACTCATGATATGGAAATCGCCTTGCAAGTTAGAGATTATAAGACTCTAAATGATTTATCACTAAAGTTACTAATTTTTAAATAATTAATTTATTGTAAAATATAATTAACTATGAAAATCCAATATCCCATAGTTCTTCAGAACCGTATATAATCTGTATCCCCTATCAAATAATAAGACATGATATACCAACTTTATAAAATTACAATAAAATTTAATTATATGGAATTTTAACATACAAATATTTCCTACGAAGGATGTTATGTATCACCTATAAAGATCTCAGCTAATTATAATACTAACATAATTATCCTCACCTTGCATTTGGCACTCGAGACTTATATCAATCTCAATGTAAGTAAACCTGCAAAAGGAACTAAGAGAGAATGAGTATAATACAGCTCGGTAAGTTCATTCCTCACCACTACTATTCAAGCAAGTTATCACACATTATTAACACATATGCAAGCTATCTACATACAAAATGAATGCAACCATGATAAATGCAAGCAATACATCCATAAGAGTCTGGAACTATGGAAGGTATATAATTACGTCGTCTACACTTCGATTATCCCCTATACTTAACCGTACAAGGTACTTCAACTTATCTGCATGAGGCTACCTAAGGGCACCACCCTTCTAGGTGACATTCGACTATTACCCTAGTCGAGAAAAGAGTTTCAATCCAAGTAGGTAGATCCTAAACTAAGATTATCCACCATCCAAGGTGCTTCGAGCACAAACATGTGAGTCCTCTTGTAATCAAAATTATCCAAGGCCTCATAGGCATAATAAAGCGAGTCCTCTTGCTATTAATTGGAGATCCCATGCTAGCTTTGCCTTAACGATAAAATATCATTTCTAGCACTACGAACCCTTATCAAAATCGTACGAAATACGTTAAGATTAGAAAAGCTTTTTTCAAAAAAATACCCTTTTCCAAAATTTTGCAAAGCTAGCACTCTCCATCCATACATTTACTAAGTCATAGACATGCGACGAATAGAACCAGTTATTCTGGTCAAATATTTATATTCATCATTTTTAAAAAAGGTGATCACATAGATAGAAACATACAAGTAAAACAGTCATTCAAACATACAAGCAACGATAAGTAGCAAAGCATCATACAAGTAACATACACAAATAAGTAGTAAGTCATTAGAACTCTCTCACCTAGATTATTGCTTATTCTCCAAACCTTTAAGGTTTCCAAAACTTGATATCAAAACGCCTAAAAGATAATAAAACTTATAAGTATCTTAAGAAACAGACTCCTTAGTTAACTAAATGTCTATTATAGTTTGTCTAGTTTCCTAATATGACCCAAGTATAGTATATACAGGGTTTATCATACTTTAGTGAGATCAAGTGTAACTATATTCGTATATTTGTAAGTTATGGTACTTTATGTATTTAATTACTTGTTTCTTCTCATCATCAATTTATAGGGTCTATTCTAATACTTAGTTATCTTTTTTATGCCTTTTAGTTTTATCTTAGATCTTTAGTTACGTATAGCTTTTTCATCTTAACTTCAATTTTTACAATCTTATAGTCGTTTGTTATCGTTTTCGAACGTACATTTACAAGTAAGATCTGTTTTCGATGTTAAAACCCATGTTTTTTTATATGAACTAAACTTATTGAAATTTTAACTATTAAAGTTTAAATATTCTTATTGGTTATTTTTATATCTTATTTTAGTACTTAATGATTTAATTAGCTATTACATTCTTACACTTAGATGATCTTACATTATTATTACTAATCTATGGGCTTAATTAAGACTAATTCAATTTGAGATGTGTATTAAGAGTTTAAAGGAGTTTCGGCCCATATGTATATGTATACATATATATATATATTATTTTCTTATGTCATCTTATATTTTATAAGCTTATCTCATCCATTACATATGTACACTTCATTCTTATGTATTTATGTACTTTATACATATGTTATGTATGTACTTATTCTTCTAATATACTACTATGTACTTTAGTATACTTATACATATACTTACACATATATCATATTTGTACTTGTACATATATCCATATATACATACGATTACATAAGTATTTTCGTATGCCTTGTATACTCCCTTAAGAACTCTTTATAAATTTCATATTTTTGCACTTTGTAGGCTTATTTAGCAATGTACATATATGTATAGTTAGTATATTCCTTCTTTGTGGTTATGTACATAAAGGATACTTATATATAAGAGTATCCATACATGTATACATCAAGTGTATTCTTGTATATACATGCTTAAACATATGTATATGTGCTCCTTCTCTAATTATTTAAGGATTTCCTACACTTATACTAAGCATCTCACCAAAACCCTTGCACATACACTTCTTATGTATTCACTTGTTGTATGTACATAGGTAATTCTACATGTATACTTAAGAATTTCTATACTTCTAAGCATGGTATAAGAATTCCTATCTTCCACAACATATATGTACATATTATATAAGCTTTCTACACCAACATAAGATTGATACTAACTAACTATTAAACTAGATAATCAAATGAAATCATACCTTTCTCTTACTTATAATAGGAAAAGGAGAGCAAGTATATATGTGTTATTGGTTTGTGATGGTAAGTAAAGTTGTAATAGTGAAATTGGAAAATGTTAAGATGGCAAAGGAAAGGGGAGCTCATTGTTTGAAGATGGGGGAAAAAGAGTTTTGTTTTGTGTAGCTTTTTTGTGTTTTAGAATGAAAGCAAGTAGGGTCTAGATGGCGAAGAAGTGGATGGCAAAAGGAGGGCAAAATGGGACAAAAATATGTGTAGAAAGTTAAGGAAAATGGAAGATATCTCTAGATGACAATGGTATTTTATTGACTTTTCAACATCTTGACTTAGTCAACTCTTTAGGATTACATGTAATTTAGGTGTACATAATGAAGTAATTAGGGAAAATTGGGAAGAAAATTAAGGAAATGAAAAGAAATATGGAGTTTATTGAAATGATTAGTAAAAATAGGCAATGAGATCTTCCTCTAGGTGTTTATATCTTATGTACATTATTTGGTAGGCTACTTAATGTAATTATCATAAAAAGTATCATTTAAGATACTAATATTAACTACATATAATATAAGCATCAACTAAATGCTTAACCCCTTATAATACTAACCTAATTATATAATTAGAAGATGGATATGATCTATAATGCAATATCCTAGTTTCTAATGGATTACTTTAGTATTATATATATTTATGAATAATTGAAAGTTATCTTCAATTATTGGTTGATGATTTTATATGATTTAGCATGTTATTAAACATATATAATCAATTAGGGTTTTATCATGGATTTATAATGAATTGGTACTTTTATATCCTTAAAGTTATAGTTTTATGATTTTTATCACTTTTAGGTGCAATCTTTAGTGTTTACACACATTTAGGGTCAAAGAGTTTTATGCGCGATTGAAGTGTTTTTTTTTTTTTAAAGTTCGAGGTTAAACTCTTAAAGTAACAATTTAAGGTTTTTCATATCCACTTTAGGTTTCAAATTGGAATTTTAGTCGGTTTTAAATTTTACTAACTCTATTGACTTAAGGGGATCATCTACAGTACGTAAGTTTAATTCTATACTCAAAAGGCTAAATTTGAGGGGTTTATAGTTCACATTTTTAGACACACTAATTTATAATGCCCATTGCTTTAACCAAACTAAAATATGTGATTAGAATACTATAGTTGAAATTAATCAACTATTCTATAGAAAACAAATTTTGATCCAAGCATTTAACATAAAATTTCTATTTCAAAAATAGATAATCAGTCTTAGAAGGAAAAATACCCATTTAAACTTCACAGCTGTTAACAAGCATATTATCTCTTTAATTATTCCAACAAACAAATTAACAAAGTAGTGAAAGCATATGGTATCTACTATACCCTTAGATTTTCTTCCTTTTTATTATAAGCCTTAATTCATTTCTTGAATTGCATTAAAATTTCCATTTTCCATTCCCTTTTTTTTTTTTTTTTCTCTGGTTCAGATACTAAACTTTTGCCTTTCCACTCTTCTTATTATAATGAGTGCATTGAGTCGACTCATCACCTAAGTGACTAGGTTTTAAAGGAACCCTTACAAACTCTTCCTCACTTTAACATTCAAGTAAGGATACTCTTAACTCAATTTCTTAAGTACTAGAGTAAAAGTTCTCATTTCATCATTTTTTGAATACTCACTAAAATTTTTCAGACTTCTTTTATAGGAATCACTAAGTTCAAAGCTTCACTTACCTATTTCACTAAGTATTAAAGTGCCATTAGAATAACTAAAAAAAAAAACCATATACTAACTAACTTTGCATAGAAGTGAACCTGTTTACTTTTCACTTAAGGACTCAATCGACTTTTAAACTTCAAATTCTAAGGCTAAAAACTAAGTAAATTGGGTTCCTAAAGAATTGACTAATTAATTTTAACTGAGTACAAAAATTGCAACATTGGTGAGTAGGGCAACTTAGTGAGTTAATTATTCAGATCACAATCAGATGTTGTCAACAATTTCTTTGTATAATCTCTAGATTCAAAATAATAAATTTAAGAACAAGTAAACTTCAAGCTCATAGGAAAGTATAACTATTTGTAAACAAAAACCAACATCAAAATTGATATTTTCATTTCCTATAATTCCTTCCCCTTGCTATAGGATAGACAATGTCCACACTATCTTCTATTCAATATTCAAGAGGAAATAAAAATTCACAGCAATAAGAAATGAAAAATTGGTACTCCCCTAGATTTAAATTTGCAGCATCAATGAAAATTCCAAGCATAAGATCATTGCTATCATAGAATTCAGATTTGACCTATCTCATCAAACGTTAAGAAACATGAAATAGCCAAGATAGCATAAAAGTGTACTGAAGAGTACATAGTAGAGCTGATGATTCCAAAGTTACCCAAAGAGATGGGTACTAAACAGAAATGACCAAACAGCTAAATTAAAGAAAAAGAAAATAAAAAAAATAAAAAAATCACAAAAGTACACAAATATCTAACTGTCACTGTCGATACTACTACTCTCGGCACTGAAAGTCTCACAATGGAACTACCCTACAGCTGCTGGCTAAAAACAGGAGATAGTAGACTTCAATATATTGAACATAATAGTCCAGAACTTCTTATTCTTCTTCCTTTCTTTCCTAATTTTATTCTGGACTTCTCTAATTTCAGTACTCAATTGTTCATAACTGTAATCTAGAGGATGAGATGAAGTAAATGCTCTAGCAGGAGGAGGAGGATTTTCAGAAATATCTTCCTCATCAATAGGATAGGGCCTATTATTTATCTTAACTAATCTCAACCCCTAAATGGTGCAGCAAAAACAGATTTACATGGGATACCATCGTCCCCCTCCGGCTCTTGAAAAAGCCCTATACCCTTTAATAATGCAATAATATACACACCATAAAAGATAACCTATGTCTCGGTATCATCTATCTGTCTATAGATAAAATTTACTATCTCTATTCCTAAATCTATCCAATATCCAGAAATCATACTATATAAATAAAACATGTCAAAACTGGTTACCTTACTATAGCTAGTCTTCTTACAACTGAGAGTATGAGCAAGGATATGGTGGAATAGCTTGTGCTTTACTATTGAGAAAGTCATGGCGAGCGACTTTGAAGGTACAAAATTGTCCTACTTAAGATGAATCAACTGGAACCAAAATCTCTCAGTAGACATATCATTAAGCTAAGAGTTAGGTAAATTAACTTCCTCCTCCTCATATAAACCGAGAAAATAGCCAATTTGACTCAATTCAATGACATGAATTTGTCCATAAACTTAAAATGTAAAAGTAGACATACACCCACTTCTCTCCAGTAGCAAAGTGGACAAAAAATCAATGGTTACATTTCTATAAGTGGATTCTTTTACCTCAAATAATCGAAACCATGTTTTATCAAGAACTATCTACTGGATTCTCTCATCCATTCCATACTCTTGCAAAATAGTCCAATTCAGATATTGTTGATTCATAAATGTCATCTGTTGTAGCTTTCTCCTCCTTTCCCTAGCATACTCTTGATGTGAGAGTAAATCGCTGCCCGAACTTCTGGAAGACGAAGCAACTACCGTCTTCTGTTTCTTTCTCAATTGCATCTTCTTAGGTGGTATGGTGAATGTAAAAAAACATAGATCTATAAAGAAAAATGAAAATGTGTGTAGAAAAAGTGACGAGAGTGAGCATATGAGGTTATGGGTGTGTAGAAGAGGGAGAGTTTAAGAGAAATCTAAAGAAAGAGATAAACTAGCAAGAGGATTCAAAAAGAAAAATGAGGGAAGAGAGAGAGAAAATCGATGGATGTGCTTTTAAAACCACTATACGTTAACACTTACCTCTGTACGCCGATAGCATACATTGTCGGCGTATATGGGTAAACCAATTGATAGGCTGGCAGCCTTGAGTGCTAACCTTAAATTCAAATTTCGCACTTTTTTCTTCTTCTTTTTTTTTTTTTCTTAAGTTGGCAACCTTCATGCTAATGACCAGTGTAAATTTTTTTTATTAATAAATAAATAAAAATTAACTAATAATGAATAAAAAAATTAAAATATAAAATAATAAAAAATTAGTTTGATTAGACATGAGTTGCCTCTCATGAAGTACTTAATTTATAGTCACTAGCCCAATTTTTCTAATCTTACTGTAGGTTTTCGCTCACCACCATAGTGGTGTTACTATCAATGTTTTCTCCTTCAAGATAATGTTTGAGAAGATGACCATTTACCTTGAAAGTGCAATTGTCCCCTGTCTTTAACTCAATTGTACCATAAGAAAAAACATTCACTATTTCAAATATCCTAGACCATTGAGATTTTAACTTACTTAGGAGCAATTTTAGTCAAGAGTTGTATAACAACTCTTTTTTACTAGGCACAAACTCCCACTGTTGAATGTTTTTGTCATGCCGTCGCTTAGCTCTCTTCTTATAGATCCTAACATTTTCATAAGCTTCTTCTCTGATCTCGTCCAGTTGGTTCAATTAAAGCAATCGTTTTCACCTGTAGCTTGTAAATCAAAATTAAGGTATTTTATGACCCAATAGCCCTTGTGCTTAAGCTTTATAAGTAGGTGACATGATTTACTATAAACAATTTTGTATAAAGACATTCCTATAGGGGTTTTAAAAACTATCCTATAAGCCCACAATACATCATCAAGTTTTAAAGACCAGTCTTTCCTAGATGCATTGACAGTCTTTTCTAGGATACGTTTTATTTCCTTATTAGACACCTTAACTTGTCTATAAGTTTCTGGATGATACGAGCTGGCAAGTTTATGAGTGACTCCATATTTTGTTAACATTTTTTTAAATTGTCTATTGCAAAAATGCGACTCCCCATCACTTATAATAGCCCTAGGTACCCCAAACTTAGAAAAAATCTTCTTTTTCAAAAATTTAATTACCACTCTAGTATCGTTAGTTTGTAGAGCTATTGCTTCTACCCATTTCGATACATAATCTACTACCAGAAGTATATATTTATTTGAAAAAGATAAACGGAAAGGACCCATGAAGTTTCTTCCCCATACATCAAAAATCTCAACTACCAAAATACTCTTTTGTGGTAATTCATATCACCTAGAAATATTCCCAGTCCTTTAGCACTAAGTACAAGTCATAACATAATTCTTGAAATCACTAAATAAACTAAGCTAATAAAATCCATAAGATAAAATTTTAGTTGCAGTTTTTTCCACACCAAAGTAGCCTCCTGCTTCTTTAGAATGACAGTGTTGAATTATACTAAGTTATTCTGTTTCAGGCATACAATGTTTAATTACTTAGTCAACACAAAATTTATAAAGATACGATTCATCCTAGAAATAAAATTTTACATTATGTAAAAACTTCTTTTTCTTTAGAAATGAGAAACCGTATGGTATGATTTTACAAACCAGGTGATTGACTATATCAGCATACCAAGGTAATCCTTGGATCTCTACTACATACAATTGTTCATTAGGGAACTTTTCATTAATGGGTGACTCTAAACACTTCGATTGTAATTGAGATAAATGATCAGCAATTACATTTTCAATTCCCTTTTTATCTCTAATTTCAAGGTCAAATTCTTGTAGTAATAAGATCCATCGAATTAGCTTAGGTTTAGCATCAACTTTAGCAAACAAATATTTTAGAGCAACATGGTCTGTGTATACTATGATCTTAGAACCTATGAGATAAGGCCTAAACTTGTCACAAGCGAATATAACCGCTAAAAGTTCTTTCTCTATTGTGGCATAGTTTCTCTATACCTCATTTAAAGTTCTACTTGCATAGTATATAACATGAAATAACTTACCTCTCATCTACCTAAGTACTGCTCCTACAGCATAGTCACTAGCATCACACATCATCTTGAAAGAAAGCTTCTAATTTGGTGCAACGATCACTAGTGCTAAAGTAAACTTCTCCTTTAATAGATTGAATGCTTACAAATAACTGTCATAAAAAACAAAAGTAGAATCTTTTTCAAGTAAATTAGAAAGAGGTCTAGAGATTTTAGAGAAGTCCTTGATAAATCTCTTATAAAAGCCAACATGCCCTAGGAAGCTCTTAACTCTTTTAACTGAAGTAGATGGTGGCAACTTCTCTATTATCTCTACTTTGGCTCTATCAACTTCAATCCCCTTTTTCAACACCTTCTAACCTAAGACTATTCCCTCTCTTACCATAAAATGGCATTTTTACCAGTTCAGAAGTAAATTGGTCTCTTTGTACCTTTTAAGCACACAGCCTAAATTAGTCAGACATGACTCAAATGACTTCCCAAAGATAGAGAAGTCATCCGTAAATATTTCAATAAAATCTTCTAACATGTCAAAAAATATAGACATCATGCATCTTTCAAAAGTCGTTGGTACATTACAAAAACCAAAAGGCATTCTCCTACAGACAAAAGTGCTATAAGGACATGTAAAAGTGGTTTTCTCTTGGTCTTTGGGTACGATATGAATTTGATTATAATCAGAATATTCATCTAAAAAACAATAATAATCATGCCCTGAAAGTTTTTCTAACATCTGATCTATGAAAGGGAGGGGGAAGTGGTCTTTATAGGTGGCATCATTCAATTTTCTATAATCTATATAAACTCTCCACCCGGTTATAGTGCCAATAGGGATTAACTCATTAACCTCATTTTTAACCACAGTTTTACCATACTAACCCACTCACTATCTAAGATAAGGTAGATAATACCTATATCCAGCAGTGTGAGTACCTCTTTCTTCACTGCCTCCTTAAGAGTTAGGTTGAGTTGTCTCTGTAGTTGTACTGTGGGTTTACACTTAGCCTCAAGCAATATCTTGTAAGTACAAATTAAGGGGTTGATCCCCTTTATATCAACACCGATCCACCCAATGGCTTCTTGATGCTCTCTCAAAACTCCTAGAAGTTGTTTCTCCTAGTCACCTGTCAAAGAGGAGGAGATAATTATTGTCAAAGTATCATTTGGTCCAAGATATACATATTTTAAATGACTGGGTAAAGGTTTAAGTTCAAGCACCGGGGGTTGTATTAATGATAGAATTGGCTTATGCTCACTGGTGCCTAGTTCTTCATAATATCCAGCTTTGATTTCTAACACCTAATCCATACCTTCTTCTTTAGGCTCGTCGTCATCACTCCAATCATCCAAATCCCTAAGAAATGACTCCATGGTACTTAATCCCGCTTTCTCTTCTATAGACTAATAGTTAATATCATCAAAAATGTCAATAGTGTAACAGGATTTGCAATCATCAAAATGCTCTATGGTTTCATAAACATTAAACGTTACCTGATCATCCATAACTCTTAAAGTCAACTTACCTTGTTCCACGTCTATCAACACCTTACCTATTGCAAGAAACGGTCTACCCAAGATCATGGGTACCTCTTTGTCTTCTTCCTTCTCCAAGACTATAAAGTCGACTGGAAAGATAAATTTGTCCATCTTCATCAGGACATTCTCAACAATACCCTTTAGGTATTTAATACTCCTATCAGCAAGTTACAAGGTAGCATGAGTCCCCTCGCAATCTCGAAGTCTTAGCTTTCTAAAAATAGATAAGGGCATTAAATTTATACTTGCACTTGAATCAATAAGAACCTTATCAAAATGAAATTTCCTATAGTGCAAGGAATAGTAAAACTCCTCTGATCTCTTTGTTTTCTAGGTAGGGTAGATAAATTTTTCTATTGGATCATGAAGCAATTCCCTATAAGCATTACTGGTTCTTTCCAATTAATCTTTCTCTTCTTAGTGAGCAAATCCTTCATGAATTTGGCATACGAAGGCATCTGCTAAAGTACTTCTACAAAAGGAATGTTGATTTACAACTTCTTAAATACAACTAGAAATTTGGCAAATTGAGCATCTAGCTGTTGTTGCTTCAATCTTCCTAGAAAGGCGACTAGAGGAACATACAGTTTCACTTTTGGTGACTTCTACATTGGTTCCTCTTCTACTCCTTCCCTTTTTCTACCTTTGGACTCTCCACCTTTTCTTTAACTCTGTCAACTATTTCTAATGCTTTTCCACTCCTCAACATAATAACATTAACACCTCTAGGATTCTCTTTAGTATTGCTAGGTAAAAACCCTGATGGTCTGTTACTCAACTATTGAGAAATCTGACTTATCTGATTCTCTAGGTTTTAGATAGTCACTTATTGATTCTGTAGCAAGGTATCGGTCTTTTACATATAGCTCAACATGAGCTCTTCCATTCTAAACTAATTTTACTGAGGTGGAGCATTTTAAGTAGGACCTTGCTTCTGGAATCCAGGTAGTGGTTGGAATGTATTGTTTTCATTTCTCCATGAAAAATTTGGATGATTACGCCACCCAGGATTATATGTATTCGAATATGGTCCTTGATTGCCACAATGAAAATTGTTAACAAAATTCACCTATTCTCCATTAGTTGGAGTTGAGTGATTCCTAGTTAAGCACTTAAGAGTCAAATGTAGTCTTTAACATAGCTCACAAAAAACAATAGGGTTAGCATTAAAAGAATGTATTGAGGTGAGTTTACTTACCTAAGTAGTGGGAGCTGCTATTTGAGTCATTAATTGAGATATAGTGCTATTGTCATTGGTTGCTACCACTCCTAACTTGCTTCTCTCATTTTGCCAATTATGTACATTGGAGACCATTTCTTCTATCAGTACACTTGCCTCATTATATGTCTTACCCATCAGAGCACCTCCAACTGCAGCATCAACTAGAGATCTTATTGTCTCATCCAAACTAAGATAGAAGATCTCAATCAAGAGATTGTCTAGCAATCTATGATGTGGGCATTTTCTGATCGCCTCCTTGAATCTCTCTCATGCTTCATAAAGTGACTCACCACTAAAGTTGGTAAAGTTGGTGATGTCGTTCCTTAGTTTTGTGGTCTTAGTTGGTAGGAAAAATCTCTTTAAGAACTTCGATAAAAGATTAGCCCAGGTGTTGATAGACTCTTGTGGCAGTGAATGAAACCAAGCTCTAGCTTTATCCCTCAGTGAAAAGGGAAAGAGCTATAATCTAATAACCTCGTCTATCACATTGTTCATTTTCACTGTATTATAGTATTAAAGGAAGCCTGCAATATACTCATCGGGACTTTTATTGCAATATCTTCCAAACTGATTCATCCGAACCATCTAAATAAGGGTCAGCTTCAACTCAAAGTTGTTAGCTTAAATGGTAGGCCTCCTTATAGCTGAACCCATTACTGTAGGTACTGTATAATCTTGTAATGCTCGTAGAACTCCTTGTATCTGATTATTTCCCTCGTCACCTGCCATCTCGTCTATTCTTCTTCTATTCTCTCACCTCAACTGATGCAAAGTGTATTCTATTTTTGAATTTAGTGGTAAAATTTCAATACTTTTACTCCTGCGCATAAAACACTTGCAAAGAGAACGAAAAAAATAACACAAGTCATCAAGTGTGCCTAAATTACCAACAAAACTAAAAGGTTTAATATTTCTAATCCTTGACAAAGATGCCAAAAACTTGATTCACTTAAACTATATATATATATATATATATATATATCACAAATACTCTAGTAAGTATACTAGATTAGAATCAAGTAATATAGAGAAAGTAACGTTGTCGATACCTCGAGAACTAAAAAATTACTAATCTTATATTAGTTCTTATCAATATTCAGCCAATCAAAATTTAATTAATTAATCTAAAATTTACTCTAAAACTATTGAAAAGAAAATAACTATGATAAATCTAAAATTAAGCAATCAATTGTGAATTGTACGAAAACAGAATCTACCTTAGATTATACAAATCAAATTATTATAATGTAATATAGATTAATAGCTATATGGTCATTTAAATGAAATTATTATACCTTAAAACTTAAGTATTTAAACCCCCTGATTAATTAGTCAGCTTCCACATCTTCCAATTAATAGTAGACCCTAAATTACAATCATATATCTCCCAATGCTATAATTGTCTAACGTCTTAAATCAATTATCCCTAATGTCTTAGTAAATAATCAATTGCCAAACATCGTATTAATCTCTAGGTAATTTCTAATTAATTCAGTTAACTCTACTTCTACATTGATTAATCAAATCAACTAAGAATTTCTAATAAACCCTATATCAACTCCTGTATCATTAGGGTTTCTAACAATTATAATTAATTGAACAAATATAACTGAAATCATAGAAATTGCAATCATGAATCATCTATATATCTCTTAATCCTATAGCATGAACACAATCATCATCTTAATTATCTAAGGTTTCATTAATTCTCACAAATAAAATTAACCAGCCATGGATTTGGAAACAAAAACACAAATACTAATTGAAATTACAAGGAAATTTATAATTGAAAGTATAAATAATTCACAGAATCGCATAAGAATAATTGAATTAAATGTCACCAATTCTGTATTGGAAAAGATATTCTCTAATTGCAACTTCAATTTGGTCTCCACAGCAAAAGTAAAAATCCTCTCAATGATCAAAGTGATTCACTTGTAGAATTCGTCAAGAACTAACTAAAGATTATTCTATGACTCTCTATGTCTAAGGAAAAAGTGTCTATCTAAAGTCCCCCAAACAATGAAATGTAATCTATTTATATGAAAAATTAGGGTTGGCTCACGTGAAGTTTCTTTTTCATAGGCGGTGTAAGTGTAAGGTTGGTGTACTATAAGCTATAAGTTATAAGCCGGCTATTAGGCTATCTACCTTTAATTCCAATTTACATATTGTTGATCCAGACTTCATTAATTTGTATAAAACTCCTCTAAATTATCCGTAATTTTACTCTTGAATCTTCTAATTCCTACAATGTTCAAATGAAAATAATTAAGTACCATTTAAAATCAATAATAATTCTATCTAAATTGGTACCTTAAAACATGAAAAATATGCCCTTATCACCATGTCTCTCAAAGAAAATGGAAATAACATCAATTTTATTGCATCGACACTAGCCCATCAATTCTAAAGTAACATAAGTCTCCAAAAAGTTTAAGATATGGGCATTTGGATCTTTAGCCTACAGAATCTCAAATTAGCTAGACTGATGCATCATCTGAGTAATATTGGGTTTAATTTCAAGGCTATTTATGGTAATAGCAAGTCCAATAATAATGGAGTCAACTCCAATAGTGCAAATCTTGCATAATCGGACATATTCCTATATAGATCCTCAGTACCCATAATTTCCAACTCTTTCTTCTTGGCTATGGGATCAATATCTCGATGAACTGCTCTCAATCATGTACTTGTAAAGGAAAACCTTGGAAATCAAAGTAAATTCAATAAACAAGAGAGAGAAGAAAAGAATATAATGAAGAAAGAAATAATGGTTAGATTAATAAGACGATAAGCATTCCTAATATTGCAGTTCTCGACATGATGCCAAAAACTTTGTATGACATGTTTAATCTATCTTACTATCCCAACTAATTTAGGTAAGTCCACCCATTGATTTATATAATATAGTGGATATTAATAAGTGTTGATCAGATAGAGACCACAATTACAAGTGCTTATCTATACACTATTATCTAATTGATAATTTGGTGATTGATGAGTTATATTAAACATCATAAATTCCTAATTAAGAAAAAAAATCTAATTTTCAAAAAAGCAATTGCAAAATAGTAGAAAAAAATGCAATAAACCAGTATCAAAGCATTGTCTTGACCTATAATCATATATATGTACCAATAAAAAATAATAAACTCCATCCTTGTAGTCTTGGTATATGGGAATTCTTAATTTAAATTAATCTCTCTCTCGAAAATATTAACTCATAACCTTATATTGATTAATTGAAATCTTTTTTTGGTTAAAACCCCTAACATTGCACTATCACTCATTGAATTCAACTATTAGGTTTGACCCTATTCTAGAAAATCTATATAACCCTACCCTTGTTATTGCATGCATCTCCTTATAACTATGCAAATTTGATTATTTATATGATCTTTCAATATATATGCATGACATCAAATATTTGAATCAATACATTGGTAATATTAATTTAAAGATAATAAAGACACATAATTACATCACAAGAATAAAAAATTTCATCATTAAAATTAAATAAAAACAAGGTTACATCAAAATTCTAAGGTTTCAAAAAGTTCAAACACAAAAGAAATTAAACTATAATCATGACTATTGAATCAAATGTCAATTCAAAAGATCAAAATAAAATTTCTTATAATATGTTCTCTCCAAATCTATTCTTTCTTGCTTTTTCAAACCTTAGCAACTCCTATAGTTAATGATCTTATCTAGAAGAATCTCTAAATGGAACATTTATAGTAGAGCAAAAGTATACAGTAATAGGATCAAATTCACATGTATAAGGCACAGTCCTAGTTGTAAACACGGTCTTGATTTCCACTTATGTCAATTTCAATTATTTAGCATACTCTTCATGCTTACAAGCAAGAACATGGACATGACCTCCCTATATACTTCACTAGTCTCCTCAATTATCTTCTAAAAATCACGTCCATGAATCATGGTCGATGGTCTAAGGTGTAAGCTTCTTCTAAGCTTTATATCTTCTTCATTTTACTTTCAAATTCTATGAAATTTTTCTAAATTCTTTTCTTTCAGTCTAAAGTAGCTTCTTAACTCCAAAATCAAAATATAACACAACTAGATTTACAAAAATCAATTGAAACACACATTAAATTTATAAAAGCGTAATAAAAATCACTTATAAAATGACTACAATTAATCACTTATTAGGCTTCTTTTGAGCATGGTAGTACAAATATTAAGTTGAGGGGTGTGAAAGCAGTAATTAGTACAGTGTATTCAGTGGTTTAAAAACCTTAATCAGTCATTGCAATTGCAAACTCCTCATAACATGCCCTCTTTTTTGTCTAATGAATATTTTCTATATCATTAGTCACCTTTCACCTTACCCCTATGTAGTTACCCACGTTAGCATCCTCCTACAAGACTATATATTACCACCTTTGACTCCATCACCAAATGGATAATCATCTAAGTCACCTCTATTTGTATAATGACAACCGCTACCAAATTATTATTGTCCCTATTAGGTCTATATTACCATTGAAAATTCATGAAAACTATCCAGTTCCCATGATAATGTTAGAGGTACAATGACTGTATTTAAAACATACTTAAATCTTTGAGATTGGCCATCTACTTAATTATAATAGTACATCATTTCCCTTCTTTTCATAGACTGTATTTTTATTTTTACTTTTCAACCTTTGCTCGTTTTGATCATAAGGTATAAAGTTTTATTTTATTTTTGTGTTTGAGTTCAGATAAAAGTCTCAATTTTTATTACTTAATCGAGCTTGATAGTTGGGCACCGTGCTTTTTTTTTTTTACATTATTTTTATTTTAAATCTTTATATATTTTGAATTGACACTTTGTCAGGTTAAAGTTTATATATATGTATGTAGATTTAATTTAACCCTTTTTAGAGTTTTGAAGTTTGAAGAAGATGAAAATGGAGCATCTCGAAGAAGATCAAAAAGCGAAAATAATGCTGTTGCCAATCATTTTTGCTACCTAGCATGCCGCGTGGATATCTTAGGTGGTATGTGGTTATTTTATTAAATTCTTAGGAAATATGGAGGTCCATTATTTACGGAAAGAGCCAACTAGATAGATGACAATAAATGGAGTTACACTAGGTAGTCTCACTAACCTTAAAAACTTTAATTGGATATTAAAATTGGTAATTTCGAAGTTGAAATACTTAAATGAGAAATCAAATGTAGTTCAAATATCAAGTAGACGACAATAACATGTAAATCGACGAGTAACATTCGTATGTACCGGCCAAGGAAGGTATAAAAGTTTCTCCAAAATAAAAACCTGAAAATCAACTATGGAGTCAATTCAACGAAGGCCCGCATAAGTTACCCCCGAGATATTTCACGAGCACGGAAACGGTCCAAAGGTAGGGTCCATTTTAATCTCCACTTCTTAAACAATGCCTCATATATATACATGTCAACACGCACGAACAATCATATGAATAAATTAAAGGAACTTAAATGTGTCCTTATTCGAGTTTCTATTCATAAGAATTATAATATAGGTTCATTTCATTTTCTAAAAGAAAAGATACTGCGGTTCTAACTTCGTGGAACCTGTCACTGGCATTCCATTCATTTTCCTCGACTCCAACTGCTGCCTTTTTTTTTTTTTTTTTTGTTCTTTATTTTAACTGATTTCTGGGTCGTTTTCACTTATAAGTTTATTTACAAATCCGAATTTTCAAGGAGTGGTTTAAGGAAATAGTTCAGGAATGATGAATTAGTTGTATTCCTAATGCATTTATTGGTTTGTACATTTATATCAGTGCACTATTAATCCTCGACGGATATGTTTAAAAATATTAACATTTTAAATTCAACTAATAGGTGGAACCATATAAAAACAAAAATTAAATATGGCAAGTATTATTAAAATTCAATTTTCCTTTTTATAAATAAGTGTATTGATGGATATTATGGTATGCAGGTGTAGTCAATTTATGCTTAAAACATATAATTATTTGAATCCTGCTCATGAGTTATTTGAGCTCTACTTATTTTAAGCTCGATTAAGCTCAAATTCAATTAGTAAATAAACGAGTTTGAACGTGAAATTAAGCTCATTTAATTAAATGTACTAAACTCAAGCTTTAAATTTAAGCTTATGAGTCAGCTCAAAAGCATTATCATTTATATTATTAACGAGCTAGCTCATAAGCAAACTTAGGAGTAACTTTATAAGTAAGGTTGTTAGTTGGTTCGTAACCAATTTATATTAATATAATAATTTTTATTTTTAGTTATATTAATAAGCTCGAGTTTAAACTTATCTAAATATACGAGTTTATGCTCATTTAAATATATAAGCTTAAGCTTTTTTATAGGCATATTAAAATATATAAGTTCAAGTTCATTTATTTAAATAAACTAAACTTAAGCTTCAAAATCCTAAACGATCTTGAGTTCGATTATTTAATTTTCAAACACAATAAAAGCTTAATTTAATTTATAATTAATAATTTTTAAATGAGTTGAGTTTGAGTATTTAAAAGCTGGATTTAGTTGGATTAATTCCCCTCTAAATTTCGATCATTTCTTTCGGTTTATAGATAGATATATATATCCTTTCTTTTTTAGCATGGGAGATAGACCATCGAGATATGTAAGAGTAATATTTATCATGCACATGACATGCATCTTTTAGGCGTTATATCAAAGCACATGATTCTTCAGGTGACCCACTTTCCCCAAACCCAACCAAGTGGCCATGACATGACCATTACGATAAGTATGCCATTGGTGATGTGCAACTGGGGGATATGACATGACATGATGGCCTCGTAGATGATGATGATTATCATTCATGTATGTTCAAGGAGGTGGATGTGATGTGGACGGTGGTGAAGTTAAGAGAGCTAGTGGGGATGATTACAAATGGGGGCATGATGGCAGCGCTTCCTTCCATTTCATGATGAAATTAATGATTAATAATACACACATAAATAAAAATGATAATTACACGGTGCTTAGTCTATTATGTCCTCATTAAAATTCAAATTGCATTAATTTTATAATAATCATTAGATTAAGAACTCGATAATTTACTTGATGAGGCCGTAAAGATAAAAGAAAAATACCATCGTAGATAAATGTGATAACTTTATGCTGTTATGGACTGGCTGTCTATTTATTAAAATCCTTGTTGCAGTTAAATTTTAGTATAGATATATCTCGGAAGACAGGTTAAAAATGAAGTCGGTAAAACCGCAAAAATAGAAAAGAGAAAAATAGAGACAAAACTATATAACAAATACAAGAAAGGGAATAATAACTACATCCACAGGACTGCGCAGCCACAGCCGCCATTGCCTCTACTTTTCCCTTTATTTGTGATGATTATTAATTAAAAGCTCTGCTCTCATTTATTACATTCACTACTTTTTCTTTTTTATTTCTTTTCTCTTTTATTCTCACGAATATCTCATTATCATTAGTATTAAAGATGATATATATTAGGAATAAATACTAATATTATTCCCAATGAAATAGGCCAAGAAAGATCCTAAAGAAAAAAAAAAAAAAAAAAAGGATAGGGACTTCAAAAGCCATCAAATCTTAATTAGAGAGAGAGAGAGAGAGAGGGAGAGAGAGAGAGATTGGGGTGGGAGGAAGGGCAAAGGGTATAAGCTCATGCGGTTCCTTCTTGATTCTAGATAGTTAGTGGGAGAGAATCAAATGACGAAAAAATCTGGTATTTAAGAGCACCATCAGAGTCACTTGTGTCTATGCAACTATGAAATGCTTTGCTCTGCTCTCTATCGTAAAACCTAAATTAGACGCCCTTTTACTCTCCAAAGAGGGTTAGAACGTAAACAGAGAAAACACATTTTACCTTCTTTTTCTTTTTTCTCCTTGATTTTTCTTTTACTCCTTCCATTCCTTCGAAATCATATACAGCTATACTGCTTTAGTAACAGGGTATATATAATATCATCGATATTGCTTCACTCTGTTGCTTAAAATACACGTTACTCAGTGTATTAGGCGGCTTTGAAAAAGCTGCAAATTTGAGCTCACACTCCATATCTTCGCCTGCTACTAATCCAAATGGTCTTTTCAGATCCTCATCGCCTATAAATACCCTCTGTTTTCACAGTTTCTCTTAGCGCTTGTGAACTCAAGTCAAAATACCCTAAAAAAAAGGTTGTTTTGTGTTTGTATTCTCAACATACTTCTCTATTTGGCCCTAAGGACACAGGATAGAAAGTTAAAAAAAAAGAACATTATGGGAGAGGAAGTTGTTCTTAGTAATAGTATGGTGGTGTTGGTAAGAGATTATGACTCTAACAAAGACAGGTTACAAGTAGAAGATGTTGAGAGGAGGTGTGAGGTTGGACCCAGTGGGAAGCTTTCAATTTACACCGATTTATTGGGTGACCCAATTTGCAGGGTCCGCAATTCTCCCGCATTCCTCATGCTGGTATACACTTAATTATATATATACATACAAACTCTTAAACGTGTCATATAACGTTATTTTGATGAAATTAGTGATTCTAAACTAATCTTTCTTCGGTTACTTTTTTTCAACTTTTTTATCCAACGGGAAAATGAAAAGATAATATTTTTAACCGGTTTCTATTTCGATTTTGCATCTTACTAAAAGGATGGTATTTAGTGAGTGCTGGTTGTTATTTAGTGAGTACAGAGCAAATATTTAAATAAGTTTATTTGATGATTGTTTTCGTTTGCCTTCTGTTTTTATTTTTGGGGGTTACACATACAGGTGGCTGAAATGGGTGAAAGGAAAGAGAAAGAGATTGTGGGGATGATAAGAGGTTGCATCAAAACCGTCACATGTGGAAAGAAACTCGCCCGGAGTGGAAAGAACACCAACAACAATATTGCCAACAACCTTAGTAATAATCCTCTTAAATCAGTCCCCGTCTACACCAAACTTGCCTACATACTGGGCCTTCGTGTTTCTCCATCTCACCGGTAATTTTCCAATCCCCCTACCGTGTTTTTATTATTATTTTTATTTCCACTAACTTTTATATTAAAATAAGTCTTCTTTGTGTGGAAGAATTTTGCAATAAAATGTACTTATTGTCCGGTAGTGCATACATAATCTTTTCCAAAAATGGCTTAACATTGAGCAAGAATCAATTATTGCCTACTTGAAAAATGTTCGCTGTGAATATGATATGACCCAAATAAAAAGAAAAAGAAAAAAATAAGTCATTCGACGGATACCTATGCTTAGTTTATGTACAAACAATTTTATAAATTAAATTTGGTGTAATTTCAAAGTAAATGCTAATATGTTTTTCTTTTTTCCTTTTATGTTTTGGCATTTAATAGGAGGATGGGTGTGGCGTCAAAGCTTGTGGAGAGAATGGAAGAGTGGTTTAGGGAAAACGGCGCTGAGTATTCCTACATTGCAACCGAAAACGACAATCAAGCTTCTGTTAATCTCTTCACCGACAAATGTGGCTACACCAAGTTCCGGACACCATCAATCTTAGTCAACCCGGTGTTTGCTCACCGAGTTAAGGTGCCAAACCGAGTCACCATTTTCAAACTCAACCCTCATGATGCTGAGTTGCTGTACCGACTCAGATTCTCCTCCACTGAGTTCTTCCCTCGTGACATCGACTCGGTTCTTAATAACAAGCTAAATCTGGGAACATTCGTGGCGGTGCCACGCGGCAGTTTGGGTAAAGGTGAGTCAACATGGCCTGGATCGGCTCATTTCCTATCTGACCCACCTGATTCATGGGCAGTACTCAGCGTTTGGAACTGTAAGGATCTGTTCACATTCGAGGTGAAAGGAGTGTCGCGAATCAAGCGGACTCTGGCAAAAACGACGCGTATGGTGGACAGGGCGTTGCCGTTTCTGAAGCTCCCTTCGGTCCCCGAGTTCTTTAGGCCTTTTGGGATACACTTCTTGTATGGGCTTGGGGGTGCAGGCCCACACGCGGAGAGTTTGTTGAGGGCGCTTTGCGGTCACGCGCATAACCTGGCAAAAGAGCGCAAGTGTAGAGCAGTCGCCACCGAGGTGGCAAGTAGTGAACCGCTCAGATTAGCCATACCGCACTGGAAGAGGCTATCGTGCGCAGAGGACTTGTGGTGTATAAAGAGGCTCGGGGAGGACTACAGTGACGGGTCTGTCGGTGACTGGACCAAGTCACCACCTGGCCTGTCTATTTTTGTTGACCCCAGAGAGGTCTAACTGACTAGTCCTTATGTGGAGATGGTCCTGGGTCCGTCCCTATTCGTCCCTACCACTTCTGAGTCGCTAGAAACATTATCCGGAGGAAAGTAGGGGGAGGAGAGAAAAAAAAAAAAAAAAAAACAGCACAAGACAAAAGAGATTATGATCTTATGTTTTGCTTTATATGTTTCTTTCTTTCTTTTTTTGTTTTTTTCTTTTTTATTTTTCTTTTGCTTGTTTAGTTTTTTGAATCTTTTGTCAACGGTGTAACGATTTTGGGGAAAAAAGAGGGGAATGAGAAGATATGGGTATATGGGCTTTGTAGTTATATTTGTAAAAAGAAAAGAAGCGTAGAAGAATATGAATATCCCTAGCCTTTTTTCTTGCTTTCTTTTCTAAGATGTTTTTATCTCTCTGCTTTTTGTGAATGGAATTTTTGGCTTTTTAAGATCCTTCTTCTTCGGATACTTTAATTATAGTAATTCTTCGGAACCACTAGTGAAATCATACCAATTCAAATGGATCAGAATATACTGTTTTTTAACATGCATGTTGTTGAAAAACTTTTGAATCGACTTTTTGGGCATATCATTCCTCCTGATTATGACTGAGACTAGAGATTAGAGCTGAGATACGAGATGTGACATGCTATGAAATATGGATTATAATAAATTTTTATTCAATTTTATATATTTTTAATATTAATATAAATTCAATATAAAATGAAGATTCGAATACTAAAATAAAATCAAAAAGCAATTGGGGGCTGGTTACATTTCTGTTTCCTTTTCCTGTTGTTAATAGATTCGAATACACCCGATAATGTAGATTTCCATTTTTTATTAATAATTCAATTTGGAGCTGGTCGCATTTTTGTTTCCTTTTCCTGTTGTTAATGGGGTTCTCAGTATCTTTCTAATTAGGGATACAACATCAAATGGTGCACACATCCGTTTGGTTGCACGGAATATGGAACCCATCCACATCCAGGTCCAGAGTCAGGTCTCTCTAAGGGACATTATTGTCCTTTCGGTCGGCTATGTGGGCTCCACAGCTTTTCTTTAGTCTTTTTGTCATATGTGGTGAATGTCAAAGTTATATCACCATTACTAGGAGCCTTTCTAAGACGAAGATGAACTGACGGAACGGTGGAATGGAACACTAGCTTTCCTGGATTTTAATTTTCCAAGTGATGAAGGGACGGGTGATACGACCTTTGCCTAGGCATGCATTCTGTGATCAATCCTTATAGGGAGATAAAAAAATATATATATATACCGTAGACATTTTAATAATTTTATAGTAAAATTCAAACTACATGTCAAAGCCCTTTTTCAGTGTTTGTAACAAGGGTTCCAATTATTTTGCTGACCTATACGTTTTGTGGGTTCAAGCTCCATAAAACATAGCTCTTTCATGTATATGGTAAAAAAAAAAATGTGTTCTATATAGTCCATCTTTTGGCCAACATGTTCTATATGGTCATGAAATATATAAAATATTCCTTTTGTTGTAATTTAAATATCAATGATAGCTGAATTTTCAGCACGTTAGACCTTAGACGATCTAGTCCCTTCTTGATCTTTTGATCATTCATTAATTTCGCAAGTCCGATGGATACTTGCAAAATTCGTGTAGTTCTTTTTTTTTTTTCTGTTTTTGGGAAATACTCAATATAATGGCATGGGACCAATAATATAGCCAAAGGAAATATAAAATTAATAATGATAGAATTTCAATTTCAAAGCAACGGTTTTAAAGTATGAAATTTAAGTTGTGAAACATCTGTAACAATAGCACTATGCTTGGATTGAGAAAGAAAAGAGGGGAAATACGAGAGGAAACAACTCCTCTCCCATTCGTTTCACTTATTTGGAAAAATAAAATATTAAAATAATTAAAAACGAAACCATTTTAATATGGAGATGATTTCAAATGAAAATATATAAATTCACTCAGGGTATCTTAAAAATTTTAGAATATTTTAGCAATTTAACTAGTTTGTACAGTAATTTATTAGTTTACCTAGTTTAAAACAAAACTTTTTAGTAACTTCCAATTCACAAATGTTTTCTTCTCTTTATTTATTATCCAAATAAATATTTTTTCTCCAATTTTTTTCTTCTCTTTTTCTTTCCTCTTGTTGTCTTTCCTTTCAATATTGTTTCCTTTATGCCAAAAATAGTGTAAGAATTCAGCTACTTTCGTTGGCTGTGTTTATGTATGTCATGTTTGCTTTTATCCCATATAATCAAATTGGAGAGTGACACGAAGGGATAACAAATCTAAGAATTATTTCCTCTTTCTAAGAACGCAGTGACAACATCTACCACAAGTTTCATCAAACCACCACATAATATCCAATTGACCAAGGAAAATTTCTCTACCTGATGTAACGACGTGTGACATGAGTGAGGATAAAAAAATTACATTATATTTGAATCGTTCGGTTCATAATGAACTGCACTAGAAAAACGTTTCATCTATTCCTAAATCAAATTAAAAAGACGACAGATTTTTCAATTTATTTTTAAGAATAAAGGTTTTTAAAGGGATAGAAAACGTTATGTGGAAAACCAAATTTTTTTTTCTTTTTTATTAAAATTATATTACACATTACAATTTAGAACAAGAGTTTGAACATGATATTTCAAGTTAAAAACTAGTATTTATACTATTAAAATATAATGGTATTGACATTATGAATACTGTCTATGTGGTGATGCTATGTTTGTGCTTTCTATGTACCAAGTTAGCAATTATTTTTATATTTATAATTTTGGAAATTGCTATTAGGTAAAAGAAAGATAAATATATTAATAGAGAAAAGAAGAGAGAGAGAGAGAGTTGTCATGTGCTGACTCGGAGTAGAGTATTCTTTTATGTATTAGCCCTTAGGAAGAGCTATTATATATACTTATACAATACATATAACATACTATGAATGCAAATATAAAGAAAATATTTTCTCCTAAATCCATCATCAATTAATCTTATGTCACGTTTGATATGAAAAATTAATTTGAAATAAAACAAATTAGAATGAAATGGAATGGTACGAGGATTGGAATAAAAAATTATTTTTTGTGTTTAGAAATGCCTAGAAAATGAAATGGAATGCAAACAAATGTACAAATAGTTTTATTTATAAAAAATAATCTTAATTATTAGATGTCATAATTTGTTTAAGAGTTAAAAAAGTAATTATAATTAATCCTAATTAATAAAGAGGCAATGAAATCACATTCTGCTTTCTAAATATACCATCAAATATAGAAAAAGGGAGTGGAACCTAAAATCTTAATTTCATTTGGGTCTATTTTCACATACTAAACGTGATATTAGTACATCTTTTTTTTGCATGCAGCAAAACCAAGCTATGTTTTTAGGGGAACATTAACTTTAATTTATAAACTAAACAAAAAAAAAAAAAATGGAACTTTGTTACGATTCATTCTGCCATTTCCAAGTTCAATCAATACTCCCATTAACTGATTATTACATATATAATGTCTCACGTCAGGAAAAAAAAAAAAAAGAAAAAAGAAGAAAAGAAAAATCTATTACAATTACATTGAGAAATTCCACACGGTTCCATATTGCCAAAAAGGACATATAAGATCAATAATGAAGAAATGATTAATAAATGTAAAACTAAAGAAACTGAACTCATTACACCGAGTAATTCCACCATATTCCATATATCTAAAGGAAATATAAAGATTAATAGTGAAGAAATCAATAGTTAAAGAAAAATTGAACTGATTACTCCTTAGTTTCTATACTATATTATTTTGAAGGGGAACGCTTTAAACAGAATTTTATTGTCATGGTATCACCATCGTTTCCTCATTTTTCGACTGGTGAAGGATTGGAAGAGACATTAATATTTATATTATTGCATCTTGTAGTTAAGTACTCGTCTTTTTCTCCTTGAGGACCCATTTTTCTGTTTTTGGGTTATTGCACAGGAGTTTCCCTGATAGCGACGCACCGAAGGCCGCGTTAAAAGGAAAAATAAATTGGTGCACCGGTGCACCTTCTTTCTTTATATGTGTATATATAAAGCAGCAACGACCACTAGATGTGGTGTATGAAAAAACTGTTCTCCATACGATTCTATGTACTGTGATTTTTGTTATGTATGATACTTATAATGGAAAATATTATTAAAAATGAGTATATTAATCCACTCTTTACTCGACTTAAAGTAGAGAGGAGGGGGAGAAAAGGCTGGAGAAAACCATGTGTCCTCCAAAGGCATAATGTTGTGGTGCGTTCAAGCTGCTATTACCATTAGTCACCCATCCCCAATAATGTTCCCCGTTTAAGAATTGCGAGGCGAAATGGCAGATGGCAATCAGCGGGCCTACCTTCATTTATGGAATTTTTATTGATTTACCAAATACGACGAAGAAGCAATCAAAATTTGTTGACAAAAAAACGAATTTATTGATTGCATGAGGACATACAAGTCAAGCTCTCTTATCTCTATTGCATATGATTCTCATGACCAACCACTATAGATGCTAATATGTGCAATAGTTGTTTATTTTTCTTTTTTATTCTTGGAAAATTATATATCTAATGTGTGAAATTACTCCATCTAGCAGCATAGTTGTAAAACCATTAGCTATAATAGTATGATATGGGTCATCTTAATTGTTCTATAGTTTACGTGACAACTTATATTTGATTGAAATAAACGTGAAAATAATAAAGAACTATTAGGACCTCTATAGGTTTTTTTGTTTAATTTTTCCATATGATGGAGGAGTCGCGTATATCATAAAGTATTGTCCATAAAACATTTGTCTATTTTATTGCTTATTTTAGAACTAAGCTCGAATATTTATTCAATAATATATACATAAAAGTAATAATAATAATAACAACAATAATCGTTCATTTTTCTTTGCCTACTTTAAGTTGTGCAGGGGAATAAGATGATGGATGGGCAACGCTATTTGAATGGGTGAAATTGGGTTGTGCATGCGTAAGGGCCCTAAATGTATGCTATGGACTGAGGAAAAAAAAGAAAAAAAAAAAAGGAATAAAATTTGGCAAAAAAAAAAAATAATAAGAAAAGAAAAGAAAGAGTAGACACAATAAGAAAAGTGATTCCTCCTAAAGGGTGGTATCCCTACATCTTTAAATAAATAAATATATGATAAACATAAATATACCCTTTTATATGTGTATTTAGATTGTCTATATTTAAAATTGAGAGCTTAGTTCCCAAATTTTTAAGAAGGAAAACAAAAAAAAAAAAAACAATGTTTTTAGGTCGCTTGATGGCTACTTTGTCCTTCGAAAAATAATAAAAATTTAGAAAATTAGCGAAATGAGTTGTTATCTAAGTGCATAGTAGTGGAATTGTATCCAAAAACATGCTCCTTGGAAAATGGGCTTTCCAAACACTCTATTGTGAAGATAACAACCAAGTACACATTGAGCAAATATAACATGGTTTCCAAAACACCATATATATATATATATATACACGTATGGTATATTTAAGGAAAAAAAATGTTATGTTTAAGTATACTTTATATGTTGGTTGTCTCCATCTTAACAAAAAATATATGTTTTGAACTAAGGTTGCATTAATAAATATTCAAAACACTTGATAATGGCCTAAAAAAAAATCCTTTTTCATACTTTTAAGATTACTCTACTATTTCTTTTTAATACAAGAATATATAAAAGTGAAAATTTTTTATTTGATCTATCTAGGGAAAAAAAAAAATAGAAAGAAACAATAAGGGCATGATAAGATTTTTCAATGGAATAACATTGAAGAGGCAAATTCAATGTACTTGTAATTATTTATGTATTTGCTTTAGTAATCTTATAATAACTTCTTAAGCTACATAGTAAATGCTGCTGTGAGGTATGATAAGGTGACAGCTTCTATAAGATATTAGAAGAAGAGTTTGTTAGATCTATTCCGATAGGCTTAGCTCACTTGCTAACTAATCTGACCACTTATCTCAAAATCCTTCCTCTCAAATCTTCTTTGTAACAAATAAGGACATTCTTCTCTCTCTTCTCTTCCCTCTGTTACTTCCTTTCGTGTTCTCTACTTTATTCAAAAATTAAGGTTTCAAGCAAAACCCTAATCAATGACTCCTTTTACAATCTAACACTAACACTATAAAGATCTTGAATAGATCTATCTATTGATACTACTATCTTGTTATTAGTTAATCTCACTAAAGCTAATGTGTTTGTTTATGTGTTTATGAGGTTGTGAGTTATCTATGGAAAACGAAACGAATTCTAGACTTTCGAGACATTAGAGATCTCCAAGAATTCACACAAGTGAAATCACTGTAAGGGTCGATATCCATTTTACTTTTTCTGATTCTTATTTATACTCTTATACTAGATTTGTTATGTTTTTACCAGATCTATTATGGATCTGCTAGGGTTTGTTAATTTTGAGTTTGCAAGTGTAACTATCAACTACTTTTGTTACAATTGTACAATATTGTTTCAGATAATGTAATATTTTTAGTACTTCAATCTTCTCTTATCTCTTCTTGTCACTATAATTGCATCTCTTTCTTTAGTCATAATAGTTTCCCTACATCTTTGAAAATTGACCTTGTCCTCAAGGTCATAATTTAGATAGTCACGACGAAACTCAGAAAGGTCTATTTATGTTGCATCTTCTAAACTTAGTGACTCCTGCTGAACTTATAGTTATATGACTGTATGACCATGTCTATGCAACTCTCTAGAATCCAGTATAGCCATTGGTTTTACTATAGGATGATTAGTAAATCAATTGCTAATAAGGGTCTCTATTCCATGTTATTACCCTCAGCTTTCTTAAATAATGACACATGAAAGACAGGATGAATGCATGACCCTACTAGTAAGGTTAACTTGTAATCTATAGAACCTAACCTTTCCAATATTTGAAATGGTCCAAAATATCTTATGGATAACTTATAAGACAGTCTATTAGCTAACGAAGTATGTCTATACTACTGTAGCTTAACATATACCCAATCTGCCACTTAAAACATCCTATATGAACAATGTTGATCTACTAAAGTCTTCATTCTCTATTGTGCTTTAGTTAAGTGACTCCTTAAATATCTTTATAGTTCATCTATTTCAATCAACTCTCAGTCTATTGCTTCAATATTAGAAACTCCTCTGATATATTAAGGAATCTGAAGATGATATCTACCATATAGAACTTGAAATGGAGTAGTGTGAGTACTAATATGATAACTACTTTAAAAGAGAACTCAACCTAAGGTAAAAACCTAGGCTACTATTTTGGTGACTCCATGACAAAAGCTCTCAAATAATACTCCAAACATCTATTTAGGATCTCTAAGTGACCATCCGTTTAAGGATGATATGTAGAGCTCATTCTCAACTAAGTCCCACTAAGCTTAAATAGCTCCGGCCAAAATCTGCTGATAAAAACACTATCTCTATCTGATACAATTGATTTAAAAATTCTATGCAACTTTACTACTATCTCCACAAATAACCTAAGTACTAATGTAACTGAATAATATGTAGGCAAAGGGTCAAAATGGTAATACTTTGATAGTCTATTAACCACACTAAAATTACTGAACACTCGTTAAATATGGGTAATCTAATAATAAAGTCCATAGATACATTTTCAAACACTTGTTGTGGAATAGGGAGAGGTTATAATAACCTAGCTGGCAAAGTGGTTAGATACTTCACTTGTTAGCATATAAGACACTTCTTAATGAAATCCTTTACATCCTTCTTCATTCCCTTCCAGTAGAAAAAGGAACTTAACCTTTTAAAAGTCTTTAACACTCCTACATGACCTCCTATTGGGGTAGCATGAAATTCTAGTAACAATTTAGGAATGATAGGTAATTATAAAGGGATAAAAATATGGTATGCTAGTAATAATAATCCATCTTGCCAAACTAATGGTAGTTCAAGTGATACCCCATGCAAACATTTATCCCTTAGCATCACCTATTCTAAATTGTTTTCTAACTCATTCTTCAATGTTGTAATCCAATCAAAAGATGGTATAAAAAGTGCCAACAACTGAAACTCTTCATCAAACTTATGAGAAAGAGCATCGGCCACAACAATCTATGGACCTCATTTGTACTCTATTTCAAAGTCATAGCCCATTAATTTCACCAAATATTATTGTTGTTTAGGAGTTTGAATTACTTAAGTAAGTAATTCCTTTAAGCTTTTTTTTATCAGTACGAATCACTAAGTGCCTTCTTAATAAGTATTGTCTCTATTTACAAACAACCACTACCATAGCTGCTACCACATCTACTAACTCTTAAACATATGCACTTACCTTCTACATTCTTTCACTAAATTTTTTACTAAAATGGGAAATAAGATTCAATCCTTCATGTAACACTGTCCCCATTCCTTGACCTGAAGCATCTATTTCAATAATAAGATTCTTATTGAAATCAGGTAGTGCTAAAATAGGGGTCAACATTAATGCTGCTTTTAGCTTTTCAAAGGCTTCTATAGCCTAATCTAACCGTTCAAAAATGTTTTTTCTCAACAAATTTGTTAATGAAAACATAATCTTGGTATAATTTTGAACAAAACACCTATAATAGCATGTTATGCCAAGAAATCCCCTCAATTGCTTAACTAAAATAAGTCCTAGCCACTATTTAATTGCTTCTATTTTTTTTTTAATCAAGCTTTACTTCCTCCTTTTGATACAATATGACCTAAATAATCAATTCTACCTTAAGCAAATGAACATTTACTTCACTTGAGATAAAATTCTTGCTTCTGCAAACATTCCAAAACCTTCCCCAAGTGAATGAAATGCTCTTCCATGCTCTTGCTGTAGATGAGTATCATTAAAGAAAACAATAATCAATTTTTGAAGATAAGGTTGAAAAATCTTATTCATTATTGCTTGAAATGTTGTCGATGCATTTGATAAACCAAAGGGCATTACAAAAAATTCATAGCACCCCTCGTATGTTCTAAGGCCATCTTGTGAATATCTCCTAGGTTCATCCTAATTTGATAATAACTCACTCTCAAATCCATTTTCAAAAATATAGTGGCTTTCCTTAGCTCATCCAATAGCTCATCTATTGTTAGAATTGGAAATTTATCCATTATTATCGCTTGGTTCAAAGTTCTATAGTCTATACAAAAATTCCAAGATCCATCTTTATTCTTAACCAATAATATAGATGAAGAAAAAGAACTTATGTTTGGCTTAATCACCCCACTTTCTAACATTTCATTCATCAATTTCTCAATCTCTCCCTTCTAAAAATACAAGTATCTATATGGTCTTACATTGATAGCTTTGCTTTGATCTTTGATATGAATATGGTGTTAGATATCACGCAAAAGAGGCAATGATGTATGTGTCACAAAAACTTGTTGAAATATGCTCAATAAAGTGTCAATATCTTTATTTTCGGTAATATCATGAAGTAATATATCCTTCTAAGCCACTAAATTATTAAAAAAAAAAAAGCTACATTGTCAGACTGTATAAGCTTTCGTAATTATAAACCCTACGAATTTAGTTTTCTAAGTATAGAAACAAATGTCCAAACTGTAGATGATTTCCCGAACTCAAAAGAGCCAGTGAGATTTAAAACCGATTAAAAACTCAATCCAAAACCTAAAGTGGATACGAAAAACCTTAAATCATCAATTAAACCCCTAACCGCATACGAAGACCCTAAAACCTCAAACCTCATCAAAACCCTGAGATGACAATCGAAGATTTAATCGCGTAAGAATATATGAAACCCTAAATGTGTAAAAACATTAAAGATTGTGCCCTAAAGTAATAAAAACCCTAAAATTATAACTTTAAGGATATAAAAGTACTAATTCACCATAATTTAACCTAAAACCCTAACTAATAATATATCCTCTATATTTTGCCTTTTCATCAGTAAATGACTAAAGATAACCCTCAATCATGCATAAACATTTAGAATACTTAGGTGATCCCTTAGAAACTAAGATATTGCATTTTAGATCACATTTATCTTCTAAGTATATAAATAGGTTAGTATTACATAGAGTTAAAGGTTTAGTTGAAGCTTAGATTAAATGTAGTAAACCTTAATATCCTAAATGCTATTTTTCATCTAAATTATACTAAGTAACTTAACAAATGATGTATATAGGATATAAATACCTAATGGAAGATTTTATTATCTATTTTTACTAATCACTTCTTATTACCTTTCATTTCTTTAATTTTTCTCCAAATTCTTCCTAATTAGTTCATCATGTACACAAAAGGATATTTATTTTTTTGAAAGTTGACCAAGTCAACAATTGAAAAGTCAACAAAAGTGTCTCTTTCATTAGGAAAAAAAAAATATCTTCCTTCTCATGATTTCTTTCCTTTTCTTTTGATTTTTCCCTTCTTTTTCTTTTCTTTGCCGTCCACTACTTCCATCTTCTAGACCCCATCATTCTCCTTCTTCCATAAGCAAAACAAATCAAAGGAAACAAAACAAAAGCCCCCTCCATGCCGTGAGCTTCCTTTCCCCTTTCACTCTTCTTTCCTTTTCAACTTTTCAACTTTTCAACCATTTCATCCATAGTCAAGGGCAACTTAAGGTATGCTATTTCATTCTTATGTCTTACTTCATCCTCTTTATTACTTAGAAGGAGAAAAGGTTAGGTTATGTGTTGTGTACAAATATATATGTATATGTTCATCTAGGCTTAAAGTTGCAATCTTTACATGTTGAAGTGTAGAAATCATGGTGAAGAAGAAGGATATGCATGTGCATATGTCCTTAAGTATATGTATAAAAGGATATGTTAGAAGAACACATGTATAAATACCTTTGTACATAAGTATTCAATATGTACATAACCTAAAATAAGGTATATACTAACTATACATACATATATCATGTCAAATATACTCTTAAAATACAAAAAGAATGAAATTGTGAAGCTTTCTTAAGGGGCTAGATAAGGCATACGAAAATACGTATAAAAATATGTATGTCACCGTATGCGTATATGAGTATATGTATTAGTATATATATTAGTACATAAGTATACATATTAGTATGATTATGAGTGTAGGTAGGTATATAACATATGTATATGTATAAGTACTTAATGACATATATATTTATATGTAATAAATGGATTACATAAGCCATGACATCATCAATTGATTGCATAAGTGATGATGTAAACGTAGGTTTATAATAGAAGAAATAATAAGATTACATAAGCACATAACATAGGTATATACATGTATTTAGAAGTCGAAAATCCCTTAAACCCTAATACACTTCCTAGATTGAATTAAATTTAATCAAGTATGTGGATTAGTAGCACTAACGTAAAATTTCTTAAGTGTAAGAATCAAATAGCTAATTCAATCATTAAATCCTAAACTAGGGCATAAACATAAGCAATAAGAATAATTAAACTTCAATAAGATAAAATTTCAATAAATTTAGTCCATATCATAAAATACGGGTCTTAACGTCTAAAATAGACATCACCGTGTGAACGAGCGTCCGAAAACGATGAAAAACGACTATAAATTCGTAAATATTGAAAATAGAATGAAAAAGTTACGTACGATTAGCAATTAGGTTTAATCGAATAAGGGCTGATAGTAATCTAAGTAAAATTAGGTAGATAGATATCTAGAACCGTTAGTTGAGTCAACTACTTATTATCTCTATTATCTCGTAATGATTAGGTGATCCCAACAAGAGCGAGGATCTCCCGATCGGTTATTATGACTAGAGCGAATTGTCATAGTCAAGTGAGTACTCCCGATGACTCTATATTTATTTGTGCTTGTAGTTAGTGCACTTAAATTGAATATCAATAACTTGATGCATGGGGTTTCGGGATATGCGTGTGCTTGATATTGCTTGATTATTGTAAGAATTATTGTTAAATACGATAATTGATGATTTGATGGTATGATTGATTTTTATATGATTTGGATGGTTTGCTGATATTGATTGATCGCCTTATAATTTCACCTAATTATATTTGGCTTATCTTAAATTAAAAAGGTCATGCATTATCCACGCATCACATTACTGTTCTGCCCGTCACTTCACGCGGTTGGTAATGAAGGGCCTTGGAAGGATGGATTCCCACATGATTTGATTAGTACTGTGTAGGAGCATGGGTACAACAAGACCCTACCCTTGGCTCATGGTTCTATTGGTGCCGGAGATGCTAACCGTGGGTGGCTGAGGGTCGCGTTTAGAGACCACCGCTATAGGGTGTGAGTGTGGACTGCGGGAGCCACCTCATTGCTAGGCCTGGGACTTTGTGAACTATTGGATTTTTGGAAATGGAAATGTGTTTTTGTGAAATACAGAGTTCTAAGTTATGGGTAAAAACCCAGGTGCTAGAGCCCGGTCGTAATTGGTGCCGATGATTCTCTAACTCCTATCTTGGAAAGCATTAAAATTCGATATTATATACAGTACCGATCAACTGTATATATTGTTTGGCATTCTGCATGTACCTGCATTCATATGGTTGTAATAATTTGTTTGATAACTTGTTTGCCAGTATGGTATGAGGGATAGCTTACTAAGCTTTTGTAGCTTATTCTCCAATAGTCTTTCTTTTGCAAGTTTACATATAATGGGATTGAGATAAGTCTCAAGTGCTGAGTGCGAGATGAAGATATGTATATTAGTGTTATACATTAGTGTTAGAATTAGTTGAGATCTTTATAGGTAATATATAAACACTTTTTGTAGAAAATATTCACATGTTAGAATTTAATATAATTTAATTCTGCCTGCAGTTTTATAATGTTGGCATATCATGTCCTATTGTTTAGTAGGAAATACCGATTCTCTGCGGTTTTGTGGAACTGTAGGATGTCGGACATCCATAGTTATTTATAATTATATATTATGTAATGTTATAATAAATTAATTACTTGAAAATCATTAATCTTAGTAACTTATTATTTAGAGACTTGCAAGACGGTTTTCATATCATGGGTGCATACATGTTATGGAAATTTTAGGTAATCCTACTAGACCCCCTTTAGGGTCCTGACAGTAATTTTGAATTTTCAATTTGCTAGGGTTTTAAGTCCTTATTCCCTCGTAATTCAACTTGTTGACCTTACCTATTGAATTGCATCGTCAATGTGGAATAATCAAATATAATTGGACCCTAAGTACTTAGCCATTGTACACCTAATACCAACTTAGCTCGCTGTATTTCTAACACATAGAAATCAACAAAAAATTCAATTCGATGCACAATTAAAGGCACTTTCTTACACACTCTTAAACATATCAACTTATCTCCATTTCCAATCATCACCATAAACTTTGATGTAGCACAAATGGGCAAATTCAAAATTTTTGCAACACTATACCATATGAAGTTGTGTATGCTACCTAAGTCCACTGGTATAGAAATTTTCTTACCTACGATAGCAACCTTCAATCACAATGTTTTTGGAGTAGCTGATCTTGAAACTACATGATAGCTTATTTCAACATTCTCTACTTCATTTGGTACATCATCACTTTGCAGTTGATCTTCATCTATCTCATCCAATAAAATGGACTCCCCATCCTCCATATCTACTAGTTAAATTACCATAAAAAACTTTGCTTTGTAAACATGGCCCTTATAGAATTTCTCATCACAATTATAGCATGATCATTTCTCTCTTCTCAATTGCAACTTAGCCGATGTCATCTTTTTAATGGGTAATGTTTTTGTTTGGGGATTAGTCTACTTTTGTATTGGAATATATAGTGGTTTTTGTGTGTTGAATGAATTTAGTGGTTTAAAATTGATTGATGGTGAAAATGATTTGTTGGAAAATTGAGATGGTCTAGAAAATGAAGAATTTAGTCGAAAATTTAGGTTGAATTGTGTATGCTTAATTTGTTTTAGTTTAGCTTCATGGAGTTTGGCTAAACTTATTGCTTCAATCAACAAATTGGGTCTTGACACTAGCACTTTTGCTTGAATAGTGTCCTCTAACCTTGAGATAAAACAACTTTTCAAGAAACTTTCAGAAAGACCATGAACATAATTAGATAGTTTCTCAAATTTACTCTGATAAGTAGCAATAGATCTTATTTGAGTAAGTTTCGTAAGCTTACTCTAATAATCTTCAAATATAAATGGTCCAAATCTTGATCTAAGGGCTTTAATGAAAGTTTGCCAAGTAGTGACTAGCCCTCTTCTTGATAACCACTAAAACTAACTTAATGCATCCTTTTCCATTAAAAAAGACTCTATTCTTACCCTTTCTGCTTCCAAAATTTCATGAAATTCAAAAAATCAATTCACTTTAAAGATCTACCCTTCTGGGTCTTAACCATTGAACTTTGGTAGTTCTAACTTGATATTTATACCCCCTTGAGAAGATGATGAATTTCCTACTAGATTATTAATTCTTAGAGAGTTATTTTGATTCTCATCATTGATATTTATAGATGTTAATAGCTTCACAAAATACACATTCATTTGGTTCACTATAGTCTCCAATTTCTCCATTCTCGCATTATTATTCTACTCTAATGCAGCCATCTTAGTAGCATATGAATGCAACTTTCCTATAATTGCACCATATTTCTAGTAGTGTCTTCCACTGTTTAATCTTGATGTACAAAATCAATTAAAGCACCAATGTTGGCCTACTTAAGAAGGTCCAGCTCCATTGCCAACTAATCTTGACTACTTATCAAAACCCTTCCTCTCGAATCTTCTTTATAACAAATAGGTACATTCTTCTCTCTTTTCTCTTCCCTTTGTCACTTCCTTTCATGTTCTCTACTTTTCTCAAAAACTAAGATTTCAAGCAAAACCCTAATCAGTGACTCCTTTTACAATCAAACATTAACACTATAAAGATCTTGAATAGATCTATCTATTGATACTACTATTTTGTTGTTGGCTAATCTCATTTACGCTAATGTGTTTGTTTACATGTTTGCAAGGTTGTGAGTTATCTATTGAACAAGAAAACAATTCTAAACTTTTGAGATGCCAAAGATCTCCAATAATTCACATAAGTGAAATCACTATAAGGATTTGTATCCATTTTATTTTTTTTATTCTTATTTATACTCTTGTACTAAATCTGTTTTGGATCTATTAGGGTTTTGTTATTGCTGAGTTTACTAGCGTAACTATCAACTACATTTGTTACAATTGTACAATATTCTTTCAAATAGTGAAAATTTCGAAGTATTTTGGTTTTCTCTTATCTTTTCTTGTTACTATAGTTGTATCTCTTTCCTCAGTCATAATAGAGTTGTTATAACTTCTTTGAAGTATTAGAAAGACTAACTTCTACGTAGGTACTACCAAAGATTTTTAAGTAATAGATAATACCCAATTAGGTGTAGTGTTTAGAAGAGAGTAAAATAGATAAATTGTGTTATCTCTTTCTTCCTATTCTCTTTTCTTTCCATAGAACTTATTGATATAATTTGTTTATATTTGAGCATTGTTACTTTTTGCAATTAGTTGTGAACAAGACAAAACAAAAAATAAATAAATAAAAGAAAGAAAGAAAATGAATAAACTTTTTAGCAAAATTTATTCCCACTATAAATTTCACAAGTTCCAAGTTCCTTTTTCTGCAATATTAGACTTGTAATTGGGTGTGATAATTTTCGTGCATGAAAGACTTTGGTATGGATAAGATTTATGAGTTTCACACGATATACCGAACCAGCAATTCTAAGGTGGTTTCAATTGGATGTAAAATGGACTCAGATTCCTAGTGTTAAGGACACTGACTTTCAAGTTGAAATAAAATGGCCGCTACACCTTCTCAATTCTCACCCCTGATGACGCTACACAACTATTTCATATTACAATACTAAGAATGTACTGGCTACTTCGTTGTAAGCGTTCCTAGGTTCTTTTCTAGATAATCTTTATGCTGTATAAATTAAGGTATTATTATTTATCATTTCATACATACCAAGACCAGATTTTGTGTTCCAAGGAAAAAAAAAAAAGGTGGAAAAAATATATTAATTTCATATAGCATGTAGTTGTACAAGTAAATTCATTAAAATCACTAAAATGATCATTAGGTTTTGGAAATAACTTTTATAGGAATACTTGGTAAATTTTCAGTTTCAATCACTTCATTAAATTTTTCTCTCTCTATATACTAGTGTTATCCGAATTGCATCCATATCCTACTCTTCTTTATTCTTTTTATGAATTTGTATCCATCACATCAGTAATTTCTATGTACACATCAAGTCTTCATGGTATCATGGCATACACAACTATTATACATTATAATGTCTTTGTCACACTAAACCGTCCTGACCTATTAATCTTTAAAATGAGTTTGCAACTTTGATTTTTTGTAAAAACTATTTTAAGAGTAATAAATAAGTAAATTACTGATTTATTTATTTTAATAATATCCTCTATTTAAGGTGTGATATATAAAAATAATTAGACAGCTTCAATTATTTTTATATATTACATCGTTTAAATAGTGTTATTAAAAATCGGGAAATTAGTTACCGTTTTAGAGGTTTGGTACGTTAAAACAGCGGTGTATACGGATGGAACACATCGGAAGGCTGATAAAAGAATAAATTTTACTTTTCAATCGTGTAGCTATCCCACAAGTAAAGCAACCCAAACCCAACTACCTACAGACGATGTGACAACGGGAGAAGTCAATTCATTAATTAATCCTTTGTTTGCAAAGAGGGAAATTAGGATATAAAAACAAAAACGGAAGCTAAATTTCCGTTAATCCCATCAATTTTTTTATCCCTTTTAATTTTGAGAGAAAAAGGAAGAGAAAGTGAAAACAATTATTAAATTTCCAATTCTATCCCTTTATTTTATCTTTCTTTCATTTGTTATTATTTTTCATGAACATCTTTGTAATTTTATAGTATTTCTTTTTTATTCTTTAGTAATTATTAATTTTTTTATTTTTATTTTTCCTGCCTTTCATTGTCCAAACAAATTAACAGTTATTATCTCCGTCCTAATTCTTTCTTTTCTTTGTGATTCTTTTCTCTCTATGATATGGTCGCCCAATTAAAAGAGCAAGTGCATATGTTTGAGTCATAAATTCATGCCATATGTTGATTAATATCCTCACAGTCGCCTAAACTGGACATAATAATGATTGTAAGGACTTCTTGTTGGAACTCGTGCAGGTTAACACTACATTGCTATGCCTTTGATTCAGCTTTATTTCTATACATCACAAGACACATGATATTAATAGATAGATATAGATGTTATGGAAAAAAGACCAAGAGAGAAGAATTCCACGGAAATGCAAAGACTTACATTCACTGAATAATCACCCATCAAACAGTTATACCATAACAGAATAACAGATAATAGTGTAAATGTTTCTACTTTCTTCATTTAGTCTGTTTTAAAAAAGAAAATGAAGAGAAATGGAGTTAGTATCGAATAAAATCACCTTACTTTTAAATTGATGAGTATCATTATAACGGCAATTTTATAATTATATTGCATTTCCACTCATTTCTCTCTGATTTTAGAAAGAAAGTAAGTGAAGCACATAGTGGAAATGTTTCCACTATTTTTCTTCCTTTTCTATCAATTTCCTCCCTTCACTTAAAGTTGTTAAACATATTATTTCCTCCCACTTCTTTTCATCTCTACTGATCCAAACACAGTGACAACGAGGTAAACAAACAATTAGTAAGACACTAATGCTACAAAAGGAATCAGTAATAGATATTATGCATGGTTCTTATCATTCGCGATTCACGAACAACAATCCACAACTGATTCCCTAGAATTTGCATGCACTGCAACACCAATAATTACACTTGAGCTTGAAAGTTGGAACCTAGTGGAAAGCTAAAGTCATTTCCATACACAAAACTACTGGATTCCGTTGGCCCCATGAAAAACATTATTACTCTTCTCAAGCTCAACTTTATAAAATAGATTAATACAAATAGATACTACTACTAAGGTATATCAAGTTGACAATATTCAATGCTTCATGCTCAAAAATTATTACTGTACATGAATCGAAAATATTCCAAAAGAACCAAAAGGGAAGAGAGAGAGAGAGAGATTATATTAAGTCATAACTTCATTAGAGCTGATATGGCAAAATCATCAACACCCCGATTAAAAGAAAAAAATAATAATAATAAAGCAAAATGAATATGCCCTTGATGCAATAGCCAACACAAAAATAAAAAAATATTGATGGATTTATTGCTCACCAAATGAATACAAAATTGCATGTGTAGTTGCATCTAGAGCCTCACATATAGGAGGATACATAGTGTTGCAGTCTATTAGATGCTGAAGTGTAAACTTAATTTGGGTAAAAGTAAATGTCTTTCACAACCTAATGTTTTCAAATCAAGGGTACCTATCCTTTGGCATGACGCCAAGATTATAACAATAGCCCTAAAGCACGGGCATCATCTACTTTAGCATTTTCATATCAAAGGTACCTTACATCCTTTCTTGCTTCGATTGTGTTCTCAATCTCAGCACCCTTTTGTCTTTAGGTACCTCACTTGAATCCTTATGTTCTATCTATGCATAGAGGTGTTCATTAGGTTAGGTCGGTATGAAACCAGCCTTAGATTGTCGGTTCATGAGCCAATAAGAGTGAATCGGGCCCAGCTCTTGAGATAAGGAAAATTAGAGGAGAGGAAGGGGAGAGGAAAGGAAATAGAAGGGAAAATATATGAATTCTACTATTTGGTGTAAAAAGGAAAGGAGATGGAATAGAAAACATGGGGAAATATTTACTTGAGCCCCACTAAAATATATTCCCCAAAACATTGTATCAGGAAGGAAAGGGGAAAAATTATCTGAAAAGACATATTTGCTCTCATTCATTTATGACTTTTTGTCTGCATGTCTTATAACAATTTCTAAAATATAAAAAATAAAAAAACCACTCTTTTCCATCATTTGATAACCCATTCCACCTTTAAAGCCACTTTAGCATTATCAAAACTTCAATTTTTCTCCTCTTAAAAAAAAATCAAGTAAGAAGATTTTCATGGTTGATTTTACTTGCTTTTCTCCATCACTAATTTTACCAGGTTTTTTTTTTTTCTTTTTTTGAGGCACATCATAATATGACTGTTTTGATTTTCTATGTAGATGCAACTTGGAACAATGTAGGAAGATTTTGAACTTGCTATTCTGACTATTTTTTTAGTTTCACTAAACTCTATTTGCTCATTGTTGATCTTTTTTACTCTTCCATGTTGTATTCTTTAAACCTAAATCAATGCAAAGGTATGATCTTTAGATTTATTATCTCAGATATATATAGTTTTGTTACCACATTTTATGTTGTCTACAAGTTTTTGTGATTTTCATTGAATATTTTTTTTTTTTCATTTGATCAGTGATACCAATTAGGATTATCTAACCCTCCCCTCCACCCCCCTTTTTATTTGTATTTTATGTAATACATGCTAATTAATTAAACTACATAGAACTTTAATATGTTAGCTTAAATCTAGTTTCAAGGTCTTAATCAATGATAAAGATTTGATCTTTTTCAATTTTTATATGTTATGTTATACATATAGATGTACACACCTTTGGGTATTTCGTTTTTCATGTTTTCCATGTGCTTGAAGGATAATCTATTAACATAATTTATAAGATTTGATCTTCTCTGGCTTCCTTCTTATTTCCAACCATACCTTTGCTCCAATTTCTAGATCTATTGTTTACATTATAGAGAATAAATTGTAATAAGAAACTAATCAATACATTGTCAAAGTATTAGCATTTATTAATATGCAAGGTTAGATATAGAAAAGACATGATCTCAAGCATTTTTGTATTGCAGCAAGTGTGATGAAATTGGCATTGTTTTGTTTGCAATTGAAGGTACTTTATATATATATCATGATTTGATGTGACAAAAATAAATCCAATTTTTTGATAAATACACCATGACTTCCTCCACCACTTGTTATGACTAACATGTTTCAAAAATAAGGCTTTCTTTATTCATGAACAAGCTCTTCTATTTTCTTTCTCAATTTTTATATGATTTTATTCATCAACAATGGAGGAATCAATTGACATATATAGAGAGATATTTATAAATATATATGTATGTATATATATATCTAATTGGATTGCTTTTGGATGTTAAGATTATCACTAAAATCTATATTTTCTTCAGTGTTTTTGTTTGTGTTGAGTGTTGCAAGAAGTTCAGCAACTATGTATAAATGAAACTCCGGACTTTGTTGGTGATTGTTTAATTAATTTCTTGCAAAAGATGCATTGTATTTATTGGTTTCTTAATTTAATCTAATGTATGAAAGTAGAAACATTCTATAATTGCTCTGACCATAGGTATAATCTAGTCCTATGTTTTAGAAAGGATGTCTTTGACTTTTATAGACATACGATTAAAACTCCTAATTACATAAATCCAAAACTTCTAAGTTCATTCTTATTTGTAAGAAAGGATCAAGCTAGTGGAAATATTTTCAACCAAGGTATTTAATTATATAGAAATATTGGTAATAACACAACTAGATAATCTTGGTAATAACACAACTAACAATCTTCATTATAATTTCTATAAGTTGAGCAATGATGTTTGGCTTTTAATTATTAAAATTTTAACTAATTGTTCTTTGGTTCTTATTTTGTGTAGTAGTTTCATAATGTGGTTGGCATTAAGGTAATAATTATTCTTAAAAATCTTAAATTTTGACTCTTTTCTTATTGCAGTTAGCATAGATGATGAAGGGAATTATGGAAGAGAAAATGTTGAAAATTATGAAGAAATACAAGAAGATTACAATTTAGGAAGTGAAAGATGGTGGTTAAGGTGGTACCATTCTCGGTATGTATAGTATAACTTCATTAGGCATTAGGAGCAAGAAAGATAAATAGCTATATTGTAACTAATTTCCTCCATTGTATTGCATCTTTTAAATGTCTATATTCTAAAGGTCGATAGGCCTTTAGGCACTTCTGACATCAAAAGAGAGTGTAGAAGAAAAATTTTACTAAAAGAGCTCTCAAGTGATGAAAGTACTTGTCATGCTATCCTTTGAATGGGCTTAGAGTCATTTGCTATGTTTTGTGAGAAACTTTGTGCCATTGGTCATCTTAAGGATTATAGGGGTACTACAATAGAGGAATAAGTAGCTAAGTTCATGCAAATTTTAAGTCAAAATTTTACAAATCATATGGTAATGTTTTATTATGGACGCTCGGGAGAAACTATAGGTCACCACTTCCATAATGTATTGAGAGCTATAATATCCCTTGAGTTTGAATTGTTGAGACAACCAAGTAAAGAGGAGGTAGCCAAGAAAATATCTAACAACATTAGATTTTATTCATAGCTTAAGGTAAGTGTGTGTATGTGTGTTTTTTTTTCCCCCCTTCCCTTATGTGATTAACTACATATTGGATTGTCACTATTGAATGAATACAAACACTTTTGTAGTATAAATATGATTGTATTGACACAATGGATGGTACACATATACATGTAAAGGTTTCTACAGTAGATGCACCTAGATTTCGAGGGAGAAAGGAATGGCCAACCCAAAATGCTTTAGCAACATGTTCGTTTAATATGAAATTTCTTTACTTGTTACTTAGATGGGAAGGAACTACCTTAAACTCAAGAGTACTTAGAAGTGCATTAAGTAGAGATGATAAGTTGATTATCCTACAAAGTAAGTTATGTTTTGATGGACTAAATCTTAACTTCAATATTTTTATGTTATACCTTTGAATTAATTGTTTGACTCTATAAGGGAATTTTATTTAGTGGATGCAGGATTTCGTTTAAAGTGGTCTCTACTAACACCATATAGAAACATATGCTACCACATCAAAGAATACAATAGGTGAGGTCCTAAAAATACAAAAGTACTTTTTAACCATCGTCATGCCTCAAATCGTAATGTAATTGAATGTGCTTTTAGTGTAGTGAAAAAATGATTTCCCATTATTGCCAAGGGCACTTAACTATGGTACAATTTCACTATAATGACAAAAATTGTGTTGGCTTGCTCATAATTTTTTAATGGATGTAGATCCAAATAAAAGGTTAATTGCAGAAGCCAATCAAGACATCTAACAACAACCAATAGAAAACCATGGAGGTCTTGTTGGGCAAAGCTTAAACACTAATTACATGGAAGGGGTGATGATAAGAGACAACATAGCAACATAAATGTAGCTTGATTGCCAAAATAATTCAAGAGCTTAATTATGTTATTTATGTTATGTATTTTATTAAATACTTTATAGTTTGTTGTGTTTTGAAATGACAACAAATTTTGTTACTCATGGATTGCATGTTTGGCTTGTTATTAATGAAATGTTATCTTCATGCATACAAACCTTTAGCTACCACATTCTTTTGGCTTAATTATTAACATTGGATATAAATAATGTTATGCAGGACAAAATGCAATCAAATAATGGTGAGAAAACTAGAGACCATTTGATTTTGATAAAGCAATGGATACAATATTGGTAGATGTGTTGTTGGAGGAAAAGTGTAAGGGGAACTACCATGATGGGGTGTTTACTGCAAGGCTTATAATAATGTATTAACATCACTGTGGGCTACTTTTGGTTCCAACTTACAAAAGGATAACATAAAAAATAGAATTAAGACTAAAGAAATATTTTGGTAGTTGTAAGGATTTATTTCACGGTTTAAGTAGGTTTACATGGAATATAATGACTAAGAAGTTTGATGCAACTAATGAAGTATAGGATCAATTGATTAAGGTGAGTACTTAATGAAAACTATCCTTAAATTTTGGTTAGTTAACTTTTATTTTCTCATCATCAATGATATGAAAATATTTTATACTTTGCAGGAGAAGCTAGAAGCCAAAAAAAAAAAGAAGAAGAGAAAATAGAGTAATACATAATTATGATAAATTGTTTTATCTCTATAATGAAGACAGGGCAACTAGTGAATATATAGAAAGTGAAAGAGAAAAGATGTAATTTTGGCAAAGAGAAGGTATGGAATCTTAATTTGACTTGAATGACACTATTAAAACCACAATGTTTTTTTATAGTGATGTGAATTGAAGTAATGAAATTCATAGTGCGGGGAGGACAACTCCTAATGTTAGTTCTACTTATACACCTTTTGTAAACTCACTAGGTAGATTCATTTAGAGGGAAAACGTAAAGTTAGTGCTTTAGTAAAAGTTATTGGGAACTAATATGAAAAACTAAATATGTGCATAGACAATGCCACGAATGTCTTGAAAAAGGGGGATATAGTTGTAGAGAGAGTTGTACAGGTTATAGAAATGGGGAGTACAATTGGTGAGAAATCTTTATATGATCTTGAAAGAAGTTGACCTTCTTATTATCGCAAGGAAGAAATATTTTTAGAGTTGGAAGCTATTGGTGTGGATCTAAGTTTTCAGTTGACTGCACGTTGTCATCTATTCAAAACTCCTCAAAGCACTTAGACATTCTTTGGTGTTCCTCACTTAAGAAGACTAGAGTTGTTACTAAAAATCATGTTTGATGATATTAGATAAGCAATAAGAGCTATATAGATGGACAATATTATATCTTTTATGTATACTTCTTTTATTTTTTATTTTTTATTTTTTTGTGGCAAAAGGCTAATGTTTTGTAGGTAGCTTAATTATATATTCTGGAATTAGATAAAGCCAATTCTTTTAGTATGTTTTCATTTGGCAAAAGGCCTATGCTTTGTCAGTGGCTCAATTGTATATTTTGAATTGGATAGTGTCAATTTTTTTTTAAACTATTATAATGATAGTAGTTATGTAAATATCAATGTACCATGATGATGGTTGACATTTTCAAATTCAAAGTTGGATGACATATCTTATCATATTTTGTACTGACAATCCAAAGATATTGGTCTTAAGTGGTAATTCAATTTCTACTTCTTTTCACATGTAGATATATTCCAAAGACAACAGTCTTTATTTGAGTTTTGAGTTTTAACTTTTATGTTGTTTTGTTTTTGATACTCTTGAGTTGAAACAAAAGATGATTTCAAATAGGTTACACTTTTGTGGAACTTGATGGACTTATCATTGCAGTGCATTGAAGCTGCTTCTTATTTACTCCAATAAAAGCAAATCAGTTTCATATCTGCAGTCTTTATGGAATATGTACATTTATTTTTATGGTTCAATGGCATTAATGAGCATGGGCATTTACAAAGGAACACAGCATACAAGAAGCAAAATTTCCATAAAATGTTAAACTAGTTATTATTAAGGATAAACGTGGTTTGGTACGGTTAATCCCTTTTACAAAACCAAACCTAATATAATGGTTCAAATTCTTTTTGGAAATCGAACCTAGCTATATGGTTTGATTCATAAATTTTCGAACCTAATTAAAATCAGTTCGGTTTAAGCCATGGTTTGAACCGTTTATATCAAATTTTTACTAAATATTTTTATTTTCAATAAATATGAAATTTCAAATGAAATTTACTCAACTTAATTTTAATAATTGACCTAAAATTAAGATAAAGAATAACAAAATATACAAAATTTGATGAAATTTATGAAGATTGGTAGAAAAAATATAAAAAAGTACAAAATAATTATGTGAATTTTTTTCATTTAACTAAACGGTTTGGTTCAGTTCAAAACGATATGATTCAATTTGCTCCACCGAACTGAACCACAAACCATTTATACATAATTAAACCAAACGGTTTGTAATAAAACCAATTTTTCAGTTTAGTTTGATTCAGTTTATGGTTCAATTCGTTATATTTGATATGCAAAAATGTATCGAAATGAAATAAAATGGATTGGAATGTCGTTTTCCTAATTAAACACCATAAGAGTTTTAGTTAAAAGAGAATAATATTATAAATTACTAATAAAAAATGATATTATAAATTGATAATAAATAAAAGGACTATATAACAAAATAACTGTGTTTTTCTTTTTCCTAATAAGGTGATAAAATAGCCATTCATAATTGCTTTATGTCACCCTCATTCTCTATAATTAGTTTTGAAAATTTGTATAATAATAATGTAAAGTCCAATAATATGATGTATCTAAAATATGCATACATATGATAAAATATATATATTATATTTGTACATACATATGTATATGTGTATAATAGACAATAATAAAATTGAAATAAAAAGCATATGGCAATGTATCATTATATTATATTATTATTCTTTATGGGCAAATTAGTAAACTTTCATCTTTTGTTATTTTATCTTTATCAGTCATTACAATTCCTTCTTTCTTTCCTTTCCTTCATTAACCACATTTCAAGGAATCAAATCCCCCAACAAATACTTCCCTCCACTTTCTTTCCTTCTTAATCCCTTCTCTCATGCCAAATGAAGTGTTTCCTCCCATTGTTTCCACTATTTTCCTTCTTTTTCTATCAATTTCCTCCCTTCACTTAAGTTGCTAAACATATTATTTCCTCCCATTTCTTTTGGTATCTTTTCATCTTCGTCAATCCAAATACAGTGGCGATGAGGTAATAAAACCATTAGTAAGACACTAATGCTGCAAAAGGAATCAGTAATAAATATTATGCATGGTTCTTACCATTCGCAATTCATGAACAACGATCCATAACTGACTCCCTAGAATTTGCATGCACTACAACACCAATAATTACACTAATTATACATGAAACTCCTATAATACACTTGAGCTTGGAAGTTAGAACCCAGTGGAAAGCTAAAGTCATTTCCATAACACAAAACTACTTAATTCTATTGGCCCCATGAAAACGTTATTTCTCTTCTCATGCTCTACTTTATAAAATAGATTAATACAAATAGAAACTATTATTGAGGTATATCAAGTTGACAATATTCAATGCTTCATGTTTAAAAACTATAACTGCACGTGAATAGTATTCCATAAGAACCAGAAGGAAAAAGAGAGAGAGAGAAGGAGAGAAATTATATTAAGTCATAAATTCATTAGAACTAATATGGTAAAATCATGGACACCCCTATCAGAAGAAAAAATAATAATAATAAAGCAAAATGAATATGCCCTTGATGCAGTAGCTAACACAAAAATAAAAAAATATTGATGGATTTACTGTTCACCAAATGAATACAAAATTGTATGCATAGTTACATCTAGAGCCTCACATATAGGTAGATACATAGTATTGCAGTCCATTAGATGCTAAAGAGTCAACTTAATTTGGTTAAAAGAAAATGTCCTTCACAACCTAACATTTTTAGGTCAGAGGTACCCATCCTTTGGCATGACACCAAGATTATGCCAATAGCCCTCAAGTATAGGCATCATCCACCTTAGCATTTTCAGATCAGGGGTACTTCAGATCCTTTTTTGCTTCGATTGTGTTCTCCGTCTTAGCACCCTTTTGTCCTTAGGTGCCTCGCTCGAGTCTTTAGATCTCTAAGGTGTTCTATCTATGCGTATGTATTTTTGTGCCCTAAAAGGTGGGGATCCTTGGTTTTCTTATACAAAAGCTGATATTTCATAAGAAAAAAAAGTAGTCACAATTTAGGTGATCAATACCCTAAAGAAACAAAAAGATAGAATAGTTGACAATAGAACCTTATTGTAATTAGTTTGCTGCTTTACTTGCATGCGGGGACTTGCTCTAAAGCTTTGATGGTTTGAAGATATTCCTTAAGCCAAGAGAAACAAATACTGTTATAGACAAACAAGCTACTAATGCATTAATAGCTCCTTATTAAGAAGCACTTATGTAAGTTCCACCTTCTAATATATGTAGATTACTTTTAACCCATATGTACATGTATCCTTATGTAAGGAGGACAGAGACTACCAGCTTTTGTAAAGGGAGTGATCTATAAGAAGGCCTCTTAATCTTAAGTACATTAGCTGATGCACTATGCTCAACATATGTGACTAATAAAATGCATTGTTTGATGTCATGTTGTTATGTATGAAAGCTTTATATCATTGAGAGGGGAAAAAAATGGAAAGAAAGACAATTAAACCATAACAAAGAAATTTGTAGTTAATAGCAATGTTCATTTGTGCTAGATATATTGAGATGGGTACAGAACCATTGAGAGACATAAAGAAACAATTGATTTGTGGCAACCTTGTTTAGTACCTTAAACATTTCATTATATGCCTCCATCACAAACAACCAAGAGGCCATAGTACTTTCAATTTGGCACCATCTTTGAATAATTCCCTATCACATTATGACACGAATGGAGTCACGGGTTGAAGCAATGGAGCACTCGATGAAGGAGTTGGTTACTAATATTCAGAATACCCCTGATACCTTCGAAAGTAGAGTGGCGATGGTAGAATCTAACCTATTAGAGATGAAAGATCTATTCAAGTCCTTATGCATGAGTTGAAAAGTGATTCTTCTTTACGTAACAAACAAAAGTCCAAATCAAATAGCAGTAGGGTTTTTCCATCGTGCTTTGATGGATCTAATCCACCAGGCTGGATTGCTCAAGTTAAACAATATTTTGAGCTTAATTCGATGCCACCTACTAAAAAAGTTGTTGTTGCCTTTGTTCACATGAACTGTCACACAATTGCTTAGATGAATGTGCTTTGACGATGTTTTCCTCATGTAACTTAGGACATGCTAGTTTACGAGATCATGGCTAGGTATGCTACATATGATACCTATAATTTGTTCATTCCTTTAACATTACTAAAACAGATATCTACAATTGATGCTTATGTAGATGAATTTGATGCTCTATCAGCTTAAGTTCCCCCAATGTCTGAAGAGCAAGCTCTAGGGTATTTTCTTGCTTGTGCTATTGAATTCACTTTTGGTGGCCAAAAAAATCGCAAACTGCGGATTAGATGGTGAACCAAACCGAATCGAATAAAAAAAATCGGTTTTATTGCAAATCGTTTGGTTTACGATTAAATTCTATTATGGATAAATGGTTCACAATTTGATTTAGGGAAGCAAATTAAACTGAACCATTTAGTTAAATAAAAAAAAAAATCATGCAATTATTTTATACTTTTTATATTTTTTTTATTAAGATTAAATTGAGTGAATTTCATTTAAAATTTCACATTTATTGGAGATAAAAATGTTTAGTGAAAATTTAATACAAATAGTTCAAACTGTAGATCGAACCAAACCGGTTTTAATTTAGTTCAAAAAATTTATAAATCGAACTGTATGGTTATGTTCGATTTCCAAAAAAAAAAAAGAAAAACGAACCATTATATTAGATTTAGTTCAGTAAGGGAGGGTGAACCGTACCAAACTGAATTGCACCCACCCTTACTTATTTTTACGAGACAACCCTTTCTAAACCTATTTTCTCACACTCTTATCTAATTTTATCGAGTAGCTCAAGATTAGTGGCGAGTAGACCTTGACATCAGCTTGTATGTCATATCAAGTGAAATATCAAGTCGTTTTGTATTTATTAATTGGTCACATTCTCCGGCTGGCTTCACGTCAGCTACTATATTTTATTCGTCGACCTATTCACTCTCTTTTCTTTTATATTTCGAAGCACTCATTGGTTTCTCACCTCGTCCTTACGACAAGTCCTAGTGATAACTGAGCTCCTAAATATATTAACTTTTGATATGGAACGAGAGTTCCTCAATGGACTCCATTTTACTTAGTGGGATCAACCTCCAAATCTGCCTTCTTTCAGTAGAATGAATGTAGTTTCTTCTCAATATTTGGTATATAATCCTCTGCATTCTACTACTGTACACCTTCTGCTCACACTTTTTCATAATCTTCTATGCATATGAAGCCTCTTCCTTCTAGGCCTCTAATGAGTAGTGTCCTAATAAATCATTGCGTGTTACAATTCTTGAAGATGAACCTGATCTAATTGAGTTTGATTACACGACTGATATTTTCAATCAACCTATGGACTCTTTCATGAATTTATCTTCGTTGGCTCCGCATGGTTTTACTAGACCTCGTACTTTAAATTTCATGGCATGTGTTTCTCTTCTTTGATGACAATTTTGGTGGATAATGGTGCCTCTCACAATTTTGTTTCCTAGCAACTAGTTGATAAGTTGCATTTGTATGTTACTCCTATTGGTTCTTTTCATATTTGGTTGGGTAATAGTAATTCTATTTATTCTTCTAGAATTTTCCATTAACTATTATTGGTGATTGATGATTTTCAAATTATTATTGATTGTTTTGTTTTAGATTTGGGTGATATTTGTATTATATTAAGAGTGGCTTAGTTGGAAACATTAGAGGAAATAAAAATCAATTGATCCCTTCTAAAGATGGTAAAAAATTATTACAAGGGGATTCGTCTCTTGTGAAAGCTCATGTTCATTCTAAGGAGCTATTTTTTCTTAAAGATGTGGCGTTCGTGGGTGTTTTGTGGCCATCCCAGTTGCATTCTGCTCCCATTTTCAATTGTGCTTGTCTAGATTCTAGGGTGGTTAAACTTTTAGATGAATTTTCTATGGTTTTTTCTTGATTGACGAATCATTGTACTGTACTAAAAGGGTGTAGCCCTATTAATGTGAAACCCTATCATTATGCTCATGTTCAAAAGGATAAAATAGAGAAGATGGTTACTAATATGTTAAGCGGGTATAATTCAACTTAGTTCTAGTCCTTTTTCTAGATTAATGATTTTAATTAAGAAAAAGAATGAGTCTTAGCATTTATACTGCCACAGTTCCTAATCATTTTCCTATTCCTGTTATTGAGGAGTTATTGGATGAGTTACACAATGCTTATATATTTTCTAAGATTGATCTTAAATTAGGATATCATCAAATTTGGATTCATCTCAATGATATTAATAAGACTACTTTCCATACTCATCATAACCATTACGAAGTTCTTGTCACGCCGTTTGGTCTTCTAAATGTACCAATTACATTCCAAGTTACTATGAATTAATTATTTTGATCTTTTTTACGCCAGTTTGTATTGGTATTTTTTAATGATATTCTCATTTATAGTAAGGATTTGGACTCTTATTTATCACACTTGCGGATGGTGCTTGTTTTGTTACGCGATAATGTGTTTGTTGCCAATCGGAAGAAATATATTTTTGCTACATCTTCCATTGAATATTTGGGTCATGTCATTTCCTTTAAGGGAGTTCATATGGATCCCTCTAAAGTTGTTGCTGTGCTTGTATGGCCAATTCCTACTCTCTTTTTTTTATTTTTTGGATAAATCAATAAATATTATTAATGGAGGAAGAATATACAAAAACTTTACACAGCAACTCTATAAGGCCAAACAAAGAGTTGACAAAAATCTGTGGAAACAAAAGTAAACTCAACAAGGCCAAAGGAAGTCTAACATAGGCTAGAATCTGGTTGGCTATAGACGCCAAAGGTGGAATACTTCGTCCCAAACGAACATTGTTTCTTGTATGCCATATACAATACACTGCTGCTACTAACGCTAATCTCCAAGACTTGAAGACTACTAGATTAGAGTTTGCTGTTGCAGCCATTCCATTTATGGCACCTTGTCATGATGAGTATGCTGAGGGGCATTGAAAGGCGTCACATATCTAAGCCCACACCTGACTGGAGAATTGACATTCAAAAAACAAATGGCCATGTGATTCCAGCGCTCTTGCACAAAGGTAACAAAAAGAAGAAGCGGTAATACCCCAACGGAGCATACGGTCCAAGGTTTGTAACTTTCCTAGCCATGCTAACCAGAGTAAAAAAGCATGTCTTGGAATAGTTGTAGAGTTCCATATGACCTTATGCCAAGGTGCAATTAGAAATGATTGAGCTCGAAACTCATGGCCTCTTTTAATAGTGTAAACATGCTGTAGAGAAGATCCCCAATATAGAACATTCGGCTGATTTGGATTTGGGCAGATGTGGTGGAGAATATAAATGTTGTCCCATGGCTGACCCACGGGTAGCCTCCATTCAATTCCCTCCATCAATGAGCAAAGTCTTGCATGCGGTGGAAAACCAGAATTTACCCTTTCACGTGAGTTGTAAATGGAATCCAGCGGGCTACTTGGTAACCAAAAATTCGACCATAATGAGATAGAGAGCCCATCACTAACTTGCCAACTAAATTGATTTCGCACCAAAGTTCGAATTTTCAATAATTTTTTCTAACTCCAAGAACAGATAGAAGGGGTTTTTACTGCCCAAATGCTGCGGCCTTTAAGATGTGTAGATTAAATCCATTCTTCCCAAAGCCTTGCTTCCTCTCTTTAACAAAAGTTCCTTAGGTGCTTAATTTGTGCAGCTTTACTCCAAGTGGACAAACTTACTGCTGTGCTTATATGGCCAATTCCTACTTCTATCAAAGGCGTTCTATCAAAGGCGTTCGTGGCTTCTCCGCCTTTGACTAATCTCCTTAAAATGGATCAGTTTCTTTGGACCAAGCGTTAACTCATGCACTAGTTTTTACTTTTCTAGATTTTCATAAATAGTCGTTATTGAATGTGATGCTTTGAGTTGTGGTATTAGGGTGGTTTTAATGTAAGCAAATAGACCTATTGCTTTTTATAGTAAAGCTTTCCAAATCCACCTATGAAAAAGAGCTTATGGCTTGAGTCATCACTATCCTTCATTGGAGACCATATTTGTTAGGTAGAAGATTCTTAGTTAAAACTGATTATAAGAGTTCACGTCATTTGCTTAACCAACACAGTGCTACTTCGAATCAACAACATTGGTTATCTAAGCCCCTTGGTTATGATTTTGATATTCTTTATAAGATTGGTATTATTAACAAAGCCGATGCTCTTTTCCTCAAAGACGAGGATGCTTTTGTTCTTAACTGTAAAGACAATTCGAGCCCTCTATGGACTGATTTGCAAGACATCATGGCTACGATTAAACCAAATGATATTTTGAGTAAGAAATCTCTACCGTAGCAAGAGAGTAAGGAGGCTAGTAACGGTTTTTGTTTGGTCAATAATGTGTTGTATTATAAGGGACGGTTAGTGATTCCAGCTAAATCCAAATGGGTTTATCTTTTTCTTCATGAACTCCATTTTGCACCTCTTAGGGGCCATGCAGGAGTGCTTAAAACTTATCAACGTTTAGCAGCTAATCTTTTTTGGTTGGAAATGAAAAAGGATGCTCTTGAATTTATGGCCTCTTGTGCTGTTTGCCAGCATAATAAGGCTTAAAACATGGCACCTGCTAGGTTGTTGCATCCTCTTCCTATTCCTTATAATGGGAAGATGTTTCTATGAATTTTATATTCAGATTACCTAGTCTTGAGGCTTTGATATTATTTTAGTTGTAGCCGATTAACTTTCCAAATTCGGCCATTTCCTCCTACTTCAACTTCCTTATACAACTCATGTGGTGGCTAATCTTTTTATGAAGGAAGTGGTGCACTTACATGGTACTCCATGTACCATTGTGAGTGATCAAGATCCTCTATTTTTTAGTAAGTTTTGCTTTCTTTATTCCATTTCAGGGTAAACGCTTGCATTTTAGGAGAACATATCATTTGAAAACGATGGCTAAACAAAAGTGCTAAATTAATGCGTGGAATGCTATCTTAAGTGTTTTACTTTCAATCGGATGGCCAAGCAAAAGTGCTAAATAAATGCGTGGAATGCCATCTTAAGTGTTTTACTTTCAAACAACCTACGCAATAGGCCGATTGGTTGCATTTGGCCGAGTATTCTTACAACACTTCTTTTCATTCTTTCGCTCGTATGACTCCGTTGGAGCTTATATATGGTTGCAAGCCTCCTTCCTTGAAGTTTTTTTTTCCTGATGGTGTTACAGGAGTGGCTGGTCCTCTGTTGCAGCAGCGAAATCAGTTACTCCAACAACCGCACACTAATCTTAAGCAAGCTCAACTCAACACTTGTTCTCAAGCCAATAAGCATCGGTAAGAGGCTTCTTATAAGATGGTGATTGGGTGATTTTGCACCTACGGCCTACCTTATAGAAGAAGACTTTCGGCATTGGTTCTTCTTAGTTATCTCCACGGTATTTTAGTTCTTATCAGATTGTGGAACATGTTGGTCAAGAGCCTCATCATTTGCAGTTGCCTCCACATGCCCATGTTTCATCTAGTTTTTCATGTGTCCTTATTGAAGCCTTCTTGCGGATCTTTTGTATCTTCTACCACTTCACCTCCTGACCCTTGCTCTGATACTTGCCAGCCCTCTTGTATTTTGGGTCGCTGTCTTTTTCATCAAAATGGTTGGGATATTCCTCAATTTTTGGTGCAATGGAAAGACTGTTCTCCTTCAAACACCACTTGGATGGATTCTAATGCTTTTCTTCTACAGTTTCCTCCTTTCAACCTTAGGGACAAGGTCATTTCTGAGGAGGGGGCAATTGATACATGCCTGCAAGTTCATAAGAATTTACCTCAAGTATACCGACGGCAGTCAAGACTTAATAGAGATGCTTAGATATATTTTACATATTTTCCTGCTATATGTGCTGTTTTTAAGAAGATTTATAGGAGCTACTTTAGTTAGATAGCTTAAAGCATTTTAGAGTACATCTATTAATAATAGCTCTTGTAATAAGAGAGCTACAACCCTATAAATAGTGAAGTGATAGTTAGTTAGAGTTAGAGATATTTTGTAAAGAACAAACCCTGGCAGAGCAGGGTTATTCCGCCCATAGTTGGTTGAAGTGCCATTCCAATTTCTTTCTCATCAATAAAATTACTTAATTCGTACTAAGAGGTCGTAGCACCATCACACTCCATCATTTCATAATGACTTTCACTACCCACCGTATCCTGCAAACCTCCTTACACTTTGATAAATAGAATTTCAAATCCATATCATTAAATATGATATCATTAATTGACCCAATATATGCACATACTACTATATTAGTCTCAGAAAAGATCATCTGTATCTATGCAGATGAACAAATAATAATAGAGTACTAAAGATACAGTTTACACATTGCCACAAGCAAAGTTGTACACTTAGATGATGGTCATCAAGTATAGACCTATATTTTTGGGTAGACATAGCAGAACAAACATTAAATTTCACTTCAAATGAGAGAGAATAATGACTAATGAGTGAATGGCTCCTGCCCATTTCCAAATTCAATTTTTCCATGAAAGGACACTAGCTGACAGAAGTCAAGAGCAACTGATTATTTCTTCCACGCTATCTTAGGAAAGCTAAATCATCAACACCAACACCGATACCAAATTAAAAATAAATAAAGCAAAGTGAGAATGCCCTTAATTTTTATGAAGTTACCATTCACAAAATGAATACAAAGTTATATGTCTAGTTGCAAGTAAAGCCTCACATATAGGTAGATATATAATATTGCAATCCAGTAATTGTCGAAGAGTCAACCTAGTTTGGTTAAAGTAAAGGTTTTTCACAACTTAACGCTTTCGACTCAAGGGTACCTATCCTTTGGCATGACACCAAGATTATAACAATAGTCATACTTCAAGTGATCAACAACACCCTAAAGAAACAAAAAGACAGAAGAGTCGACTATAGAACCATAAGAAATTTGTTAGTGAACAGCAACCTTGATATATCGACAATGATGCACACCCATAGAGAGATATGAAGAAACAATTGATTTGTGACAACTTTGTTTCTTACCTCAAACAATTCATTGCCTCCATTACTTCAACTAGGGCCCTCAGTATATAGATAATTTTTCTCTCCGAATATTTCAGTCTGACACTGATAAAGAAAAGTGCTTAGGAATTAAAAAAAAAAAAAAACCAGAGAAAAGGACATATCGCATAGTTATTAATAGAAAAGACAACTTGATAGTGTCCTAACAAGTGCTAGATACACATTAATGCTCTGGAAGTTTCATTTACTAGTTAATTCATTTCACAAATTGCTAAACATATTGTAGGCTATGTGGCATATTTATAATTGAAAGATTGACAACATGTAGAGTTTATACGGTGTATTAATCAACTGATAGCAAAAATAATAAACTCATAAAGCCGTTACAAGCATTATCTGCAGAAACCTGTCCAAATAACAAGCAAATGAGTCTACCTTGTAATCAAATCCAAAGTTACAGAAAAGCAATAGATTCAATACGACATGATCCCTAGAGTGAAAAGCGGAGAAGCACACCAAAAAGCATAAAGCAAACGTGCAGAAGCCTGCATGAAAGAAATCTGCGACAGAGAATGGGTTAATACTTAGAAGAAGATTGTCCTGTCTTGCACGTGTGTGTGTGTGTGTGCCACACCAAAATGGCACAGAATTACAAGAAAAAATATTAATACATACATGAAGTACAGCTTTTTCGAGTCTCAACAGAGGAAATATGTAAGTTAATTGCTCCTTCACTACTTAAAGTGAGATAGTCAATAGCCCTTTGTTGTTTCTAAACATGCAGCACTCATATCTGTAAGTAAGAAAACTCAAAATTCCAGGGCTTTGGTACTATGATAGAGCCAGGGCAAAAGATCCACCATGATGAGATATTTTTCATGTGAAAGAATCTAAATTTAAGATTTGTGCGCAATAGGCTGCAGACAGATGATGGAAAAATCAACGTACACTCATTATTCATGATGACTTTTGATTGCCCATAGTCTTCTGCAGACTTCTTTACATCTTGATAGAAAGTATTACAAACCCATATTATCAACGTGATATCATTAATAGACCCCACATATGCACATACTACTATATCATTCTCAGAAGAAATCTCAGAAAAGATCATGTGTATCTATGAAGACGCACAAATAAGAGTACTAAAGACACAGACTACCCATTGCCGCAAGCTAAGTTGTATTCTAGGATGATGGTCATCGAGTATAGATCTTTATATTTTGGCAGACAAAGCAGAACAAACATTGAATTTCGCTTTGAATGAGAGAGTCATGACTTATCTATTTCCAAATTAAAATTTTCCAGAGTCTTGACAGAAGTCAAGAGCAACAGGTTACTTCTATACCACAATTGAAGTCTATAGATGAATGATTTTACACCAAACGATGCACAAATTGATATGTGCAGTAAGCTTCCCAAATTCCAGGAATCCATACGTGCAGAAATTGAAGGAGACCACACTCCAAAGATACTAGTACAGATATGGTGTATTTATACACAATATTCATCATGTACATAAAACAAATTTTGCTTAAGTATTTTGTATTATCTTCTGTATATACGTGACCATCTAATATCGCATTAAAAACTATCCACATTTGAGCCAAAAAAAAAAAAGTATTAGTAGAAAATTTTTCATATACTATGCTCTCCATGTGAAAGTGATTAGAAAGATTAATTAACTAATAGGTCCTCCAGAGCCAATAGAGGCCAGATATTGACATGAGACTAGGACCAAAAACTCTTAAGCCCAAAGTCCACATATGGCTGTTAAAGCAACTACATGATAGAAAAACATCAATACCTTCTGACCACTCGAGCACCTTTCATAATTTAAACATCAAGGCTCCAGCACCTTCAGCTAGAAACTTGTTTACAAACTATATATCGATAATATAAGCATAAAATCCCATATATGAAACCACTTCCAAGGGAGAAATTTTCCCAAGTTGTTTGGAAGGACTTATGAACGTAAAATACAGACGCTACAAAACTCCAATAATAAGTAGACATATGTTGACAAACCTTTTCCATGAGAGAGACATGTATTGTACAGGAACGAGGAAAACTGGGAACCAGGGCTTCAACGTGATTCCTAGAGAAGCAAAAGTTTCCAAATCAGAGCTGCTGATAAAAAATGAGCATTCAAAATGTTAAGAAACTTAGCAGCAAGCAACACAAGTACACAGGAGAAACATTTCACCAGCTGTGCACAATTGCACTAGTTTTTATATGGAAGTCTAACCCAAACTGTGGCCTTCAAACCAAAAGCTTCAATAGCAACTCTGACATTGGGATTTCCAGCCTATTTCAATGATAGCTCCACTAGTAATTCCTTCTCTTCCTCAGTGACATAGACTTTCAGGCCTGAGTAATTGAAAAGAATATGACACTTTCTCCTTCAAACTAAGAATACATCATCCGAAACATAACATAGTATTTACTATAAGCAAAGTAGGTAATATCCACGATTTGAAGTCTGCAATAGAAACCAAGAGAAAATCTGTACTTCAAAACATCAGAATCATCAGCAGGACAAGGAGGGCTTGTACATTCTTTCTTGAATTGTCTCAACGAATGCATTGGATCCCAAATGTTATAGGGGGGAAAAAAAGCACAAAAGACAACAAGAAATTTGGAAAGCTATCACTATCAACTATTAAAAACAATTGCAGGCAGGCACGGCCTAAACATTCTTTCTCAAAGTGCCTCAAGCATGACTTTTGTTAATCACAGTGGTGGAGTTAACAGCGTCATTTACTTATATCACTAAACATGCAACTTCAAACTCGAATTTACTCCTTTTAAACCGCATTCCTTCACCAACCGACGCAGGAAACATTATTTAGGGTTTTGTGTGAGTGAAAAAGGGGATAAGTTGTCGACCACTAACTCTTTTCGTTTGTCAGAAAAGCTACGGAACAAGTTCAAAATTGTAAAGAAGAGTGGGCCAGATGGTTGAGGGGCCATGGCCCATTATACATTCCTAGGTAATATTTGATAAGAGCCCATGGAGGCCTATTATTAGTATTTTGTTAAAAAAAAAATGATGCAGATATTACCATGTGCACACCACGTGTATTTAGTTAAGGTAGAACATTCTACACTCATCTATTATATTAATGCAGTACGTGGCATTAAAAATCAATCAAATGAAAAATATTAAAATATTACCTTGTCAAATCTCTTTATGTAAACCCTATGTAGATGTTAATGTATGTGTGTGTGTGATAATTTTATGTCCCTTGTGTGAATTTTGATTCCCTACTTTAAGCAGTATCAAAGCTCTTCGAAAATGACTCTCACACGAGAACAATAAAAAATTGTTGAAGACACTATGAATGAAGTGGTGAAGGGGGCTGTGAGCAAGCTATTGAAGGATAGACCTAAATTGAATACTAGGTGAGCTAAGTCTATTAATGAGTCAGTATCTTAAATGCAAAAGTTGATGGATAAGCAAGTGGTTATGATAACTAAGTTAAAAACACAAATTCAAAAGCAAGCATTAGTCATTAAATCTATAGAAAAGGAGAAAGATAAGCATGAAACAGATGAACTACAAAACAGGAACAGTAAAAATCACTTTAGTGAGTCTAATTATACTTTACACAATGAATTGATAGACCAGAATTTCCTATTTATAAGGATGATGACCTCAAGAATTAGGTTTATAAGGTTGAGCAATATTTTGTTATAGATGCTACTCCTAAGAATTAGAAAGTTATAATAGCTTTTATGTACTTAGAAGATTAAGTTTTATAGTGGTATCATTTGTAGTTGCAAAACTCTAACTTTAGTAGCATTATGATCTAAGAGGACTTTGTAAATAGATTACACATTCGGCTTAGAGAGAAGGTTTATGATGAACCTATGTCACAATTAAAAGAATTGTACCAAACAAGTGACTTATAGAATTATATGAATGAATTTGAGAGATTAGTAATCAAGTTGTAATTAATTGAACCTAACCTAATTAGCATTTTTCTTACTAGGTTACATGATGTTATTCAATAACTCATCCACATGTTCTACCCACAGACACTTCAAGATGCCTATATCTTAGCCAAAATCCAAGAAGCTAATAACAATAGAACCTAAACCATTGTAAAAACCTACAAATCTACCTACCATTAATCATCCATTGTAACCTACAACACATCCTTCAAAGCTAACCACTTTAACCACATTGCATCGCCATATGCGAACCATCCCCATAACACTTATGTTCCCGAGGACCAATGCCACTAATACCTAAAGAACTGCTTGTTGTTTTACACCTAAAGAATTATATGAAAAGAAGTGAAAAAATTGTTTTTGGTGTGATGAAAATTTCAACCTAGATTATAAATGTAAGCAACGCAAATTGAATGTGCCTATAGTTGACAATAATGAAATCCTTAAGGATTAAGAGCTTGTAGAAGAAGTGGATGAAGGCCTAAAAGCCGGACTCTCTAAGTTAACCTTATTTATAATGAGTGGTGAAGACAAAAGCATTGAAGGTAGCATGTGCATGTGTGGTTATTACAAGAAAAGGAGATTAAATGTCTTAGAAGATATAGGGAGTACCTTAAACTTTTGGGGTACATAGGTAGTGAATGGACTACGATGTGAGGCAGAGAATATCAGACCCTTGTCTATTTCTCTTGTTGATGGCTCCAAATTGATCAATAAGCCTTAGATTACTAGGTTCACTTGGAATATGTAGGGCATATAATTTAGTACTGATGCCTACGTGCTTTCATTAAACGAATGTAACATGATTCTTGGTATTTTGGGTCATCATAGTTAAGAAATATTAAATGGGACTTCAAACAAATGATCATAAGCTTTACCTAGCTCAATCAAGAGTTTGAATTAAGGTCATTAAGGAAAAAGTTACTTTAGTACATGGGGATTCTATGGTTAAGCTGCTAAATTCAATAAAGAACAATGTTGAAGTGCAGTGTTAGGTGGTTATTGTCTCATCCTACTTTAGCTTAGAATGCAACACCTATAAACTAACTTGCAATAAACTAGAGGATAAGGTCACATATAAATATATATATACAACAACTTACTTACATAATTAGAGGATTTTTAATGGAGTTCAGCCTTACAAATGATACTTTACATATTTATGATTTTATACAAACCAACTGTCATAATCTTTTAAACTCTCTTTACAACATTTATACATAACAACTATCTAAATGTATCACAAAAAACAAAAGTTGTTCAAAATAGCTGACTCTAACCTAAGCGCTCTCAAAATCTTTCTCCTTAGTGGTGGCAGTGCCCCTTCGACACTTCACCTTGACCTACGGATATAATACATATCCACTCAATTCTTTGTAAACTAAGTGAAGGTAGATAATAAACATAGCACAACATAAAATGTATCTGAGAAATAATAATCAAGCTAGCACATGGATACTTTAGTCATACAATAGATAGTATCAAACTAAGTTAGATAATGCAGAAATGCATGCCATGCTTATGCATGTAAGCTAATGCATCAGTGTTGATGTTCAAGCTTCGAGCCTCATTTTTGATATAATTGGTTGACTTAATCGGGCATCTAGATGTAATGTTTAAGAACCAAGCAAGCAATAAGGAGCTGCTGGGAGTAGGAACCCCAAATTATGAGTTATAATCGATCACTAGGAGTGGTCAAAGGGCTTAAGCAAATTTGGTTATATATGCTTCAAAATCAAGCTTTATAAAACTAAGAGAGTAAAGCTTTTTCAAAACCAAGTATTTGTTTAGAAAAACACTTTCCTTTCAAACATTTGACCAATAGGCCCTTTTTGTGCTATGCCATGTTATAAATGCACCAAGAAATAAGGTAGTACGATTCCAAGAAACACATTTGAGTTGTATCATATGTTATTCAGTTAACTTAGCTTTCCTTTGGTATACTTCATCATTATAACTAGAGCATTGTATCAAGTTCGCTTTAGCAAACAACTTGAAGGTTAAACCTTTTTCCAAATATTTTCTAAGGTTAAAATATGTTCTAGTAACTTCTTACATAACCCATAAATCATATAGCCTAGTTTCCTTAACTAAGTTCAATTAACCACAAACAAAATCATTATATATTCAGTAAGCGACACATCCAAGATTTAACATCAAACTCAGACAATCAAGCACATTGTAGTAGAACTACACAAACTTGAAACTTAATTAGTAAACAAAAGTCTACTCCTAAACATACAATATCCACTTACTTAAGAGTAGTATCCCTTGTTTTGAATAGCATCTTCGAGTTCCTTGTTATTTGGGTAACTTAGAATTTGGAGTTGTATTTCCGTGTCTACCCAAGTTATGTAAACATTTTATTAAAGCTTAAGTGTTTAGGTAGGAGTACTTCAATAATATCTAAGACCTTCTATAGAACCTTCTACATGATCCTTTTTATTTAGGTCCTCGTTATTTAACCTTTTATGTAGCTTTCTACTAGAGAAGGATCCTTATTAACTTTATTACTTGTACCTTCTATTCAACCTTCTATTTAAGGTTGGTCTTAAGAACCATGGTCAAAGGAAGCTTTTACTCATATTTACTTCTAGTTTCCACTTTATGTTTCACTAAGGAACCTTCTACTCAAGCTTCTACTTAAATACATTTTTGTTTACTTAATTTGGTATCTCAGTAGAGACCTTTTGCAGAAACTTCTACTAACTGTCACATTGAGGCCTTCATGAGTAACCTTTTACAAAAGCTTCTATTATGCTAATTTATGCTTAAACTTGCTAAAACTCCACCTAACCATTAAGACACACCAAGTTTTGTACATGACCAACAATAAAACCATTCCTAAGATCATATTCCACATTTGGATAATTTTTCAAAGACCCATGCATGCTTGTTTTCCAATACATAGCCATTCTCATTTTGTGAAAAAATACTTTTAGCTTTGTAAAAATTCTGATAAATCACCCGTTGAACCACTTTTTGCCTCAAAATCACATGTAACTTCATAAAACATTATTTTAACATAAAAAATGTGAATAAAAATCATATTTGACCAATGTTACTTAAGGATCATTTTTCCAAAATTTCCAAATTTGGCAATTTTTGATAAATCAAAATTAACAAAAATCTACTAAGCAATTTTAGGAAAAATTTTGACATAACTTAAAAATAGATATTATGAAGAGCATATAAAAAAAGTTTCAGCTTGAAATAACATCATTTGCCCTTTTGAAAATCATATAAAAAAATTCGCTCAAAATGACCCATTTTTTAAAAGCGATATATAAAACATGCATATTTTAAAAACCAATATTTTTCAATAAAAGTATACTAAAAATAACCTAGAAATACAATTTTTGATAATTTCTAAGTTAGTTTGCTATTTTTAATAAATTATTGAAAATTAAGTAAAAACCAAGACTCACTGGCACAACATTTTCTAACCACCCAATGGTGGCACCACCATTTTAGAAAGCTTAGGCATTGCTTGTGCTCTTGTATGGTGATGGGGGTCATTCGTCAGGTTGTCGCCTAATTTAGGTTCAACATTTGACTAGATTCACATATCATTTTTCCTATTTTTCTCTTAGTTTTTCTAAGCATTCTAAAACTAATCCTTAAATTTTCTAAGATTATAATTTAGCCAAAGATTGTAAAATGAAGAGGGTTAGGTTTTTATAGTAGGTTTGGTGAGGGATAAAATTGTCAAGTGTCAAGTGGTTTTTAAAAAACCATAGTCTCCCTTTGTTTTGCTTTTGGTTTAGAAATCCATGTGCAACTCTTGGTTTGATGAAACCATCTTGATTATTTTATTTATTTATTTCCTAAATTATTTTATATGTTCTTCATATAAATGTAAGCTTCTATAATGGGATTTTCTAAATTTCTACAATACTCTATTCCCAATCATATTGATTTCATATTTCATATGTATTTAATATATAAATTATATTTACTAAACACATATCACTTTTAAATAATATTTTAAGCATAGTTGTAAGCTTTACTATTTAAATGACTTTCGGTTTCGATTAACCTGAAACTTTATTTAATTATTTCTTATGTATGTATTATTTTAGTAGTTCAATTTCATGGAATAACTTCTTTTAATTTTTACAGTTTAGCTATGAATTTTCTCTTAATTTTGTTAATGTTGCTCGATACCCTAAAGTTAGGGAGTTTGGAACTATGGGGTTTTACTGTTATTAACTAATAATGTGAAATTAGTACACATATTTTGTAGCAATTCTATGCCATTTTATATATTAATTTAGTTACTTTCATAGAGATTTAGAGCTTAAGCTATGTGAATTTCATTTTCAAGGACTTCAAAAGCGTTTGATGAACTTTCAAAGATTTTTATCTAGTTTCAAAGTTTATTTGGACAAAAGCATTATTCGAAGAATTAGAGTAGAAGGATTTCAAGCAAGAAAAGAAGTCTAATGAAGAATACAATTGAAAACCATGGCCATGGTCCATGCCCATGTTCCTTTCATTACCAATTTTTATCGCATTTTGAAGATTTTGAACAAAGTACAAGAACATGTCCCAACTCTAGGGCTATGTACCTTGCTCGTGAACATGCCATGATTTATGAATCTTCTATTTTTGTTAGGTTTTCTTTATAAATGTAGGTCTAACTACTATAGATAGATGCCTAAGACTAGGTTTGCAGGTGGAGCCTCCTTTAGAATAGTCTTAGGGTAGAATTATACTAGGGGTTTCTCCTATTTCTTCTTATTTTCTTTTCATTATGTCTTTGCTTTAATTTATTCTAAGTAAATCGTTATTGAATCCTAATTTCTATTGTAACATTTTCTTCTATTCAATATATGAGATTGCCTTTGAAGATCTAATTATACTATCTATATTATTGTTGATAGTATTTACCTGAGTTATTAGTTTAATATTTGAGTTTGCTATTGTGATACGAGTCCTTCAATGAATAGACTCTTGTAATTAGAAGGAATCAAGTATGCTAAGGATTAGGTACTGATTTCTCTGAATTAAGGTAACCTAGAATCACTAACCTAATAGCGGGATCTAAGGTCTTAATGGGATCTTGTGATACTCTATCAAGAAACGATATAGGTAAAGAGGGTCTTAAGATTAGAAATTAGCTAAAGATATGAGCTTGCTTAGTTTAGATTAGGCATCTCTAAGGTCTAAATAGTAATTAAAAGTGAAAGCTACATAGAATTAGATAGTAAATACCAACAATTTACTAAGGATTATGCTTTCTTCAATTTAATTGAATCATGCTTATTTATTTTAATTAGTCTTGTTTATTTAGTTTAGTTATTTTATTTATTTTATTATTCTTATTTTATTTATCACTTCCTTATTCATCTATAATCAAATTTATCCTATATTTTTAAGTTAGATGATTGGTGATTTTGGGTAAATTGCTAGAAATCTAAGGTTCTCATATGAATGATTCCTTGTAAGATCGATGCTCGGACTCATATCCATTTATCTATACTAGAACTTGACTAGGTTTGCTTGCTTAATGCATGCAAATCATTAATAGTGAAGGGGATGAAACCAAGATAATGAACCTAAGTTAAGCCCTAATGTGATAAACTTGCTCAAAGAGTATCATGACATTTTTAAAGAACCCCACACATTATGTAGACTCCGTAAATTTAACCTTTTAAACATAGTATCAGATTCGAGTGCCGTAAACATTTCTCTAAGTCAATAAAACTACATAAAATGAAAACCGACTAAAATTTTGAACCTGGAACTCAAAACGAACTTGAAAGACCTAATTATATAATTTGGAAACTCTTATCATGCAAGAAAATCACAATCCCTACATACGTGTACTTTAAAAAAAAAATATATATATATATATAATTAAATTAAAACTCTATAAAATTATCTTAACGCTTGAAAAGCCATAAATCAATAAAATTATCATATGATATATATATGTTGCATAATAAAACGATGTTCCTAAATAACTAAGCCAATTGATCCTTAAGCTCATAAGTGTAAGTAAATTATTCCCAAGTTGGTGAAAAACCTTAAAACATACATAATCTCACTCGAACTCTAAAACCTAGGATGATCAAGGACTTACGATCCTAAATAAATAATTAAAAATATATTTTCAATAAATTTTATGTAACTTTAGAAAACTTGAAAATTTCTTAAGAGGCAAATCACAACTTACAAATTAATTAATTTGAGACCAAACCTTAAAAGAATTTCATATAAGACAATTCCCTTATTTTCACTTATAAGCCATGTTACGCATGGATAAATTGTAAACCCTACTTTTAGCAAACTTGTGATTCAACTAAGAACACTTCCCAAATATTCCCAAGGATAAACTAAGCTAAGAATCCAAGTTTACATTTAAAAACGAATTTAATTTTCCAATTCGAAACCCTATTATCGATAAAACTCGAATACGAGAACCATAGACTCTAAACACAAAACCCTAAAACAATTAAGGATTTGTAACCCTAAGCGGCTAATTAAGAATTTAATTTGAATAATTTTATTCAATTCTAGAAACTTCCATAATTTTATAAATATTAAATCATAACTTACAAATCAATTTAAGAGAAAAACTCCAAAAGAATTTCATATCAAACAATCTCCTTATCTTTATACATAAGATTTGTACACATGAATAAGTAAACCAACCAATCATCCTAAATAACTTATCAATTGATAAATGTAAACCTTACTTTTAGTGGGCCTATGATTCAATCAAAAGTACTGTCCGAACGTTTCCAAGGATCAACTAAACTAAAAACTTAAGTTTACATTTAGAAACGAATTAAAATTTTACAATTCAAAAGCCAATTGTCGATAAAACCCGAACTTGAAGAACTGCGAGCTCTGAAGCTAATTAAAACCCTAAACCTTAAAACCATTAAGGAATTTTAACCCTAAATAATTAATCGATAATTTAATTTGAATAATTTCATTCAACTTTAGAAAATTTCACAATTCTACGAAAATCAAATCGTAAATCACAAAACAATGTAAGATAAAAATCCTAAAACAATTTTCTATAAGGCTATGCCCTTATCTTCATGCATAAGCCTTACATATAAATAAGTGGACCAACCAATCACCTTAGATAACTTATCAATTGAGAGTTGGAATCATTTATCAATTGATAACTTATCAAAATCTAGTGATAAGACAATTTCCTTATCACCACTTCACTTATACTACATATGGACAAATTTTCACAAGAAATCATGAGCTTAACTTTAATAAAGGTGACAAGACCACTCCATGGCATAAAGAGACTTCTAATGGCAGATTTAAACAAGGAGGAATGGGGGGCCATACTCTTGTCTTTCAAGCATCAATCACTTTCCCTTACACATCACTATTCACCCCTTAATGCTTACATCATCAAGAGTTGCAATTGTTGACTTTTTGTAAGCTTTAAGACAATACTTTCAAGGCATTTAAACACTCCTTCTCTCTTCATTCCAACCGGCTGCACTCCTCTCCATTTCTCTCACTTTCAAATTCATTTTTACTTCATCTTTCTCTCTTTAGAAACAAACATAAAAAGGGGAAACAACTTTACCCCACAAAATCCATTTTCTTCCATTTTCAAAGCTTCAACTCACGGCATTTTTTTTCTTTGTTCATGTGCCATTTTCTTTCATCATTTAAGATCATCTAAGACCATTAGAATCATCCATAAACCCCATTCCAAAAGAGCAAAAGATTCGGGTTTCAAAAGGTAAGCAAAAAGGAGGAAGCAAAGTTAAAGGCTTAAAGAGGAACCTTAGTGCACAACCACCAAACTTTGCGTTAAGGACGAGTAAGTGTTTCTTGTGATGTGTGGATTAGTATTTATGTTAGGAGACTTGGATTTCTTGAAGATATGAGTAAGGTTTGAGTTGTTATAGCACCAAAAATCGTTTTAAGAAACAAACCCTAAAACCATTACATGAAGTTGAAATATGAGTATGTAAAGTTGGTGTTTTGTATGGGCATTTGTTTAATGCTTTGAATGGAAGATTTTAAGCTAAGAAAATCTTGAAATGAGAACTTTAATGAAGGGTAAGCATGCTGGACGTGAAGGTTCCATGATCATTTGAATGTTGATTTTGTTTCCATTAAGTTAAACATGCTCAAATCTAGACTTAAGTTAAGGAAAAATCCATCACATGAAGTTTTATGAAGAAATCAACTTTGTATGACATGAGCTATGATATGAAGGTTTTATGAAGTATTAGATCTTTTATTTCTTTATGTGGAGCATGAGTTAAAGGATCATTTGATGGAAGGAAACCTAAGTTAAGATTTATACACAAGTAGTTAAGTGCATAATCTACTACCTACACTTAAGGAAATGATGAAACAAGTTGAAAAACCAAGTAAGGACCCCTTAGGACCAACATGCACAGATCTGGAACTTGGGAAAATGAGGCCTAAAAATATGATAAAAGTGAAAGAACAAAGTGAAAAGATTAATCAAAGCAAGTATGATTAGCATACAAAGCCTAAAACTCAAAACCGGGCCTAAAACTCTCAAAACAAGCTTAGAACTCTAAGATGTGCCTTCAACAAAAATCTGACCAGCAACTTAAAGAACCAAGAGAAGTTGTTTTGAAGCCCATAATAAATCCACCTAAGGCCCCATAAGCCCACCAAAGTCATTAACTTTAGTTTGAACCAAAAACAAGCCCATTTGACAACTTAAGCCCACTAAAAGGCCCAAGAAATGGTTGTTAGCCTTAGGAATATAAATCAAAGTTGTAAATCTGATCTTAAAGAGTATTTTAAGCTTAGGATAAAATCTAAAGACCAAGCCCAAAGAATTTCTTAAGTTATCAAAAAGGCCAATTACCAAACAAGGCCCAAAAACACTCCAACACATGAGGAACGCTACTGTTCTGACCCATGGATAGAATTGTATACCTCATTTCGAAAATCTAACCTTACCACGTTAAAGTACACTCGAAAACGATGAAGATTGACTTAAGATCATAAAAATCGGATTTAAAACGAAAAAGTTATACGCGATTGAACTTTTAAGTAAAACCGAGAAAAATTATAAAACCAAGTCCAAAGTATAACTTAAAGAGTTTTTAGCTTAGTTTTCTAGGTTTTAATTCAAATCCTTATAGTATCGTATTTGCGATGTCCAGGGGACTCGGCTTTGGGGAGACGACCTATTCCAGATTATTTTGATTGATCCGCATAACTGAGTGAGTAAATTCCTGATGACTCTTTACTTGATTGTGCTTGTAGAAATAGATGCACCTAAACTTATATATATGAATTTGGATGCTTGTGGGATATGGGAGATGCATGTGTATGAATTTGTGGATGAATGTGATGACTTGTTAATTATATATAATAATGGGAATTGTTTGTATGAATATCTACATGTGAATTGTATGGAATGAAACTGGTTGATCACCCTAAAAATCAAGTTAATTGCTTATATGATTAAGAACTCAAAATAAATCATGCATTCCCCATATTGCATACGGATAACACCGACTGCCACTTCACGCAGAAGATGGGAAGGGACTCACAGGAATACGAGTTTCCTGCAGGATTGGGCACTAGCTACGCCAGCATATATATTGAGTCTCTGTCTTAAGCTGATGGGCTTACTAGGCGCTGGGAGACGCCAACCGTCGGCGAGGGGCCGAGTCTTGTGGCTTCTGCTTAGGGCGTGTGTTTGTGGACTGCGGGGGCCACCACACCGCTAGATTTGGGATTTTGAAAATATAATTTATTATTCGGTAGGGAAAGTATATATATGTGGATATATACTTAGTTTTGTTTTGACTTAAGCACAATAGTGCTAATGAATTAAAACCCAAGGTCTAGAACCCGGATTTTGGTTTGGGTCGGTTAATTATCTCCAAACCCCGACTTCAGGGGGCGTAATTCTGAGTCGTATGCAGTTCCTAGGTCACTGCATGCGTTTTTGGCATACTGATTGTTCATGCATTCATATGATTGTGCATATAATAAATTTCTGTTATGTGGTATTGAGGAGGGTAATTATCTCACTAAGCGTAAGCTTACACCCCAACAGTTCTTTTCCTTGCAGGTTGATCGATAGTTGGGAAAGGGGATAAGAATCGAGTGCAGAGTGCTACCATTGAATCAATATGATGAAAAGCTTGTGTAGTTAATTCGGAATGCTCCGAAAAATGACTAATGTCTCATTTAAGTTTACTGTCTTTAGTAAGTTTAGAATTTTCTAAAATTTTCTATCCTATTTCATTATTTTGGTAGGGGATACCGATTCTCTGCGGTTCTGAGGAATTGTGGAAAAATGGGATATCCATAATTATATATATTATATAATGAGTCAATGAACTAAAATTGAAGACTCTAGTAAACAACTATTTAGAGTCTTGCAATCTCTGACTTGCAAGGCGATTTTCTTATCATGGGTGCACACGTGATATGGAAATTTTAGGCAATACTACTAGGCCCCTCTTAGGGTCACCACACATTACCCCTAAGCAGGAATTTTGACCATAGAATTAATTTGCAAAATCTTACAATCATTATTAACTTGAGACCATATTGACACTTAACTACCCAAAAGAATGTATTAGAGGAAATGGTGTGAGAGATGTTAAAAATTGGTGTTATACGCCTTAGTTATAGCCCATTCTCGTTTCAACTGTGCTTGTAAAGAAAAAAAGACAATACATGGCGAATATGTGTGGTCTATAGGGAATTCAATAAGCATACCATTAAAGATTGGTTTCCAATTCCATTATTGGAAGACTTATTTGATGAATTGAGTGGTTTTCACTATTTTAGCAAGTTGGATTTGTAGTCGGGATATCACTAAATTCACATGCACCATCAAGATGCATATAAAATGGCTTTCAAGATATAGGAGGGGCATTATGAATTCTTGGTTATGCCAATTTAGCTTAACCAATACCCCTTCTACATTTACAGGGTTGATAAAATTTGATTTTTAAGCCATATTTCAAGAAGTTCTTATTGGTGTATAATGTAAGCGTAGTGGAACATGAGAATCACTTAAAAACAGTTTTTGACATTTTAAGAAAGGAAAAACTTCATTTGAAGAAAAGTAAATGTACGTTTTGTGCAAACCAAGTAGAATATTTAAGGCACTTTTTTAGTAGGAATGAGGTCTCAATATATCTAGAAAAAATAGAAGCAGTAATGAGTTAGCCATAACCTAGAACCCTTAAACAACTGAGGTAAGGGGCGTGGTGAAATAAACCCTTAAGCACAACTCTTGAAAAAGGGGGTAATTTTTGTAAGGAATAGCAACAGCTATTGCCTTTGAAAAATTGAAGGTGGCATTAACTAAGTCTCTTGTAATTAGTTTACCTGATTATTCCAAAGGATTTGTAATTGAGGCTGATGCTAATGGAACTAGAGTTAGGGCTATCCTTATGCAGGACAGTTACCCCATTGCTTATTTTAGTAAGGTATTGTCTCAAACAATGAGGCTTATCTATTTTTAAGAAGGAGATGCTTACTCTATCCTATGTTATTGATAAATGGTGTCATTATGTATTATGATGTCATTCTATCATCAAAACTAACCATCAGAGTCTCAAACATTTGCCGGAGTAGTGTATAAGGTTCCTTAGTCAACAAAAATGGTTGACTCATTTTCTAAGGATGGATTATAAGATACATTATAGGAGTGGAGCCACAAATACAATAGATGATGCACTGTTTTAAGCAGTCGAGCCAAGTTTGAACAATCTAACAACAACCATATCCTCACCTGAGTCGTTGAAATAGTTACAAGATAACTGGTCTTTAGACAAAATATATGTCGAGTTAATAACATAGCTAAAAAGTAAAGGAAAACTTTGGCATTATACATTGGACAGAGGCATTCTTAAAAAGAAGAGAGAGGTGGCAGTAGGTGATAACATGAACTTAGCATATGTTTTCTATGGTTAATTTGTGTTATTTTAAATATTAATCTAGCTAATGTTATATTATTTTTAGCTTAATTCATTTAAATATTGTTTTCAAGAACTTTCGAAGCATTTTATGGATTTTCAAGGTTTTTTTAATCAAATTTTGGAGTAATTTGAAGTAAAAGCAATAATTAAGTATAAAAAGCTAACGAATTTCAAGTGAGAAAAGAAGTCCAATAAAAGACCATGATCGAAGACCATAGCCATGGTCCTTGCCTTTGTTCCTTTCATCATACAATTTTATCAAGATTTGAAAGTTTCAAATAAAGTGCAAGTACATGCCCTAACTCCATGGCTATGTACTTCACTTGTAAACATGCAATGATGTGTGAATATTCCAATTTTCTTAGGTTTTCTTTGTAAACCTAGGTTCACTCCCTATATATAGATGCTTATACTTAGGTTTTCAAATGAAGCCCCTTTCAAAAGAATTGTAGGCTAGAATTATATTAAGGGTCTCTCAAATTACTTCTTTTTCTTTTCTTTTCATCATGTTGTTCTTTTAAATGTCCTTAGTAAGTTATTATTGAACGGTAGTTCTTCTTGCAACAATTCTCTATTGTTCAATCTATGATTTTATTCTTTAAAGATTTAATTACATCGATTATATTACCGCCTATTAGAATTGACCTAGGTTGCTAATTTGATGTGTAAGTTTGCTGTAGAGACGTGAGTCATGCAGTGAACAAACAAGTATAATTAAAAAGAATTAGGACTGATTAAACTGTTTAGTAGTTTGGCTCTTCCATATTAAGGTAACCCTAATATAGCTAGCCTAATAGTGGGATACAAGTTCTTAATGTGATCTTATAACACTCTATTCATAAGCAATTCAAGTTGAGAGGCTTTTAAGATTAAGAAAAGGCTAGAGACATGAGTTTAGTCAATTTAGATTAGGCATCTTTACATTCTAAAGAATAATTAAGAATGAATGGTTGCATGGAACTAAGTAGTAGATAGCAACAATTTATTATGAATTATGTGCTATTTCTTTTAATTGAATTATCCTTGTTTATTTTAGTTTTGTTTATTAGTTTAGTTCATTGTTCTTGTTTGTTTTATGATTCTTATTTATTTATTTATTTTCCACTCCTTATCCATCTTTCTTGTTTAATCACAATAATCTATATTGTGTAAAGTTAGATGATCGGTGATTTAGGGTATATTGCTGATAGACTAAGGTTCTTACATTTAAGGTTTTTCATAGGATCAACATTTGGACTTACATCCCTTTTATCTATACTATAACTTAATTAAGTGTACTTATTTGACACATTAAATACAAATCAAGTTTTTGGCGCTATTGCTAAGAAACTAAAAGAATAACTTAGTTAAGATATTAGCAAAAACCTTAATTTCCCAATTATTACAGTATTCCTATAATAATATTCCCTATAGTTCTTTTGGTGTCTTCTTATTTAGCATGCTTTTCATTGATAAGTATATAGTTATTAACTAGGGAATCGCGTTAAGGAATGGATTTAACTGATAAGCTGATGATGTAAAACAATAGCGCTCTTTAGGAGGTAGCCCATGTTTGGTTTATTTTTATTCTAGTTGTTATTTTTATCAGTTTATTCATATATTTTGTTATTTTGTTATGAGTCAATTTAAGTATCGAATTTCGAGAACATTTGTTAGTGTTTTCTTTGTTATGAATAATTTATTACGTCAAAAACAGTTATTGAATTTGTTTATGCAATAGTAAAATTTAAGTTATCATCTAATTGAACTATTATTTGATTTGATTTTATGCTTCAATTTGTTATAACTTTGAGTTTTTCAAGAGCATTTACAGGAATCAAGATAAGGGAATCAAAATTGCTTGAATTTAGGAATTAGAGGAAGAATACGATCAAAGTTCATGCCCATAGGCTTAGCCTGCGTTACCTTTGTAATTTATTTCAAGTGAAAATTGAAAGAATTTGGTGGACGAGAGGTCCATAGTTAGGACTATGCCTATAGTCCTTAATCATAGAGATATTAGGTAAGCAATAATTAGGTAAAAGCAAGGACCATAGCTCAACTACATAGCCGTGGACTTTGCCCATGGTTTACTACGAATTCAAAGATTATGGTTAAAGCCTTCCCACCTTATTCTAACACATACATTCTCTCTAAAACACTATTTTATCTCATTCCTCTATCTATACCCACACTTAATTTTTACGAAACTTCACAATTCAACACCGCACACTACAAGTCTAAGGTATGTACATCATCCTTTTCTAGTTATTTTTTTAGATTTATGATTCAAAAACATCAAAACTTGACTTTTAATGAATGTTTCATGAAGAATACCTTTACAAGCATATGTAGCAATCTTAATCTCTAAGAGTGATTTAGTATAGCTAAAGTGATGAAAAGTGTTATTTATACATTATCCACTTGAAATTACATGAAAAACGCATGCTTGAAAAAGGTTTGAATGTGAGGGTGATTTTCATGATAAAGGAAAGTGAATGAAGGTGTAAGGAAGTGATGGAAACTATGAGATTGTTGTTGTTCTTGCAATGTGATATTTATAATTTGTGTTGAAATTTAGAAACTTGTTGTGATTAGAAATTTTGTGCTATTAAAGAAATCCATGAATTCTTTAATATTGATTGAAATTGGTGATATAGATTTATTTAGCATATGTCTTAAATTCATGATTAGAATTAGGAGATTTGCTATGAATATGTTTTCAATTAATTGTATATTGAATGTTAATGTTCATAATAACCGAGATTATAAAATAATAGGATTATTATTAGTATTGACCTATAATTTCACTAATCCATGTATTTAGTAATTAGTATTTCAATACACAATATTTTGCTACTTTAGGAATTTTTTATTGGACAAGCTTAAAGGATTTGTATGCTAAATGCTAATGCTCATGGTAATAGAGATTATATATGAAAGTAGGATTAGATCTTGAATCAATCCTATAATTGCATTAATCTATGATTTTAGCAAAATTATCATTCCATTATATAAAATTTTCGTATGATACTTAGTTGGATAAACTAGCAATAAATTAGGAATGAGATTAGAGCTTTATCGAATTTATGAAATAGCTATTATCTACATAGCAAGTATTATTTCTTTTTATCAAATTTAAATTCTTTTACTTTTTATTGTAGATTATGCCTAAGGAAAAGCATGTCACATACAAAAGCTCAAGTGCCATCCCTTAATAACTACTCACGACATTCTACTATTCTTAGCAACGGAAGAGATATTTTTGTTTGTCTAAGAAAGAGTTTAGCTAAACCACATTGTAGATATCTCATTTTTGTTAAAATTTTTTTATTTCAAATAATTAAGCCATGTTAATAAATAAACATAAAAAATAAAAATAAAAATATATAATTAAAATTAAAAAAAACGAAAATTAAAAGAAAAATGAAAATAAAAGTAAAAAAAAAAGAAGAAAATTAAGTTAGGTCATAGAAAGTCGAGTCATAAGTTGACTCTTGTTAAGTTGGAATAAGTTGAGTTGTTGGATCAAGTAGCACGATGGGCTGAATTAATTAATTTATCTAATCAAATTAGGGAATTATTAGGCTAACTTAAATCAAGTTAGGCCTATAAAGAAAAGCTTAAGCTAACTAGGGTTTCTAGAAGTTAGGGTAAATCTTGGAAGAATCACAATCAAGTCTTTCGATGCGAAAGATTCAATTTTGAGTTTATAAATAGCATGTTGGCTAGGGATTTATGGAGAAGAAAACGGTTTTTTTTTTTTTAATTACACTACTATACAACACCACACCCCTTCACTCAGCGTTGCCCAGTCTATCGCTTAACGTTGCCTAGCAGCGTCTAGTCCATCGCCCAGCGTTGCCCAACAGCGCCCAGTCCATCACCTAGCACTACTTAGCATCTCCTAGTCTATTGCCCAGCACTGTCCAGTCCATTACCCAGCGTCGCCCAATACCCTTCAATGTCGCCAAGTCCATTGCCAGTGTCACTTAGCAGCGCTTAGTCCACTATCTAGCAGCGCTTAGTCCATTGCCTAACACCACCTAGCATCGCCCAACGTTAGCCAGCAGCACCCAGTCTATTGCCCAATGTCGCCCAATAGTGCCCAGTCTATCGCCTATCACTGCCTAGTGTCATCTAGTTCGTCGCCTAGCATTGCCAAGCGTTGCCTAGTCCGTTGCCTAGCATCATCCAGTCCATCGCTTAGTACTGCTTAACGTCACCCAGTCCGTCGCCTAGCGTTGCCCAATCCATCACCTAGTGCCTAGCACTGCCTAGCGTCGCCCAGTCCGTCGCTTAGCACTACTTAGCATCGCCTAGTCCGTCACCTAGCGCTTAGCACTGCCCAGCGTCGTCTAGTCTGTCGCCTAGCACCTAGCATCGCCCAGCATTACCTAGTTTGTTGCCTAGCACCTAACATCGCCCAACATTACCTAGTCCGTCACCTAATATTGCTTAGTGTCGCCTAGTCCATCGCCTAGCACCTAGCACCGCCCAGCATCCCTCGGTCCATCGCTTGACATCGCTTAGCGTCGCCTAGTCCGTCACTTAACATTGCCTAGCGTCGCCCAATCCATCACCTAGCACCTAGCACCGACCAGTATTGCCCAATCTGTCGCCTAGCACCTAGCACCGCCCAGCGTCGCCCAATGTCACCTAACAGCACCCAGTCTATCGCTTAGCATCACCCAGCAACTCCTAGTCCATCGCCTAATGTTGCCCAGTCCACTGCCTAGTAGCACTCAGTTTGTCGCTTAGCATTGCCCAACGTCACTCAGTCCATTACCCAGTAATGCTTAGTCCATCGCCCAGTGTCGCCTAGCAGCGCTAAGCGTCGTCCAATTCGTCACCCAGCACCGCCCAACATCACCCAGTACACTGCCCAGTGTCGCCTACCATCACCCAGCATTGCCCAGTTCGTTACCCAGCATTGCCTAGGGTCGCCTAGCCAATCACCTAGCACCACCTAGTCCACTACCTAGCGTTGCCCAACAATGCCAATCTATCGCTCAGTATCGCTTAGCAGCGCCCAGTCACTGCTAGTCCACCGCCCAATGTTGCCTAGTAATGGCTGGTCCATCGCCTATCATCGCTCAACATCGACATAATCTAACGCTAGGTAAATTTTCATTAATTTTTTTTATTATTTATTTATTTCATTAATTTTTATTAATTTACTTTATTAGTTATGTTTTTTTTTTCTTAATTATTTTTGTGTTTAAGTGCAGGTTTTTTTTATTTATTGTTGTTTATTCCTATTGCAAATTTTTAATTTTCCAATAAAATTTAGTTAAATTAAGTTTTTTATTAAAATATGATTTTTTAAATAAAAAACATTTTAACATATAGTGGTTTTGAAAAATGAAAAATCTTAAATTGAGTTATTTTTCAAAAAGATTCGATTAGTTAGGGTTTTCTTATTTAATTTGAAAAAATTAGATCTTTTTTAGGTTTATTTTCTTAAAATAATAAATTGATAAAAAACATAAACTTGGCTTGGTTTTCAATATAAAAATGGCCTACTAACTAAAAATTTGATAAAAAAGAACTATGACCAGTTTGATTCCAATTAGTGGGTATGTAGGCACCTTCGGGACAACTGTTAAAAAATAAAAATAAATTTTTTTTCCCCTTTTCTTAGAAATTCGTAATAAAAAATAATAAAAAACATTTTTAGTTACGTTTTGTGAACTTAGTTATATTTTTCATATTGTTAGAAAATTATAAAAATAAAAGCCTATCGATTTTTTTTTTAAATTTTCTCATGGTGACTTAGTCTTAATAGGTTAGCTCTCAAACCCGATTTTTTTGGTTTAATTTTCTTAAAAATCAATTTTTTTTTAGAATATCCGCAAACTAGTGATCAAATTAAGATTTTCCCACCTAAAAACCTTAATTTTATTTTTACTGGTTGAACTGGTTAGCGACTCCATTTTTTTTTTTTTAAAACAATATTTTCTTTTCCTTAGTTTAATGTCGAGTAATTAATATTATGTGGGCTAGGCTTGATATAGGTTAAATTAAGGAAATTAAAATAGAGCTAGACAGAATTGGCAACTCCACTAGGGAAGCCAAGTGGGATAGCCATGTAAAAATTAAAAATTAATTGATGGGCTTTTGTATTTTTTTTTTATTGTATTATAGTTGTACTAATTGAGTTTTTAGTGATGCAGGCTTTAAGAAAAAAAGCTTGGCCCAATGGGCCCTATTAGGGAATTAGGGCTTAGGCCACCTTAGGAACTTATGATGGGTTGTCATTGTGTAACTCTCAGGTCGTTGGGATCATTATCGTTGCCTGGTGGTGATAAGCGAGCCTACTCAGACTTCGATGTAACCTACTAGGCTTCTCTTCAAAAAGCCTTAGAGCTACAAAGCCTAAGACTCGTAGACCCTACCCTTTTGTATCATTCTTTTCGAAAAAGGGGAAGTTATTTTTAAAATTATAGGAAAAGTTTGATTTAATTTGTAGTTAGTTTATCGTCTATTTTCAATTAAAAAAATTAGAAACCCTTATATATAAGTATACACGAGCTTCATTTTTATTAAATCTTATTTTGAATATACTTATATATAAGGATGCTCTTTGATCGTAGATTTATCATACTCTCTATAGTTTATTAATAACTAACCCTATTGCATTGTACGCGTATGTAACATATTGCATCGTACGCGTATGTAACATATTGCATCACATTTATTTTGCATAGTTGTTTGTATATGCTATCTTTTGTAATATATGTGCATCTTGTAGGTTTTGTTTTATTTCATCAGTAATATGTTGTATAACATAACATTTAACATAAAATGCTCAAAATCATTAGTATTCCCCTTGTGCAAATGTTAAAAAAAAAAAAAAAAACTTCTATGTCAACTTATAATTTTTTTTAGAGAATGTAATCATGGAAATGAACAATGATAAAGATTATTATAGAACTGTCAATTTTTTTTAAAAGCCTTTCCAACATTTTTTTTTAAAAAAGGAAATTTCAAAAGATAATTTATTATAAAAACCTGTTTTATGATAATTATTTACTCGGTTAATTTCTATTATAATGCCACACATGTACCATATTGTTATGAACTAATAAAAAAAAAAGATTTAATCATTAGATTTTCATTGTGAATTATTTTCCATCTTAAGGTCATTAATTTTGTAAATGTCTAAGTTCTCATTCTTCGTGTTTAGCCCTTTGGTTGTCACGGTCCTAATAGAGTTTTTTTCCATGAATCGTTACCTTTGTGTCATTTATTCAATAAGTTTCTCATTATAAAATAATTTTCACTTCTCCATATTATCCTTGTAATATTATCGTTATCCTATGTCCTTGATCGTCAATCCTAATGTTTTTTTTTTTTATTTAGATTCGTTGATGTTAATATTAGGCTTCTATGACATAAAATAAGCATTGATTTTCTAATAAAAGTTTCCTAAAAAAAAAAAAGAACGGTTTTCAAAACTAAAAACTCAATGTGGTGTTGCTAACAAGAAGGGATTCTTATAGGCTTTGAAAGATTGCTTTCAAAGTGATTTGGCCCAACCTGAAGGTTGTAATCACTCATTTTCAAAAACAAGATGTTTGAAACTCTTGAACATAGAATAGCCATAGTAAAAGGAGTTTTGAGTAAACATGAGAAACAAGTCGAGGCCATAGCTTATATCTAAGCCCAAGAGCTTATTGACACACTATCTCAAGCATACGAGTCTAAAGAGTTGCAGATTCAAGGGCCTACTATCAACATGATACAAAGTTTTGAAAAGTTGCCAAAAGTGAATTTGAACGGTTAAGATTAGGGGGCATGTTACTGTCAAGGTTTGGAAGAAAAGGTTGCTACCCTAGAAGAAAAGTTGGTGATATTAGAAAAAAGACTCACTAGTACAGAAATGGTGATGGGTTATATGCTCAAGTAGCTAAAAAACCTACATCTTAATATGAATAGGAAGTTACAACCCAAGCATGAAGATGATTTAGTGAAAGAGAAATCAAGAGTGAATGTGCCAATTGGGAAAGTCCACAATTAAGATAAGCTCGTCCATAACAAAAGGAGGCGATTTACGCAGTTCAAGATTCCAATAGCCCAATTATTCAAGCAATTGAGAGACGTGGGACCACTGACATGCGAAAACCCAACAAGGAAATGCAAGCCAAGGGATCATGACCCCAACAAATGGTATGAATACCATGTGGGCTAAGTGGGGCATACCACCAAAGATTGTTGGAGATCGAAGCATAAGGTGCAAGATTTGATTGGTGCTAAGATTATCCAACTAAGTTTTTCTAGAGATTGATGGGTTGATTAGTAACGGTATTCCTTCCCTAAGTTTTGAAGAGGCATCAAATAGACAACCTCTAACATTAGGTATTGAGGATCTGTTACTATCATCTGACCGAGTAGCTTACCACTTAAAGCAGTTGGGTATATCTTCAAGAGATCAATTCAATTGAATGAGTTGAGTTTGAAGAAGTGATAGAAATATAGGGGTAAAAAAAAAAGGAAAGAATTTTAGTTCTTCCATTTTCTTTCATTTTGGAGCTTATAATAGATACGAGTTATTGAATAAAGCAGTTTTGTTTGCTATGAAGCTAGCTTAATTCAAATAGGGGCATTTCGAATGAGTGAAAATGGATAAAGAAAATGTGAAGTTGGAGCTTAAAACTTTCTACCTAAGGGAATGATAACATATTACTTGAAAGGTTTAAGATGAAAAGAGGCAACCCATGTCCTAAACACTACCCCTAGATACACATGAGAGAAGAGTGTCATCAAGGTGAATAATTGGGCTCATTCCTTAAAGGAGGCCTGTCTTGAACTTGGTATATGTGTCAAAATGATATTAGGCATTCATTTTATCATCCCTAAATATGATTATCCCTTGCAAATCCATTTGAATCTTTAGGGGATTTTTCTTAAAATTAGCCTTACCAAGAACTACCATAAACTGGGGGAATTAGGAGGTTAAGATCATTAATTTAGAGAAAAGGAGTAGACTAACTTATTGTTGCCTTAGTTTTGCTAATCCATGAGCAAATACTATCATAAACAATTCAATTTCTTTAGGATGAATAAGAATTTCAAACCATATACACCTCACTCGGGCCTATACATTCATTTAAGCACATCAAGTCCATACATTCTTTCCCAAACACTTTAAAGCCATATACACTTCTCATATGCTTATATACCTTGAACTTACCTTTTGGTTCTTTGGATCTTATTAAGTGAAAACTCAACAATGGAAGGTGACCATCTTAACCAAAAAAAAAAAAAAAAGGAAAAAGAAGGAAGAAAGGAAAAAAGAGAAAATAAGAAAAAACAAGGAGAAAAAGAAAAAGAAAAATTGAAAAAAAAAAGATTGAAGATATTAGTAAGGTGATCACCTTAAAAAAAAAAAAAGAAGCCAAATAAAGCCTGAAGTTTGAACTGGTGATGGTATCTAAAGTCTAAACATTATCAATTCCTAAGCCCAAAAGTAAAGCCCTCATTTTATGATCCCTCTCATTATACCAGCTTTAGTGAAACTATTTTGACTAAAGTAATCGACTTATCTTAAGTGAAATTTGCTCATGCAGCTAGGATAAGCCTATGTTTAGTTTCTCCTAAGTTCTTGGCTTATAAACTCAGGACTGATTGCATATGATTTCTTCAAAATTGGCCAAGTACATTGATATCCATTTGCTTAAACCATTGACCAAAAGCCTTACATTGTAAACCCAAAAAAGACCTATTGATGGACTAGAATGTACCACTTACATGGTAGGCTAGAATTTTTTGGAATTGATGCTGAGAGTAAAAACAGACCTATGAGAGTGCAAGGAAGTCCAGTTTGACTAAACACTTCAAGTAATGATATCTATCCCCTTAGTGGAAAACTGAAGAGTTGAGTGTTATCCTAAGTTTGAAGTCAATGTTTCTAAGAGTTTAGAAATCATTAATTATGCTTTAGAAAACAAGATTGAAAGAATGAATGATCAGTGGGTAAGGGATAAGCCAAACCCTTATTTGTGATCTTTAAAGTTTTCAAGACTATCTTACTTGTTAGCAACACAATTTTCTACCAAAGAGTGTTTTTTTTTTTTAATTTCTTGAAAAAAAGAAACAAAATTTCCAAAAGAGAAATGACACTTTTAAAATTATCAAGAGACATTTCTTAAAAGAAAAAAAAAAGTTAACATTTTCAAGGAGTCATCAAAATCCCTTAAACTTAAGTCATAGATCAATTAGTTAAAAATCATGAAAGTTTTCTTAGTTTTTAGATCGCTTGCTCAATGGAGTGCCATCTAGTCCTTTCTAGGATCACTATCCTATCTAGTCTTTTGCTAGGATCGCTTGCTCAAAGGAGCGTTGTCTTACCTATTCCTTAGTTGGATCGCCTACTTAAAGGAGCGCTGTCCTAGTCTTTTTTAGGATCACTTGCTTATAGGAGCACTGTCCTATTTATTCCTTTGTAGAATCGCTTAGATCACTTACTCAAAAGAGCGTTATCCAGTCATTTAAAAGATCGCCTGCTCATGAGAGCATTGTCTTATTTTGTCTTTAATGAAATGTCTCATCTTGTCTTTGAAAGATATATGCTTTTGAGCAACTCATCTCGGAGAGATCTATCCCCTTTGGACTATTTGCTAAACTAAAACAAGTTAATTTTACTCCTTAAAATTTTTGCTCTATCTTTCCAAGATAGACACCCTCCAGCCCTATCCTTCTAAGATAGGCCTTTTTAAAATTTTTGCTCTATCTTTCCTAGATAGACTCCCTTCACCCTTGTCCTTCCTATTGAAATTTTTGCTTTATCCTTCCAAGATAAATACCCTTAAGCCCTATCCTTCCAAGATAGGTCCCCTTGAAATTTTTGCTTTATCCTTCCAAGATAAACACCATTAAGCCCCATCTTTCCAAAATAGGCTCTCTTGAAATTTTTGCTCTATCCTTCTAAGATAGACACCATTAAGCCCTATCCTTCCGAGATAGGCCCCCTTGACCATTAAGCCCTATCCTTTCAAGATAGGCCCTTTAACCTTTTGCTCTATTCTTTCGAGATAGACATTCATTTGCCCCATCCTTTCAAGATGAGCAGTTTATTCTTTACATTAACCTTTTAAGTTAATATCTTTCATCAAAATAAAACACAGCTTAGTTGATTAGTTTAAAGTAGGGTTTGGCAAAAATAGGTATCTCTTTTGTCTTTGTAGCAAAGTTCTAATTGAACTTCAATATAAAGAGGGGTAGCTGTAGATACCTCATTTTTGCCAAATCTTTTTTATTTCAAATAATTGAGCAAGGTTAATAGATAAATAGAAAAAAAATAAAAATATATAATTAAAATAAAAAACGAAAATTAAAAGAAAAATGAATAGAAAAATAAAAAGGAAGAAAATTAAGTTAGGTTATAGAAAGTCGAGTCGTGTCAAGTTAGAGTAAGTTGAGTTGTTAGATCAAGTAATGGGATGAGTTGAATTAATTAATTTGTCTAATTAGATTAGAGAATTATTGGGGCTAACTTAGATTGGGTCGAGCATGGAAAGAAAAACTCGAGTTAACTAGGGTTTCTAGAAGCTAGGGTAAATCTTAGAAGAATCACAATCAAATCTTTCGATATGAAAGATTCGATTTTGAGTTTATAAATAGCATGTTGGCTAGGGATTTAGGGAGAAGAAAATGGTTTTTTTTTTTTTTAATTACACAACCATACAACATCATACCCCTTCACCTAGTGTTGCCCAATCCATCGCCCAGCGTTACTTAGTCCATTGCCCAGCGTTGCCCAGTCCACCGCCTAGCGTCGCTTAGTTCGTTGCCCAGCACTATCCAGTCCATTGCTAGCATCGCTTAGTAGAGCCCAATCTACTGTCCAGTAGTGCTTAATCCATCGCTTAACATCACCCAACGTCACCTAGTCCATCACTTAGTGTCGCCTAGTCTACTGCCCAGCATCGCCTAATAATGCCCAATTCATCGCCCAACAGCACCCAACATTGCCTAGCATTGCCCAGCGTCACCCAGTCCATCACCTAGGAGCACCCAGTCCACCAACACCCAATCTATCGCCCAGCATTGCCCAATAGTACCCAGTCCACCTTCCAACGTCATCTAGTAATGCCTAGTCCATCGTTCGATACTATCCAGCATTGCCCAGTCCATCACCTAGCGTCGCCCAGTAGTACCTAATTCGTTGCCTAACACCACCCGGCGTCACCCAGCATCGCCTAACCCATTGCCCAGCATCGCCTAACTAGTCGCCCAGTCCGTCGATTAGCATCACCCAGTCCATCGCCTAATGTCGCCAAGCCAGCAACCCAGCATCGCCTAGCACCGCACAGTCCATCACCTAGTGTCACCCAACAGCGCCCAGTCCATCGCCTAGCAGCACCAGTCCATCACTTAGCATTGCCCAGCAACGCCCAGTTACCGCTAGTCTACCACCCAACATTGCCCTGCAGCGCCTAATCTATCGCCCAGTGTCGCCTAGCAGCACTCAATCCATCGTCCATCACCGCCTAACACCGATACGATTTAACACTAGGTAAATTTTCATTAATTTTTATTATTATTTATTTATTTCATTAATTTTTATTAATTTACTTTATTAGTTATGTTTTTTCTTTATTAACTATTTTTGTATTTAAGTGTAGGTTTTCTTTTTATTTATTGTTGCTTATTCTTATTGCAAATTTTTTATTTTCCAATAAAATTTAGTTGAATTAAGTTTTTTTTGAGAAAACATGTTTTTCTTTTAAATAAAAAATATTTTGACATATAGTGGTTTTGAAAAATGAAAAATCTTAAATTGAGTTTTTTTCAAAAACATTCGATTAGTTAGGATTTTTTTTTTATTTAATTTAGAAAAATTAGATTTTTTTTAGGTTTGTTTTCTTAAAATAATAAATTGATAAAAAAGTAAACGTGGCTCGGTTTTCAATATAAAAATGACCTACTCACTAAAAATTTTATAAAAAAGAACTACGACTGGTTTGATCCCGATTAATGGATATGTAGGCACCTTCAAGGCAACTGTTAAAAAAATAAAAAAAAATTTCCCCTTTTTTTAGAAATTCATAATAAAAAAATAAAATAATCATTTTTAGTTACATTTTGTGAACTTAGGTATATTTTTATTATTGTTAGAAAATTTCAAAAATAAAAGCCTATCCATTTCTTTTAATTTTCATATGGTGACTTAGTCTTAATAGGTTAGCCCTCAAACCCGGTTTTTCTGGTTTAATTTTTTAAAAAATCATTTTTTTTTTAAAACATCTGCATACTAGTAGTCAAATTAAGGTTTTCCCACTCGAAAACCCTAATTTTATTTTTACCGATTGAACCGGTTAGTGACTCCATTTTTTTTTTTAATTTTTCTTTTCCTTAGTTTAATGTCAAGTAATTTATATTACGCAGGCTAGGCTTGATATAAGTTAAATTAAGAAAATCGAAATAGAGCTTGATATACATATTTGAACTAGGAAGCACTTACCTTGGCTGGCTACGATGCTAGAGTTTGGTAGCTGATAAAGATTGGAGGCAAGGATAAACTTCTAACCATTAATGAGCTAATGTATAAGGAGCTAATGCTTAAAGTTTTGAGTATGCTAAGGTTAGCCTTTGACAACATTGAACATGGTAGGCAAAATACTCTTTATTTTAGGTGTAATGGTCAGGACATGACCATGCCATTCGATGATTTGGTTGTTAGAATAGGTTTTTACTATGTAGACTATGTGATGACCTAAGAGTATATGGATCTACCATATAAGTTGCCTCGGGCTGTATATGAGTCTTTTGTTTGGATGGATTTGACTAGAGGAGAAGGAGTAGCTTATGAGATAGGAAGTTCAAAAGCTTCTAACTTGAGTGATTTTACTCTTAGATTAGTTCATTATATTTTAGGTAGGGATTTCAATGGTAGAAAGAATAGCTAAGGGATTATTAACAAAATAGATATTTTATATTCACATAGTATTGCTAACTGGTGGCTAATTAACTAGGGTACTAGTATGGCTTAGTTCCTTAGGAACCAAGCTACTAAGGGCTAATTAAAGTATATTTTTGCAAGTCCCTTTACTTCTAGGTTGGCAAGAAGCCTCCATTGTTAATATGGAATTCCCTGCATGTGAAAGTTAGATCCCTTATCTTCTCTAACCTATAATGCTATCAAAGCCATGAAACTCCTTGCAGCAACTAAAGGTTTACCTCTTGAACTAGCTGATGAGGCTACCTCATCATCATCATAGCTGCAATTAGGTTCATTGTCATCTTTGATATTTGGAAAGCTTAAGAGGATGATGAGGAAGATATTGAAAAAGTAGTGAATCTTGACTCATAAGATGAAAAGAGTTGAGGTTGAATGAGGTACAGTCCTTTCCCACCTAGGAATTCAGCCAACTACTATCCATGCCAAACCCTGACTCAAATGAGGAGTTAGAAGGAGAGGAGATTGAGGATAAGGATGACTCCCTTTTGCCTTTTTAATTTTCATTAAAGACTCGGTTTGCATTTTCTTATTTTGGATGACTATACTAATAACTTATTTTCTATTGCTCTTTTAAGATAACTGTTTTTATTTTGATATTTTGTAAGTCTATAGGAGACTAACATTTTATACTTGAATTAATAGTAGTTTTATTTTGTCTAGTTTAACTTTTTCTTTTCTTTTCTAGTTAGTTTGTTTTTTATACAAAGAAAACCATGCACTTAAATAGTTCAATGGGATTCAAATTCTAGACTTAAGTTATTTTCAAGGATCAATGCTAAAATAGGGGTAGCTTCAGTTTTTTTTCCTTTATTATTATTTTTTTAATTTTCTCCCACTTGTATTTTGATTTTCTTTATCATTATGTACATTGGAGACGATGTGCAACTTAGGTGTAGAGAAAATGGATAGATTATGTATGCTAATATTTTTATATACTCACTTAAGCTTTTGAAAAATTTTCTTCAAAATCTTAGAAATTTATACCCCTTATATATATGCAAGAATTTTTTTTTTTCAAAATTTTCCAATCATTTATGAATTTAGAACACTTTTCTAAATTAAAGTGATTAAATATTTATGATTTAAAGTTCTTTGTTACTTAAGCTTAGACTTATACTTGAGATTTGGATAGATGTGGAAGCGTTAAGAACTAGTTATTTTGATTTTTAAGCTTAAATCCAGAAGATAGATATCTATCCTCCTTTCTAAAAAAAATTTTAGATTGGATGAACAAAGGAAACTTATCTTTTAAAGTCGCTTAAAAAATCAAAGTAATTGGAGGTATTAATTTGATTAACATAAATAATTGCTAAAGATTGGTAAGGATTGATCTTAGTCCCTTAAAAAAGTAAGATTCTTTTCCACTGCCAATTGCAAAAAGAAAAAGAAATAGAAATTTAATCAAAGTTGTTAAGGATCAGCCTCAATCCCTCAAAAGTGTAAAGTGCCTTCCCATTGACAATTACTAAAGTAATTAAATGGGCTAAATTAATAATGATCGACGTTGGTCTATTAAAAGAGCAAAGTATTTTCGTAATAATCATCAAGCTTCAATGAAGAAAATTAATTTAAATTTAAAAAGCATCCTAATGAAAATTGATAGAAATAAAATGACAATTAAAGGATGAATTGATATAATATGCATTCAGTTGAGTTTTTTAGCTAAAAATAATTAGGGAATATTTCTCTTCCCTTGAGTTAGAGTGAAGAAATCGTTATAACTTTTTCTTAATTGATTTACATTTGTTTTGATTTTTAGTTTAGTTTCTGTCTAAGGGATGTGGCTAACTCTAAATTATTTGAATTGATCATTAAAATTTAGTAGTTCTTAATTTATCATTATCTAAATATTTTAAAGGCATTATGAAGTTAAGGAAAAAGGTGATTTTGAAAAATTTTACTAAGATACTTAAATTAAAGGGTGCACTTTTTTGAGAATTATTTATAATCATCTTGTTCTTAAGATATTTTTACTTTAATTGTTATTGTTTGACTTGATGACAAGCAAAAGTTTAAGTGTGGGAGCATTTGATAAGATGAATTTTGTATGTATTTTCTATGGTTAATTTATGTTATTTTAAATATTAATCTACCAAATTTTATATTATTTTAAGCTTAATTTATTTAAATATTGTTTTCAAGGACTTTTGGAGCATTTTATGAACTTTTAAGGATTGTTTTAATCAAATTTTGGAGTATTTTGAAGTAAAAGCATTGATTAAGGAATGAAGCTGATGAATTTTGAGAGAGAAAAGAAGCCTAATAAAAGACCACAGTTAAGGACCATGGTCATGGTCCTTGTATGTGCTCCTTTCATTATACAATTTCATAATGATTTTAAGGTTTTGAAAAAAGTGCAAGTATACACCCTAACTCCTCGGCAATGTACCTCACCCGTAGACCTACAATGGTGCGTGAGTCTTCTATTTTTATTAGGTTTTTTTTTGTAAACTTAGGTTAACTCCCTATACATAGAAGCTTAGACTTAGGTTTGCAAAGAGAGCCCTTTAGGGAAGAGTTGTAAGCTAGAATTATATTGGGGCTCTCCTAAATTACTTCTTCTTCCTTTCTTTTCATCATGTTGTTCTTTTGAATGTTCTTAGTAAATTGTTACCGATCCTTAGTTCTTCTTACTACAATTTTCTCTTATTCAATCTATTATTTTATTCTTTGAAGATCTAATTTTACTGATTATATTGTTGTCAATTAGTATTTATCTGGATTGCTATTTTGATGCATGAGTTCGCTATAAAGACATGAGTCTTGTAGGGAATGGTTAAGTGTAATTAAAGAGAATTAGGGCTGATAAAATCGTTTAGCTATTCAGTTCTTCTAGATTAGAGTAACCTTGGTATGACCAAACTAATAGTACGATTCAAGTTCTTAATGCAATCTTGTGACACTCTATTCAGAAGTGATTTGAGTAGAAAGGGTTTTAGGATTAGGAAGAGATTAGAGATACGTGTCCAGTCAATTCAGATTAAGTATCTTCACGGTCTATTGAATAATTGAGATTGAATGGTTGCATAAAACTAGGTAGTAGATAACAATAATTTAATAAGGATTATGTGCTATTTCTTTTAATTGAATTATGCTTATTTATTTTAGTTTTGTTTATTAGTTTGATTAATTTCTCTTTCTCATTTTATTACGCTTATTTATGTATTGTTCCCTATTTATCTTTCTTGTTTAATCACAATCATCCCTATATTATAAAGTTAGATAATTCGTGATGATAAGTAGATTGCTAATAGACAAAGGTTCTCCATTCATGGTTCCTTATGAGATTGACATTTGGACTCACATTCATTTTATCTATACTATAACTTAACTAAGTGTACTTGCCTAATGCATTACGCATGAATTGATAGGACCAAGTGATTCACTCAAAAGACAGTTATTGGCATATTACCATAATGGTCCTCTGAGAGGACACTTAGGAGCTTAAGCAACTTATACAAAAACTAAGTTCTATATTTTACTTGTCTAGGTTTGAGAGGGAAGTGTGCCAATACATGCATGAGTGTGATCCATGTTAGTGACAAAAATATGAGAATGCACAAAACTTAAGATTTCTACAACCATGGCCAATACCCTAAGGATTTTAGATAGAAGTGAGTATGGATTTTATTAGAGGGTTACCAAATTTACATGGTAAGGTGGATATTATGGTGGTTGTCAATAGGCTGAGCAAATACACCCTTTTTATGGCACTTTTGCACCCCTACAATACTTTAGAAGTAGCCTAGGCTTACCTTAATAATGTATATAAGCTACATGGGTTGCTATAGGGAGTAATGAGTGATAGAGATCCAGTTTTTTTGAGTACTTTTTGGAAATAACTTTTTGCATTATATGGGGTTAAGCTAAAATTGTTTATTGTCTATCATCCGTAAATGGATGGGTAAATTGAAATTGTAAGTAAATGTTAGGGTAAGTGGGGGTACAACACTAATTACCACATTAGTCTAAAGAAGAGTCCATTTGAAATCCTATATGGCTATAAACCACTAGTGTATTTACCTTATGTGCTAGGGGATACAAGAAATGAGGCTATGGATGACTTACTAGGGGATTGAGAGGAAACCATCAATTTACTTTAGTTTGATTTACGGCTTGTACAAAGCCATTTTAAGCAATTAGTTGATAAGGGAAGAAGTGAATGTACTTTCAATTTGGAGAGTTGGTTCTATTGAAACTTCAAAGCTACAAATAATCAAGCCTTAATCGATACAAGAAACCAAAATTATAAGCTTAATATTATGGTCCTTGTAAAATTATTGACAAGATAGGGAGTATAGCTTATTGTCTTGAGCTTCTTGAGTGGTCTTCTATACACCCTACTTTTCATGTTTCACAATTGAAGAAATATAAGGGAGTTGTTGGCCTTATAAGCTATGCACTACTAGATCTAGGCATGGAGGAAGCTTGGGAACCCGAAGCATTCTTAAATGAAAGATGGTAAAGAGGAGTAGTGCTATTGACCCCATATTACAAGTTCATTGGAAGGGTTAATTGCCTTCAAATGCTACTTGGGAATTTGCTTCTAACCTTCGCTTGCATTTTCCAGATTCACCATTATAGATAAGTGTCTTAGATAGAGGAGATGTTGAAGTAGAGAAAGGTTATTTAGGGTTTTATATGAATAAAAAGAGGAAAGACACCTTAATTGACAAAGGGACAAGTAGGGATAAGTTGTTGATAACTAACTCCTTTAGTTTGTCGGAAAAGTTACTAAACGAGTTTGAGATTGTAAAGGAGCATGGTCTAGATGACTAAAAGGCCATAGCCCATTATACATTCCTAGTTGATATTTAACAAGAGCCTATGGAGGCCTATTATTAGTATTCTATAATAAAAGTAGAAATCTAATTTACTATATGCACACGATGTGTAGTTAGTTAGGGAAAAATATTCTACGTACATCTATTATATAAATTTTGTATTGTATGTAACATTACAAAAAAATCAAATGAAAAATACAAAAACATTGCCTCCTTAAATCTCTCTATGTAAACCTTATGTAGATGTTAATGTGTGTATATGTGTGATAATTTTATGTCCATTGTGTGAATTTTGATTCCCTACTTCACTAATTGATTATCAATAAATCATAGTCTTTAACAATTACATACCATAGATCAAGTATATTCTCCACATTAACTAAAGTTAAGGATTGATATGATATAATATTAATTGATAGAAATTGAAAGAAGGTAGACTTATATGATCTTAGAGAGATTAAAAATAAAAAATTGAAGCAAAAAATTAGTGAGAAATGAGTTGATCGTTGCCTTAATTTAATAGAAAGAGGGTACCTTAGGGAGTATATCAAAGTGAAGAGAAAGAATCCAAAAGTGTGAATGTCATGTGAATGGGAAGAGGTCATTATTGCATTTCTATTTTTGTATGGAGGATATATAATGATGTGAAGCCATACCTAAGAACAGACAAGGTTGGTTGTTGGGATAGGTCTAAGCTTGTAGAAAGCTCAAAAAAGGTAATGGAACCATGCGAAACAATAGGAAAAAGGTAAAATCAAGCAATCCCACAAACAATTCTAAAGGATATGACATACTAGTGGAATATCTGAAGACTCATGACATATCTCCATATGTCTCATAAGATGGTCTGGTGAGGTTAGTCGCCACCTAGCCTTGCTTAAGGGTTAGTATAAGGGTGAAGTAAGCAAATAAGCTAATGAGAGCAATGTTCACGAAAAGGAAGAATATTTAATATATTAAAGATGATAAGATTATTGTGACTATATGTACAATGGGTATTTATATCTGAAAAACAAGGGCAACCTGCTTAAAATAGAAAAGACTAAAAGGATATTATCTAAAAGAAGTAATGTATAAGGAATAATAAGAGTAAAATTGAAAATACAAGAAGAATGAGTATCTTGTACGAAGGATTCTATCACGTACTTGCTTGGACGCATGGCTCTTGGCAGATGGATGACTTTCTAACTGAAAAGACACTTTTGTATGATTAGTTTAGTTTCTATTGAGCCGAGGTACTGATATGGCTGGTAGGTTGGTTGTGCCAAGTCGAGTAGATAATTCTTTAGAGGCAAATTCACCTTAGACACTTTCAGTATGGTGTAGATTCAAGTTGGCTAAGAAAATGGTCGGATGAGTCAAGCTAACGTTTAAGTGCAGTTCAGGTTGGTAGTTGGAGACAAATGATGAGTATGAGATATATCGATTCAGCCGGGGCACTAGGTCGATAGATTGTAGTAGCTTAGACTCCTTGGTGGCAAGTCTTAAGGAAAGAATTCACTTGACCATGCTTTCTAGTCCTTAAGCTTGGGTATGGGTAAATGGTTTGGTGGTTTGATTCTTATTATCCCTGTTACGTTGATTGGGATTTGGGATCAAATTTAATTGGTCCTCATCTAAGTTCCTCTTGGGTCGGTGAAGGCTAAGGTCGACAACATTAAACACGTTTGACACTTCGAAGTCTTTTGGAAGCTCAAGTTGGTATGCATTGTTATTAATTTTCTAGAGTATTATGAATGGTCCTTTAGCTTGGCCAGATAGTTTGTTCTTCCTCTTATTAGGGAATCTTTCCTTACTTAAGTGCAACCATACTTATTCTCTAGGCTAAAACTATTGGTCTTCCTTCCTTTGCTCTTCTCCCTTAGTTTTATGGTGACTTAATTAATCTATTGGGTGACTCATAAATAGATCTGTTGGATGGACTGGGCTTGGGTTCTTGCTTATAGATCTTTTGGGTTAATGGGCCGCATTTAGGTGTAATTGAGGGGTATTTTGGGGTTAAAACCATAGACAACTTCAAATGGGGTGTGTTCAGTAATGGTGTATACTGTCTTGCTGTAAACAAATTCAACTATAGGCAAGTAAACCTCCTAATTGGTTAGGTTCTTCCCTACTGCAGCTTAGAGTAGTGATCCTAGTACGTGGTTGACCAACTTAGTTTAGCTGTCGGTTTAGGGATGGAAAGAGGTATTGAATAGTAGTTTAGTTCCCATCAGACATTAGAGGGTTCTCCAGAAATGGCTTAGAAATTTTGGATCTTGATTTGACACTACACTCCTCAGTACTTCATGTAAGTGAACTATTTTCTACAAAAACAAAGAAGCAATAGTTAAAGCATCATTAGTTTTGGTACATGGCATGGAATATGCCATTTTACCAAACTTGTCCATGACAACCATGACATAATCTTTGCCTCGAGCAGTTTGGGGTAATTTAATGACAAAGTCTATACTTAGGTCAACCCATGGTTTAGTCGAAATAGGTAGAGGCATTGCCTTCCCTTACTTTATTCAGCTCTTTGCTTTCATATAGATGGTGCATCTTTTAATCACATGACATACGACAGAAGAATCTATCATTTAATAGTTCATATGTTCTTTGCTCTTCTAAGTGTCTAGAGAGTCCTCTACTGTAGGCTTCTCTTACCAATAGCTCCCTTATTGAACAGATCAACATACATAACTTGCTACTTCTAAACAAACTCTAAACAAATAACCATCCTCCATATTGTACTCATCTATTACTCTTGCCTCTCCATAATTCTTGTATATAGGGCTAAAATGAGGATCATTCTAATAATGCTCTTTTGTATTAGCAAACCTAAATAATCTAGTTTGTAGCTTAGTGAGAAGAAAATGTCTTCTCAACAGAGTGTTAGCAACTACATTGTTCTTGCCTTGCTCGTATTGAACAACAAAGTTAAATCCTTCTAGGAACTCAATCCCTTGAGCTTCTTGTTACGATAAGCAATAGGTAAGGCTTCTTACATTAGTACAGCTTCAATGCCGATACTTGACGCATCGTCTTCAAGCTCGAATACTCTATCAAAATCTGGTAGAGCCAAGATTAGGGTAGAGGTCAATCTTGTTTTTACTACGGTAAAACTCCTCTCCTCTTTCTCTCCCCACTTGAACTTTATATTCTTCTTTATCGACTCAATCAAAGGTGCCACAATGGTGTTGAATCCTTAGATAAGGCATTAGTAAAATAGTGCCAATCTATGAAAACTTCTCACCACGGCATAGGAGGTCGGGGTCGGCTACGGCCACTTAACAATAGCTCACACTTTCTCTTCATCTACTCTCAATCCCTTTCCACCTACCATAAAACCTAGGAAGATCATTTCTTCTTAACAGAAATAGCATTTCTTTAGTTTTTAAACAACCTTTTTTCTTGAAGGACATCAAAAACAGCTTTAAGGTGATTAGTGTGCATTTTTAGGTCAGCATTATAGACAAGGATGTCATTGAAGTAGATGATGACAAATTTTCTGATCAAATTTCTCAAAACATGATTCATTAGCCTCATGAAAGTGCTTGGGGCGATTGATAGTTCGAAGGGCATGGCCATCTACTCATATAGGCCATATCGAGTCTTAAGAGTAGTCTTTCATTCATCCCCTTGTCTCATCCAAATTTGGTGGTATCCTGACTTTAGATCTATCTTGTTGAATACTCTCACACCACATAGTTCATCTAACATATCATTTAACCTTAGGATAGGCTACCTGTACTTGATTACAATCTTGTCGATAACTATGCTATCTAAACACATACGCTAATTTCTATCCTTCTTTAATGCAAGTAGCATAGGGGCTAAGACTCTCCCTTATGTACCTTCTTTCCAGAAGTTCATTGACTTACCTTTGGAGCTCAGCACCCTACTTGGGATTCATCTGATATGTTGGCTTGTTCTGCAAGGTAATGTTGGGTATTAAGTCAATACAGTGTTGAATGCCTTAGAATGGGGGTAATCCTTTAGGTAGCTATTTTAGGAACAAGTTAGAATACTCTTCTAGCAGTTCCTTAACCTCTAGGAGTAGTTCATCCCACTCCTTTAATTCTAGCAATCATCTAATTAATAGAAAAGTTGGCATGTCAACCTTAATAGCTTCTCAAAGTTTGACTCTACTTAATACTAAAGCCTTCCTTGATCTTCGAGCAAGTTTAGCTTACAAATTGCTAACTTGACTCAGTGTCATGGGGTTCAACATAATCTTCCTCCCATCTTTCTCGAATACATAAGTGTTTTGGAATCCATCATGTATAACTCTTCTATCAAAAAGGCATTGTTTGTTGAGCATCACATGAGATGTGCACATGGGCAACATGTTACAGAGGATGTCATCAAAATAATTTCCAATAGAGATTGGTAGTAGGACTTATTAAGTGACATGTAGTGCTCCCTTCTTATTTAGCCAGTATAACTTATATGGCTTTGGATGTAGAATGGTCGACAACTTGAGTTTCTCAATTAGGTCAACGGATGCTATATTGGTGTAGCTCCCACTATCTATTATGAGCATACATACTTGACCATTCACTTTGTAGGTGATGTGGAATAAATTCTCTCTTTACTCCTCTTCGATAAAGGGTTCAAAACTTATTATACGTCAGACAATTAGAGTAAACTTATCCATGTCCTTTACACACACATCTTCTTAAATCAAGTCGGCATTAATATCAACCTCTTCATCCACTCCTTTCTCTTCTTCTGGTTCCTCATTTATGTTACCTATTTCAATCTTAGGGACATCCCCTTGGTGATCATAGTCTTTCAGTTCCAGGACTGAGCAACCATGTGCCTAAACCTTTAGCATGTGAAGCACTTGATTTGGCGTATCTTCCTTCCAAACCCCTGTCCCTTCTCATATGTTTTGGTCAGTACATTACCATCAGGTCATGTTAGGACCCTAAAGGGGGCTTAGTAGGATTACTTAAAATTTCCATAACATGTGTACACCTATGATATGAAAACTGCCTTGCAAGTCAAAGATTGCAAGACCCTAAATAATAAATCACTAAGATTACTAATTTTCAAGTAATTAATTTATTGTAACATAACATAATGTATAAATATAAATAACTTTAGATATCTGATATCCTATAGTTCCTTAGAATTGCCGAGAATTGGTATCCCCTACAAAATAATAAGACAGGATATACTAACATTATAAAAAAAAAAAATACAAGAAAAATTAAATTACAGTAAATTCTAACATATAAAAATTTCTTATAAAGGATGTTTATGTATCATCTAAGGAGTACTTAGCTACTTCTAATACTAGTATACATATCTTCATCTGCACTTGTCACTTGAGATTTATCCCAATCTTATTGTAAGTAAACCTATAAAAGAAATTAAGGGGGAATGAGCATAAAACAACTCAGTGAGTTCGTCCTTCACCACTACCGTTCAAGCAAGTTATCACCTATTATCATCACACATGCAAGCAAGCTATCTACATACAAAATGAATGCAGGCATGATGAATGCAAGCAACACATCCATAGGAGTCCGGAACTATGAACAGTATAGAATTACGTCATCTACACTTCGATTATCCCTTATACTTACCCGCACAAGGTACCTCAACTTATCCGCATGAGGTTGCCTAGGGGCACCATCCCTCTAGGCAACACTCGACTATTACCCTAGTCAATAAAAGAGTTCCAATCTAAATAGTTGGATCCCAAACTAGGACTATCTACCATCCAAGGCCCTTCAGGCACAAACATGCGAGTCCTCTCGCAACCAAAATTATCCAAAGCCTTATAAGCACAATAAAGCGAATCCTTTCACTATCAATTGGAGATCCCATGCTAGCTTTGCCTTAATGCTAAAATATTATTTATGGCTCCACCAGGCCTTATAGAGATCATACAAAACATGTTTAAGAGTAGAAAAGCTTTTTCCAAAAACACTTTTCTTAAGATTTTTGCAAAGTTAGCACTCTCTATTCATACCTTTACTGGGTCATAGATATGCAACAAGTATAATTAGTTATTTTGGTATGATACTTATATTTATCAATTTAAAAAGGTGATCACACAGATGATAGTAAATGATATCAGGCAAGTGTACCTATCAATTTTAATATAGCGGATGTGAGTCCAAGTCGATCCCTTAGAGATTTCGAGTACTAATATTAATCTTAGCTCTATTATCTAACTGGAAAATTGTGATGAGTTGAATAAATTAAAAATACTAAAATTAACAAAATAAACTAATTATGAGACTTGATTAAGCAATTTAGAAAGCAATAAAACTAAAAACGACTTTAAGAAGGTAATAATGTATTTAGGAATTATTTCCCCTAGTGTTTAACATGTGACCGCTTAAAATATATTCAATTCAATTTCTATTATTTTTGACCGGAGGGATTCACAATTAAAGCTAATATCTTTCTCAAGCATATTAACCCTAATCCTAAATTATTTACCGGAATCTCTTCACTTAGTAATATAACTTAGAATTGCATTAATGTATAATGAATTCCCACACAAACAATCAACTTTCCGAAAGAAACATGTATCTTATCTCTAAGTATATATGTAATTCTCTCCAATTATGCCTAGATCTAATTACACATGCAATTTCTCAATCATCATGCATAATATCATAAATTGATACTCTAGAAATATCAATCAACAATTAAACAACATAATTGAATCAAGAAAAGATAGAAACTTTATTGAAAATTATAAATCAACCCAAGAGTTACATGAAACCCTAGGTTCTATAATCCTAAATACACGAATTCTAAGCTATCATAATTAAACTAAAAACGAGTTCCATAAAAAACATAAAATAAAACATGAAAGACCCCTTTGATTGATGAAAAATCTCTCCAATCTTGAAGTTGATGTTGCTCTCACCTTTTTCTTCTCCTTCTCCTCAAGTCTCTTCTCTTCTCTCGTGTCTCCTTCGTCTTCTCTAATGTCTCTCCTATCTTTTAACCCTCATATGTCCTTTTATATATGTATTATAAGGATTATGTTTTCGTCACCAGACACGGCTGGGGACATGGCCATGTCCCTAGGTCATGTAACTTTCTGACCCTGGCAAATTTTTTTGGATAGACACAGCCTGGGGACATGGCCATGTCCTAGACTGTGTAACTTCAAAACTTCATAACTCCTTCATTTGAACTCCGAATTGAGTGAAACTTGATTCCTTTTCTTTGTTTTCGATCCTAGAACGCGTTCAAACTTTGAAATCAAAATTTTACTCAATTAAGTATCAATTTCTTTAAAAAAAAAACCAAAAATGTAAGGGAAATACTATAAAATCACCATATGAAATATGTTTAAAATTAGAATTATCAAATTTCCCTACACTTAAGCATTTGCTTGTCCTTAAGCAAATAAATCAAAACAAAACTTTCGGGATAAGAAATACTAAACAAAATTTATCACTATTTAGGAAACCGGTGAACAAATACACTTGACCCGTAGAAAAGTAAGAAAATCATTCTCAACTAATTTACAATAATAAAGTCAACCAATTTCATCTGACCATATTCGAATGCTCCAACAATACTTAATACTAGAGTTCACTAGTTAATTTATAAAAATCAAATTTTACTCAAGTCATTTAACCAAGGATTTTTAAACTAAAAATTGGATTTAACATCTCGCCAACCGAGAAAGAGTCATAAAAATTTTGTCCATTTGACTAAAGTGTATACAATTCTCTCTTCCATCTCACCAAGCACCATAATCTAAAACAAACACATTTTACATCCACTCATCCTCTGATCATCCCCTTAGTTCATGCGTTTGTTGAGAGGTCTTTTTAATTTACTTTATTTAAGCACAATTGCGTTGGTAGAGGGAAAGAATCTCGCTCTTCTGACGGACTAAGACCGATCCATACCAACTTATTCCTTATATTGATAGCGGGAAAGAACCTTGCTCTTCTGACGGACCAAGGTCGATCCATATCAATTTTTGTCATCAGAATTGGCATTGGGACTCAATCTCGCTCTTCTGACGGACCAAGACGAATCCTTACTAATTTTTTATATTCATACACTTGTTATTATTTTTGACCTCCAATCATTGTGATTTTTTAGGGGTTTCTCAAAAGAAGAATTTCATTTGTTTGTTTGCTAAAAATTATAGGGCTCTTAAAAATTTCTAAGAGAAAGGTATACATAAAAGTAAATTTAAAAATAACCATGACTAACTCTCAACTAGTGATGTTGCTCCAATCTCAAGTCTTAAAGTCCTAAGCTAAATAATTCGTAACTTTGCCCTCCAAAAATTTGACTAATCAATTCTAGTAAAGTATAATAAGATCAATAATGATCAAGATGACACAATTGATTTGGCTCAATACTTGTTAATCACCTATTGCAAGTTAACTTAAAAATTAATTGGGTCAAATGTGAATAATTGGTCTCCTAAACAGTAACAAATTCATATATATCCCTTCCCCACACTTAATAACGTACATTGTCCTCAATGTAAGACTAAAAGAAATAGCAGCAAGAAATGAAACAAGAAAAATCAGCATAGGGAAAAAGGAAACATATGTACTAAAAAGAAACTAATACTTCTTTGCTAGTCGAAAATTAAGGAAGAAGTGCAAAACGAAGAAGCATCATCATTATATATCGCAGTTCACATGCCTTGGCCAACGAAAGACAACACAAAAAAAATTAGGAACTAAGAAGAGGGATCGGAATCCGTCTCTTCATCCTCCTCATCAGATGGTACCTCAGCCATCGTAGCATCATCGTCGTCGTCACTGCCCTCAGCATCCTCTTCACTACCTCCAGCCGCCTCGTCCTTACCACCCTCATCATCCTCTTCCTCACTCTCACTATCCTCATCACGAGTATCCGACTCTTTCAGTTTGAGAAATTTTTCCATTTTGTCCTAACGGATATGAAGTTTATCCACACTTTCTCTTATATAACGAATCTCAGACAGCAACATATCAAATTTGTCTTCAAAGCTGGCTGAAGACTTCTGGCCTCGAGATGTGCTGCTGCGAGAGTGTCAACCATGACGTCTTGTTGGTAATAAGTTCATGAGTCAAAATGAATTGAGATGCACAGGAGTGACTTGATTGAATAAAGTAAATGGGGGCCAAACAACAACCTTAATTCGTATGGCCTGCACGAGTATGGTGATGTAGGGGCCACAACAAATATGCCCTTTCTTTCGTATAGTGGTGGCTGAAAAGTTCAGCGATTTCGATAGCGAGATTAATGGGATGTTTATGAATGACACTGTATAGATAGAGGCAATCCTTGTTGGAAACCACCTCGGTGCTAAGGCCTTTACTAGTCAATGTATGCGAAAAGAGCCAGTGAAGAACCCGATATTTAGGCTTGACTAATTGAGAGGCCTTACTTCTTGTTGGATCATATGCATCGCCAACAGTAATCTCGTTCCAAAACGACCCTACTGTTACTCCATAGGGAAAACGACACGAGAGACGTTGGAACTCTTCTGTCCGTGTATATCGATCTTCATAGAGACCAAGATATCTGCCCAGTTGAGCTATGGTCATGTGGAATGGGTGGCCACTTAATGTGAAATGTAGTTTGCGTTTGGGGCCCATGCCAGTAGCACTCTCTTTGTCAAGTTTGTAAGTATACAAAAATTCTAAGGTCAGCTCTTTATAAAGTGGAGCTTCAAGAGATAAAAAGTGCTCCCAAATGGTACCATCCAAGAGCTCCTTCATTTCTGTGGTGAGCTCTAATTGAGTGAGAACATCCCAATCCAGCCGAAGGGTTTCGTTGAAAGGCTTATTTTGAAGTAAATTATATCGTTGCACCTGGTAGTCTTCCTTAAATTAAAGCATTAGGTGCTCCATCGGGAGAAGAGTAGCTAATGGTTCAACCATCGCTCCTGATTGTGATGAAGAGGATGTTGCAAATTTTGATTTCCGGCGAACGGTAAGCTTAGCGCGATTCGCCATTTGAATACTTGGATCAGGATTCGGAATGTCAAGAATTGTGGGGAGAAGAGGGAGAGAAGAGAGAATATGCGAGAGAGATCTGTTGGATTGTGAGTGTGTGAGAGAGTGTATGTGTTTTAAATAAATCGGGCGTGTGCAAAATCATATAAGGCTAGGCAGACACGGGCTGGGACACGACCATGTCCCGTGCTCATGTAACATTCTATGATTCTGCATAGATTCTGGACGCACACGGGCTGGGATACGACTGTGTCCCACGCCTGTGTAACTTTTTGTTCCCGTGCATGAAAACTGGACGGACACGGGCTGGGACATGACCGTGTCCCACGCCCGTATAACTTTCTGTAGGCAGTTGGTAATACTGGGCACATACGGGCGGGGACACAACCGTGTCCCTCGCCCGTGTAACTTTCTGTACCCATGTAGTAAAATCTGGGCGGACACGGGCTGGGATACGACCGTGTCCCACGCCCGTATAACTTTCTGTAGGTAGGCAGATTAAAGGGCCTAGATGGACACGGGCTGGGACACGACCGTGTCCCTTGCCCATGTAACTTTCTGTTGTTTTTTTTTTTCATGAATTTAATTTAAAAATAAAGGAAACTTAAAGAAATAAAAGTAATTAAACTAGAAAAATAAGAAAAAGAAAACTAAAGAGAAGAATCAACAATGAAACTAAAAGGGAAAAGCCTATGACAAAAATTGAAAAAAAAAAAAATAAAAGAAGCAAAGCAAAGTTAGATAAAAGGAAAATAAAATGAAATAAACTGAAAGAACTAAAGTATAAGCAAAGTTAGACATGGGTTGCCTCCCAAGAAGCGCTATAGTTAACGTCGATAGCTCGACGGGATGCGGCTTCTCATGATAATTCTGTCGGATGGAGATAAGACTCCCCTCGTCCAACATGCTCCAAGTTTTCACTCAAGTATAACTTCAACCGTTGCCCATTTACCTTAAACGTGCCCTTCTCCGGGTGTATAACTTCAATAGTCCCATACGGGAAAACTCATGTAATTGTAAATGGTCTTGACCACCTAGATTTCAACTTACCTGGAAATAAACAAAGGCGAGAATTATATAAAAGAACATGATCACCTTCTTTAAATTGTCGACCTTGTTTGATTTGCTGATCATGGTACTTTTTAGCCCTTTCTTTGTATAGTTTGGAGTTCTCATATGCATTCGCTGGCTATTCCTCTAGCTCGTTCAGTTGAAGTTTCCTATGAGAACCTGCATGCTCAAAATCAACATTAGTACTCTTAATTGCCCAATAAGCCTTATGTTCAATCTCTACTGGTAAATGACAAGCCTTGCCATATACAATTCGGTAAGGTCTGGTCCCTAGTGGTGTTTTATAAGTGGTTCTGTATGCCTATAGAGCATCATCCAACTTTTCTGACCAATCTTTCCTATGATACTCTACGGTTTTTTCAAGAATTCACTTAAGATCGCGATTGGCAACTTCCACTTGGCCACTACTTTGGGGGTGGTATGGGGTGGCTATCCTATGTGTAACGCCATAACGTTTTAATACTTAGTTGAGTTAAGCATTACAAAAGTGTGTTCTCTTATCACTTATAATTGTCCTAGGGGTGCCAAATCGAGAAAATAGGCCTTTCAAGAATTTTTTTACTACCCTAGCATCATTAGTAGGTAGGGCTTTAGCTTCCACTCACTTAGAGATATAGTCAATAGTTACTAGGATATATTTGTTTCCATTAGAGTTCGGGAAAGGACCCATGAAATCGATCCCCCATACCAAATACCTCAACCTCGATGATGGGATTTTGTGGCATTTCATCCCTATGGGATATATTCCCTACTCGTTGGCAACGATCACAACTCTCAACATATTTCTGGGCATCTTTGAATAAGGTAGGCTAATAAAATCCTGCCTCTAGGACATTATGAGCTGTCCTATTGGCACTATGATGCCCACCCGTAGGCCCCGAATGACAGTGGCTCAAAATTCTCCATCCTTCGAGGTGTGGTACACACCTTCGAATGACATGATCTGCACATACTTTAAACAATTAATGATCATCCCAAAAATAATTTTTCACATCAGAAAAAAATTTCTTCTTTTGCTGGTGTGGAAGTCCCTTTGGTATAACCCTAGCAACTAAAAAATTAGCGATATCCGTGAACCAAGGAATTTCCATATCACTTACCTGGGCGATGGCATAGAGTCGCTCCTCAGGGAATTCATCCTTGATTTCATTCTCGTCGAGCATTTCCAAGTTTGGATTCTCCAATCGAGATAGGTGATCTGCTGCTAAATTCTCAGCGCCTTTTTTATCTTTGATCTCTACATCAAACTCTTGTAGCAACAAGATCCACCTAATCAATCTTGGTTTTGCATCCGGTTTTGCTAACAAGTACCTAAGGGTAGAATGATCAGTATAAACAATCACTTTAGATAGAAGCAAATAAGAGCGAAACTTATCAAAGGCAAAAACAACTGCTAGCAACTCTTTTTCTGTAGTAGTGTAGTTCTCCTAAGCATTCATAAGAGTTTTGCTAGCATAGTGAATTGGTTGAAAGTGCTTATCTCGCCTTTGCCCCAGCACTGCCCCGACTACATGATCACTTGCATCACGCATAAGCTCAAAGGGAAGTGCCCAATCAAGTACTACCATGATTGGAGCATTGGTAAGTTTCTCTTTAAGGATATTGAAAGCTTTCAAACACTCTTGAGAGAAAATATAAGGCACATCCTTCTCTAATAACTTAGTTAAAGGGATGGGCAATTTTCAAGAAATCCTTGATAAATTGCCTATAAAAACCTACATGTCCTAAAAAGCTTCTTATGGCCTTAACCGAAGTTGAAGATGGGAGTCTTGCAATCGCATCCACTTGGGCAGTATCCACCTCAATTCCTCGATAAGAGATCTTATGGCCCAGCACAATACCCTCTTGTACCATGAAGTGGCACTTCTCCTAGTTGAGGACAAGATTGGTCTCTTCACACTTGGTAAGTACCCTATCCAAATTATTCAAACAAAGGTCAAATGAGTTGCTAAAAACTGAAAAGTCAACCATAAATACCTCCATTATGTCCTCAATCAAATCATCAAAAATAGCTAACATGCATTGCTGGAATGTAGCAGGTGCATTGCAAAGACCAAAAGGCATTCTGCAGTAAGTAAAGGTGCCATAAGGACAAGTGAAAGTGGTCTTCTCTTGATCTTACGGTGCAATAGGTATCTGAAAATAACCAGATAAGCCATCCAGAAAACAATAAAACATATGTCCAACTAGTCGTTCTATCATTTGATCAATAAAAGGTAAGGGTAAGTGGTCCTTACGTGTAGCATCGTTTAACTTTCGATAATCGATACATACACGCCAACCTGTTACCGTTCTCATTGGGATCAATTCATTCCTTTCATTAGGGACTACTATCATCCTACTTTTTTTTGGAATTACTTGCATTGGACTCACCCATGAACTATTAGAGATAGGATATATCATACCTGCATCAAGGAGTTTAATAACTTCCTTTTTGAGTACCTCTTTCATGTTTGAATTCAAGCATCTCAAGGGCTGTACAACCGGCTTGTGGTTTTCTTCCATTAAAATCTTATGAGTACAAAAGGAGGGATTGATACCTCGAATATCGGATATTTTCCAAGCAATGGCCCTCTTATGCTCCTTGAGTACTTTCAGCAATCTTTCTCTCAATTCTTTTTCCAAATTGGATGCTATAATTACTGGTAATTTAGAGTCCTTCTCTAAGAAGGCATATTCTAAGTAGTCAGGTAATTGCTTTAGCTCTAATACTGGTGGCTCCTTAATCGAAGGTTTTAACTGTGCTTCCTTCCTCTTCTCAAACTCTTTAAACCCTTTTTCAATAGAGATAGGTTTATTTGCCTCCAGTTGGGCTACCACTTCGGATTTGATAGGATCCTCCGAAGCTTCTTCCATGCCTAATTGTAAGCAACTGTCCAACAGATCCTTAAGAAGAACTTCCAGCATATAACTTGAAACAAAAGTGTCAGTAACATCCAAAAGGTAGCAAGTATCATCCTGATCGACAGACTTTTTCATAGCTTCCGAAATTTTAAACATGATCTCTTCATCTCCTACTTGAAGAATGAGCTTGCCATCACTAACATCAATGATAGCTCTAGCGGTAGCTAAGAATGGTCTGCTTAGAATAAGGGGCAACTCAAAATCTTCATCCATATCTAATATCACAAAATCAACTGGAAAAATGAATTTACCCACTTAGACTAATACATCCTCAAATATACCTCTAGGATACGTCACAGATCTATCAGCTAATTGCAAGCTCATGCGTGTGGGCTTAGGTTCACCTAATCCTAGTTTCTTGAAAAATTTATAAGGCATTAAATTGATGCTAGCACCCAAATCAGCTAAAGCTTTGTCAATTAACAGATTACCAATATGACAAGGAATTGTAAAACTTCTTGGGTCTTTTAGCTTCTTGGGCAACTTATTTTTCACTATCGCTGAACACTTTTCATCCAAGATGACTGTAGAAAGCTCCTCAAGCTTCCTCTTGTTGGATAACAAATCTTTCAAGAACTTAGCGTACTTCGGCATCTGTGACAGGGCATCAACAAGAGGTAAGTTAATATGCAGTTGTTTAAAGAGGTCAAGGAACTTACTGAATTGTTGGTCAAGTTGATCTTTCTTGAGTCTTTGGGGATATGGGATAGGTGGTTGATATTCCTTCACCTTTGATGAATCTACATCTTCCGTTGCTTTCGTCCCCTCCTTGCTCTTGCTAGTCTCCTCGCTAACCTTCCTCTCAACATGCAACTCCTTCCCATTTCGAAGTGTCACTGCCTTAACATGTTCCTTTGGATTGGGTTATGTATTTCCCGGTAGTGTTCCTTACGGTCTTTCAGAGATTAGCTTCGCAAGTTGACCAATTTGGTTCTCAAGGTTGCGATTTGAAGCCTCTTGATTCCTCAGCAAGGATTCAATGTTGGATAAGCGAGTCTCATTGCCTTGAATATATTTTGTGAGAAGTTCTTCCACACTGGACTTCTTTTCTTGAGGGAGAGGAGGTTGGAATGGTCTTTGAAATCCAGGTGGGCCAAAGTTGGTCTTCTGCTGGCCTTGGTTTTGATTTCCCCATGAGAAATTGGGGTGATTCCTCCATCCTGGATTATAAGTGTTGCTGTAGGGGTTATTTTGTGGCTTAGGTGGGTTTCCTAGATAATCTACCTGTTCCAGTTGTTCTTGTGCTTCATACCCCTGCATACCAAAGTCACTTACATTCGATTGCACTTGTTGAGGGCCAACAGAGAGTGCATCAATCTTCTTACTCAATAGGTCCACCTTGGTTGCCAAAGCAGTGGTCAAGTCCACATCATAAATTCCCATGGCCTTTTGCTTGGCTCTAGTGGTTTCCCACTGATAATTGTTCATCACTATTCCTTTAATCAGGTTTTGTGCTTGCTCAGGTATCTTTATGTTCAAAGTACCTCCTGCGGATGCATCAATCATCTGTCTCGTAGATAAATTGAGACCATTATAGAAGGTCTAAATCTGCATTTATAGTGGGAGGCCATGATGTGGGCACCTCCTGAGCAAGTCCTTAAACCGCTCTCAAGTATCATATAGCATCTCCACTTCCAATTGAGCAAAACAAGAAATATCATTCCAAAGTTTAGCGGTCTTTGCAAGTGGAAAATACTTCTCCAAAAATTTCTTTACCAATTCATTCCAAGTTATGATTGAATTTCTTGGTAGGGAGTTCAACCACTGTTTTGCTCTACCCCTCAAGGAGAAAGGAAAGAGCCGCAGTTGGATGGCATCATCCGTGGCTCCGTTGATTTTAAATGTATTACAAATCTCTAGAAAGTTAGAGATGTGGGCATTAGGATCTTCATCTTGGAGATCGTCAAACTGAACATATTGTTGCACCATTTGTATGATGTTAGGTGCAATTTGGAAGTTATTAACTGTAATGGTTGGCCTTGCGATACTAGAGTCAGCTCCAATAAGAGTAGGCCTTGAATAGTTGGTCATGGTCCGATTTGTTTCATTCCTGTTGTTAGCCATGTGTGGTGGATCTTCTTGCTCAATGAATTGAGTGTTGGCCTCTTTACCTTCTTCCTTGATTTCAACGATTGACTCATCGTCTATGGTCGCTACAATTTGTCAAGGTTGCGACCTCAAATTTTGAAGGGCAGTTCTCTCAATTTCAGGATCAAGTTCTACCAAATCTTCCGGGTTGCTTCGGGTCATGCACTACAAGGGCAATAAATATAAAATCAATTGCAGCTCTAGGTAATAAAAATAAACAATGAAAACAAAAGAAAAACAAAATGGTCAAAGTAATGAAGCAATTAGTGTTCTTAGTATCGAAAACCCCCGGCAACAGCGCCAAAAACTTGATATCAGGCAGGTACACCTATCAATTTTAATATAGCGGATGTGAGTCCGAGTCGATCCTTCAGAGATTTCGAGTACTAATATTAACCTTAGCTCTATTATCTAACTGGAAAATTGTGATGAGTTGAATAAATTAAAAATACTAAAATTAACAAACTAAACTAATTATGAGACTTGATTAAGCAATTTAGAAAGCAATTTAGAAAGCAATAAAACTAAGAACGACTTCAAGAAGGTAATAACGTATTTAGGAATTATTTCCTCTAGTGTTTAACATGTGACCACTTAAAATATATTCAATTCAATTTCTATTATTCTTGACCGGAGGGATTCATAATTAAAGCTAATATCTTTCTCAAGCATATTAACCCTAATCCTAAATTATTTACCAGAATCTCTTCACTTAGTAATATAACTTAGAATTGCATTAATGTATAATGAATTCCCACACAAACAATCAACTTTCCGGAAGAAACATGTATCTTATCTCTAAGTATACATGTAATTCTCTCCAATGATGCCTAGATCTAATTACACATGCAATTTCTCAATCATCATGCATAATATCATAAATTGATACTTTAGAAATATCAATCAACAATTAAACAACATAATTGAATCAAGAAAAGATAGAAACTTTATTGAAAATTATAAATCAACCCAAGAGTCACATGAAACCCTAGGTTCCATAATCCTAAATACACGAATTCTAAGCTGTCATAATTAAACTAAAAACGAGTTCCATAAAAAACATAAAATAAAACATGAAAAACCCCTTTGATTGATGAAAAATCTCTCCAATCTTGAAGTTGATATTGCTCTCACCTTTTTCTTCTCCTTCTCCTCAAGTCTCTTCTCTTCTCTCGTGTCTCCTCCGTCTTCTCTAATGTCTCTCCTGTCTTTTAACCCTCATATGTCCTTTTATATATGTATTATAAGAATTATGTTTTCGTCACTAAACACGGCTTGGGACATGGCCGTATCCCCAGGTCATGTAACTTTCTGACCCTGGCAAATTTTTTTGGATAGACACCATATGAAATATACACAGTCTGGGACATGGCCATGTCCCAGACTGTGTAACTTCAAAACTTCATAACTCCTTCATTTGAACTCCGAATTGAGTGAAACTTGATTCCTCGTTTTCGATCCTAGAATGCGTTCAAACCTTGAAATCAAAATTTTACTCAATTAAGTATCAATTTCTTAAAAAAAAAAAACCAAAAATGTAAGGGAAATACTATAAAATCACCATATGAAATATATTTAAAATCAGAGTTATTAGTAAACAAGCAAAGTAGTCATTCAGATATACAAGCAACAACCAGCAGTAAAACCTCATACAAGTAACATGCACAAGCAAGTAGCAGGTTATTAGAACTCCCTCACTTGGATTATTGCTTGTTCTCTAAGCTTTGGGGTTTTTAGAACTCGATATTGAACACCTAAAAAAAATAGTAAAACTTATAAGTATTCTAAGACGTCAGACTCCTTAATTAACTAAAAGTCTATTGTAGTTTGTTTACTTCCCCCAGTATAACCTAAGTATAATATATATAGAGTTTACTATACTCAATAGGATTAATAGTAACTATTCTCTTATATTTGTAAGTTACGAGACTTCCTTTATGTATTTAGTAACTTTTCATTCTAATTCTGATATTTATGAACTTATAGTCATTTTTTATCGTTTTTCGGACGCACGTTCACACGGTGATGTCCGTTTTGGATATTAAGACCCGTGTTTTACAATATGGACTAAACTTATTGAAATTTTAACTTATTAAAGCTTAATTATTCTTATTGCTTATGTTTATATCCTATTCTAGTATTTAATGATTTAATTAGCCATTAGATTTTTACACTTAAGGAATTTTACATTGGTATTACTAATTCACATACTTAATTAAGTTTAATTCAATTTAGGAGGTGTATTAGGGTTTAAAGGATCTTGAACTCCTAAGTACATGTATACATATATATGTTATATTCTTATGTAATCTTATAATTTATTATTTTACAAGCTTATGCTTATGTCATCGCTTATATCATCGCTTATGTCATCATTTGCTTATGTCATGGCTTATGTAATCATTTGATGATGTCATGGCTTATGTAATCATTTATTACATATAAATATATATATATATATCCTTATGTATGTATATCCTTATATACTCATACATACACTTTATACATATGTTATATACATACCTATACTTCTAATATACTAATATATATACTTATGTACTTATACGCATACTAATACACATACCCATATACACATACGGTGACATGTATTTTTATACGTATTTTCGTATGCCTTAAATACCCTCTTAAGAAAACTTCACCAAGCCCATATTTTTGCACTTTAAGAGTTTATTTAGCAAGGTATATATATGTATAGTTAGTATATACCTTATTTTGGGTTATGTACATATTGGATTCTTATGTACAAAGGTCTTTATACATGTATTTCTCTAGTATACTCTTATGTACACATACTTAAAGACATGTACACATGCATCTTCTTCCATTTTATAAAGATTCCTACTCTTCTATACATGTATATGGAGCTTCCACTTATAACGACATATATATACATATCATACCGACTTTCTATACTAACTTAGCTTACACGACTAACTACTACATAAAATAGATAATCAAATGATAACATACATCTTTCTCCTTGATTTATGTTAGTAGAAAGTGTGAAAGTAAAGTAAGAAAAAGTTTGAAATTGTGGAGGCAAGAGGAATCACAGTTGGGAAGAAGAAGAAAGGGACTTGATTTTTGTCTTGTTTTGTGTGTTGAAATTGAAAACAAGTGGGATCCTAAGGGAAAAAGGAGTGGACGGAAAAAAAGGAAGAGAAAAGGAAGAAAAGTCTAAAAGAAAAGAAAAGAAAAGAAATCATTCAAATGGAAGAGATATTTCTAAAATGAAAGTGATATTTTGTTGACTTTTCCACATGTTAACTTAGTTAACTTTCCAAAAATAAATGCCATTTAGTGTACATAATGAAGTAATTAGAAAAAATTTGGAGAAAGATTAAGGAAATGAAAGAAAATAAGAAGTTTAGTAAATTAATTAGTAAAAATATGTAATGAAATCTTCTTTTTGGTATTTATATCCTATATATACCATTTGGTAAGCTACTTAGTATAATTAAGATGAAAAGTATCATTTAGAGTATTAATGTTCACTACATGTAATCTAAACATCAACTAAACCCTTAACTCTATGTAATACTAACCTAATTATATACTTAGAAGATGAATGTAATCTATGATGAAATATCTTAGTTTTTAAAGGATTACTTTAGTATTATAAATATTTGTGAATAATTGAAGGTTATCGTTAATCTTTTACTAATGATTTAGTATAATACTAAGGTTATATTATCAATTAGTGTTTTAAGGTAAATTACGGTGAATTAGTGCTTTTATATCTTTAAAGTTATAGTTTCAGGGTTTTTATTACTTCCGGGTACAATCTCTAGTGTTTTTACACATTTAAGGTTTAATCTATTTATACGCGATTAAGTCTTCGATTGTTATCTTAGGATTTTGACGAGGTTCGAGGTTAACTTTTGCAATTACATATACTTAAGGTTTTAGGGTCTTCATATGCAATTAGAGGTTCCATTGATAATTTAAGATTTTTCATATTCACTTTAAGTTTGGAATTGAGATTTTAATTGGTTTTAAATCTCACTAACTCTATTGACTTCAGCAAAACATCATTATTTTGGGCGTTTGATTCTATACTTAGAAAGCTAGATTCGCTAGGTTTATAGGTCGGCCCTTTTGTTTGACTCTAACATCTACTCTTCTAGTTGGCTTGGTACTTAATTGTACTCGGTAGCTTCCTTAAGTAAGTCAGCTTATTGGGGGTTCGGTCGGTATTTTGCTTCTTCTTTACCTCTCCACTTGCTAGGCTATACGTATAGCCTCATCCATCATAGTGAACTGTTGAAATTTCACAATATCTCAGATGTCATTTCTTAATCTAGTAAGAAATGTCAATACCATTCGGGTTGATGGCTCATCTACTTTACAATGGATCATAAGCATTTGGAACTTTTAAACATACTCATCAACAATTTGGCCTCCTTGTCTCAGCTCTTAAAGTCAAGCAAAAATGTCCAGTATGAACTTGTTTTTAAGGATCCTCTTCATCTTAGGCTAAGTGTTAACCTCTCTAAATCCTTTACATCTCCTCATAAGTTAGAAGTTCTTCCATCACATTGTAGCATATCTGGAGAACTTAATAGTAGCAGTCTTTACCTTCTCTCGGTTCTTATACTGGTAATAATTAAAAAATACACTTAACCTTCTCCTCCTAATCAAGATAATCATTTACACTCCTAGAACCATTGAAGCTTGAAATCTGAAGCTTCACATGTTTAGTAGCTCGAGGTGCTCTAACTTACTTTTCTTCTTCTTTATACTCTTAATTTTCATCATCACCCAAATCAATCCTTCATCGCACTTGTCCTCTTACTCCTCTACCTCAACCTTGTCAAATTAGGTTTTGTCCTCTAATAGGTTTAATAGCTTGTGGGGTGTTCTATACAGCCTCAACAGGTTGATAGTATAGTGCATGAACAACTTTAGTTAAATCAACTAAGAGGTTGTCTACCTTATCAAGTCTTTTGTCTGTAATCCTAGGGGTACTTTGGGGTTACCGGCCATAGTGGACAACACTACTATTGTTATCCCTAATACTAGCATTAACACTCAGGTTTATCATTTTCTTTGACAAATTTGGTTTCAAACTTCAAATCTGAGGTACAATTGACACTATTCTTCTAAACTAAACAATACACACACTCTCCATACAAATGTCCAGTTAACCTGTACATAGTAACTATACCGATGAACAATAAATTCAATTGAAGCTTACTTTGTTTTCGAATGTTAAAAAAAAGGATAAAATAGAGTATACACAAAAACAAACCACTACACTCTTACTTAAACACTTCAGTAAACCTCTATGTAATTTTGACATACTACTACAACAAATACTACTTCATAAAGATCAAAGTACAACTTACCTAAATGAAACCTCCACTCTGATAACTAGATGATGTGAAGCCATAGTTGAGAACAGACAAGGTTGGTTGCTAGGGTAGGTCTAAGTATGTAGAAAGCTCGAAAAAGGTGACGGAATTGTATAAAACAATAGGAGAAAGGTAAAATCAAGCAATCTTAGGAATAACTCCAAATGATATGATGCACTAATGAAACCCTTAAAGACTCATAGCACAACTCGATATGATGCACGAGATAGTCTGGTGAAGTTATTCGCTGCTTAGCCTTGCTTAAAGGTTAGGATAAGAGTGAATAAACAAATAAGCTAAGGAGAGCAATGTTCATGATAAAAAGAATATTCATTATATTGAAGATGATAAAATGATTGTGGTTACATGTATAGTAGGTATTTACACCCAAAAAATTAGGATAACCTACTTAAAATGAAAAAGACTAAAAATGGTATTATCTAAAAGAAATAATGTACAATGAATAATAGGGGTATAATTGAAAATATAAGAAGAATGAGTGTCTTTTACGGAGGATTTTGTTAAGTGCTTGCTTGGACATGTGGCTTTTGGTGGATGGATGACCTAGCAAAAAAGACTATTTTGTACAATTAGTTTGGTTTCTACCAAGCTGGGGTACCAAGGAAGGGTGGTAGGTTGGCCATGTCGAGCTGATCGGATAATTCTTCTGAGACAAATTCACCTTAGATAATTTCAATATAGCTTAGATTCAAGTTGGTTAAGCTAGTAGTTAGATGAGTTGAGCTAATGTTCAAGTGCAGTTTAGGTTAGCAACTGGAGATGAATGATGAATTGTAGTAGCTTGGACTCCTCAGTGGTAGGATTTAAGGAAAGAATTTGCCTGGCCATGCTTTTTGGCCCTCGGGTTTGAGCATAAGTCAAGGGTTTGGTGGTCTGATTCTTATCACATAAAACTAGATGTGGAGGAAAGAGAAGATCAGGGGCAATCGAAAAAGGAAAAAAAAAAAAAGAACTATATGACAAATCGAACCAAGTGGAAAATAACATCTTCTTAAAAACAATTCAAATTGAAATTTGTATGTATGGCTACCCTAATAGCTTAACGAGTTTCGTTTAGGTGTACGATTGATTGGCATATACTATCCTGACAGATAAGTGCACTTGATCATGTTATAGCATAGTTAAAAAAAAGTAAGTTCGAGTGTCAATCTTAGATGGAATCATAGATGAGAACTTAATTACTAGTAAATTGCCCTAGAGATTCTAGTTATCTAACTTTACAACGTAAGAGTGAGTATGATAGATTAGGAAAGATGAATAAAGATTGATACATAAAAACAATAAAGTAAATAAGAACAAGTAAAGTAACAAAACTAATTAAAACTAAAACTAAAACTAAGAAGCAAGTATGAATTGGTTAAAATAAAGAAGATATGATCCTTAGTATATTGTTATTATTTATTTTTTAGTTCTATGCAACCTTTCAATCTCAATTATTCTTTGGACCATAGAGATTCCTAATCCTATTTTTATGGAAATTAGATTCTAAATTAGTCGGACTCGCGTCTTTAGCTAATTTATAACCTTGAGACCCCCTTCTACTCACATCAATGCTGAATAGAGCGTTATAGGATCATGTTGAGAACCTGGATCCCGCTATTAGGTTTTCCTAATCTGGAAGTATTAAATACCTAATCTCTTAGCGTACTGAACCCCTTCTAATTACACTTGTTATTTACTATAGGCTTTGCCACTTTATAGTAAACTCAAACATCAAATTAATAACTATGGTAAATACTAATTGATGAAATAAGCTTGATGTAATTAGATTATCAAAGAACGAAATCATAGAAAGAAAGTAGAGTTGTTGCAAAAAGAACTAGATTTCAATAATAATTTCCTAAGAATGATTTAAGAAAAACAACATAATTCAAAGAAAGATAGGAGTAATTGAGAGACCTCCAACACTATTTTAGATTCCAATTCTACCTAGAAGGAGCTCTCCTTGAAAACCTAAGTCTAAGGATCTATTTATAAGGAGTATGTCTAGGTTTATAAGGAAAGACTTAACAAAATGGAAGATTTAGTCAATATTACATGTTTAAAAATAGAAGATTTGCTGCAAAAATAGAAGATTCACTCATCATAGGATGACTATGCCCTAGATATACGGCTTTGGTGGCTTAGCATATTTTTGTTCTTTATGCGAAAACTTCAAAATTGATAAAATTGCTCGATGTAAGAACACATGTGGGGACTATGGCCTTGGTCTTTTCTAGACTTTAAAAATCACAAAATTATGAAATAGAAAAACTACGCTCGAAGTCCATGGCCATAGTCTTCTTTAGGCACTAATTTCTACTTCATTGCTTGCTCCTTTGCTCACAATTTCAATCACTTTCATTGTTTATGGGTATGGTACTTTTCCAAGGCTTTAAAATTCATCTAAAACATCTTCAAATTTTCCAAAACTTGGTTGAAAATCATTAACCTCTCCAAATCAATCAAATGAAGCCTCTAATTACTTCAAAAATTGCTAAAAACCTTTAAAACTTCATAAAATGTTTTAAAAGTCTCTGAAAATGAAATTTAAATTGATTAATCTCAAAATAACATGAAATTTACTTGGTTAAAGTCTAAAATAGCACAAAGAAACCACAAAAAATATATATTAATTTTGCATCATCAAATTCCCCCTACACTTTAGTTTTTGCTTGTCTTCAAACAAAACGATAAGAATCAAAGGAAATATCTTAAGGACAAGACAATTAACCAAAATCTTAGAAAAGTGTGTCCTCAAAAGTAAATTGCTTAACAAAAATTCTTTTTGGAATCACTCTTTTTACTTAACTTTATAATGTATTCAAAACACTTAAATAATAACACATTAAGAACTATTGAATTTTAGTAATCAGTCTAAATGATTCAAAGTTAGCCACAATACTTAAGCAGAAACTAAACTAGAGATTAGAACTGGTATAATTAATCAAGAAAAAGTTATAAGGATTTCCTCACTCTAACTCAAGAGGAGTAGAGTTTTCCTTAATTATTTTTAACTTGAAAACTAGACTGGATACATGTTACATTAATTCATCCTTTGATTATCCATTTACTTCTTTCAATTTTTATTAGGAGGCTTATCAATTCAATTTAACTTTCTTTATTAAAGTGTAATTAGCTTTGGAAAGTATATCACTCATTTGGGGGACTGAGGCAGATCCTTATTAATTTAGCTCTTTTAATTACCTTAGTAGTTGCCATTGGGAAAGCATCTTACTCTTTTGAAGGACTAAGACTAATCCTTAACAATTTTAATTAATTCTAATCTTTTTTATTGGCATTGGGAAAGAGTATTGCTTTTTTGAGGGACTAAGATCAATCTATACCAATTCTTAACAATTATTTTAATTCAATTATTCACTTTATATCTTAACCTCTAACTACTTTGATTTTTTAAGTAACTTTTAAAGGAGAAATCTCCTTTGTTCATTGAATCAAAAAAATTTTGAAAAAGAAGGATAGATAACTATCCTCTAAAATTAAGTTTAGAAATCCAAATAACTAGTTCTTAACCTATTCATATCTATCCTAGTCTTGAATCTAAGTCTAAGCTTAGGATAAGAGGCACTTTGAATCTTAAAGATTCAATCACTTAAATTCAACAAAGTGTTCTAAATTTATAAATGATATAGACAAATTAAACAAAAAAAAAAAAAATTTGCTTGCTTATGTAGGAGGTTTCAAATTTCTTAGAATTTTTCAAAAAAATTTGTCAAAAGCTTAATGTGTATCTAATATCAACATACATAATCTAACTTTCACCCTACACTTAAGTTATACATTGTCTTTTGTGTACATAATACAATGCAATTCAAAATTTATGTAGGAGAGAAATAACAATAAAAATAATGGAGGCAAAAGAACTAAGACTTTCTTGGTTTTTGGCATTGATCTTAAAAAATGTGAAGTTCGAAGTTGAATTTCATTAACCAACTATGCACACGAAGTTTTCTTTGCATGAAAAAGAGCTAACTAATAAAAGAAAAGAAAAAGTTAAATCAAACATAATAAACTAAATAGAATTACTTATAGTAATTCAAGTACCAAATGTTAGTCTCTTGTAGAATTTACAAAACACAAAAAATAAAAGTAGTTATCTAAGAAGAAGAAAGTGGGAGTATATAAGCTAGTTATCACTGTCATCCAAAATAGAAAAATGTCAAACTAGGGCTTTTAGAAAAATAAAAATGCAAAGGAATGTTCATTCTTCATCTTCTTCCTTGTTTGATAAAATAGTTTATGTTACATAAATAATAGTTAAGTTAAGAATCTAATTAAACATTGATTATCATTCATAGTTGTCGAGCCTGATTTTTTTATTTTCTTTGATGTAAAAATTGATTTCTTCATTTCCGATTAATACTAAACCTTAACCTATTTAATATTAATCCTCGACTAAAGAAATTGAGAAATTCCAGTTTTTTTATTGAAAATAATTTTTGGAGTCACCACCTAACCGAAGTCGGGAAAAGAAAAAGAAACCGTAACCAATTGGGTGGATTGATTACGATTTGACTACCAGTCTTAGATTTCAATTTGAATGAAGAACCAGAGGTTTCCGAGTTCAAAAGCTAACCTATTAAACTCTAACGGGTACTACTATCTATTTACTGAAATTAGGATTATTCTTTTAACTATAATAATTAAAAAATAAATAAATAAATAATTAAAAGAAAAAAAAGAACCTAAGTTTCTATATATTTTATCATCGCCCCGAAGGTGCTTATGTACTCGCTAGCCGGGATCAGACGATCGTAGTTCTTTTCAAAAACTTTAATGTGTTGGTTCTATTTATAAAAAAAATGATTGGTTGAATTTGCGTTTTTATTAATCATTTTATTTTTATTAAGAAAAATCACTATAAGCCTAATTTTTATTCCTAATTATAAAAAAAAAAAAACCTAAGAACCTAACTTTTGAAAAGTCCCAAATTAAGATTTTTATTTAAAAACAACTAAATGATCATTTTTTTATTTTCAAGAAAAACCTTAAAGACCTAAAAATGCAATTTTTATGAAATATGCAATGTTCTACATGATGAATCTTTTATATAAAAAAGATGCTTAAAATATAAAAAAGAAAAGAAAAAAAAAAGAAACGAAAAGAAAAGAAAAATTTCCTAATTATAGAAAAGATATTTAAACTATAGAAAAGACATCTAAATCATAGAAAAAAATGTCTAAACCATAGAAAAGATGTTTAAACTATGAAAAAGATGTTTAAACCATAAAAAAAAAATCTAAATGATAGAAAAGATGTCCGAATCATAGAAAAGAAACCTAAACAATGGAAAAAATATATAAACTATAGAAAAGAATCCTTAATTATGGAAAAGATGTTTAAACCATAGAAAAAAAATCTAAATTATAGAAAAGATGTCTGAATCATAGAAAAAAAACCTAAACAATGGAAAAGATATATAAACTATAGAAAAAAAAATCTAAATTATAGAAAAGATGTCCGAATCATAGAAAAAATATCTAAACTATGGAAAAGATATTCAAATCATGGAAAAGACGTTCAAACCATAGAAAAGAAACCTAAACTATGGAAAAGACATCTAAACTATAGAAAACAAGCCTAAACTATACAAAAGATGTCTCACTGTAAAAAAGAAGTTAATTAAAGATTTTTTTATTTTTTATTTTATGAACATCAAAATGATTTTTTTATCAAGAAAACCCTAACATGCTTAATGTAATTTTTCTAAATCAATACAATATGTAAAGAACGAGATTTTGTAAAATATGAGATTTTATAAAAATGTCATTTTGAAAATATGAAATCTAAAAAAAAAAAAGAAAAAACGAAAATTTAACTTAATACATGTTCACCTGACACTAATGCTATAACTAATTACTAGCAATTAAAGACATGATAAAAAAAAATAGTACAAGTCTTAAAAATAACTGCGCATATAAAATAAATAAATAAGACAAGTTATAGATAATAATTAAAAACTACTATTATATACCTGCAAGGCAAAGCATGCAAAGCTGATGAAAGGGAACAGATTGGATCCCTAGTCCTATCGTGAGCATAACTATAGAATGGGTCTAAGGAGTAGGTTCGAGCGTGTAGGTTTGAGCGTGTTTTTAATAAATGTGTAATTGTTTTTTTCTAGCTTGCACCATCCAATCTTTATTTATAAAACTCAAAAACAAATCTTTTGAATCGAATCGAATCAAATCGAGTCTAAATTGATAAAGATCCAAAATAGATTTGAATCTTATAAATCTTGATTTTATTAGATTTAACGTCATCATATCAGATTTGCTGTTTTTTCAACAACTATTTAGTCAAGATTCCATCAAATTAATTTTTTTGAATTTTTTTTCTTTTTTTTCCAACAATTTTCTATTTTTTTTTTGTCTTTTTTATCATTTTCAATTTTTTTACTATTTTCTGAATTACGACCTTTTTTGTAAAATAAAAAATTAGGACTACAGAGGGGTGAAAATTAGGTGTCTTCAATAGTTAATTGTTAGTTTACCTAACTAAGCAACTTAGTAATGATTAGATTAACAAAAAGATATGTACAATGAAATGCTAATTTACTAGAGTCATAGATTTATGCACTTATAGGGTTGATCAAGTCTTAATTATATGTATAATCTCTATTGACAAAAGTACTAGTATTTGTCATATACAAAAATTTCAAATTATGCGCAGTATAAGATATTTTTGAAATAGCATAATACCATATATTGAAATACTAATTTCTCAAGACATAGATTAATGAAATCAATAGGTTAATAAGACATTAATTTTCAATCTTTAATTAAACCCATAATTTCATAATCTCAATTAACAATGCACATTAACATTCAATGATTGAAACTTGTTTTTCACAATTTGATTGTACAATTATTAACAAAAAAATTTCTAACTCTAATATGAATTCAATACACGTGTTAAAATAAATCCAAGTTAATAATTCTAAAAATTCATGGATTCACTAATTACACAAAAATTTCTACATTAATCTAAGTTTCAGCATTTCAATATGAATTGTGTGCATCACATTGTAAGATCATATCGACCACAAATTCCATTACTTTGCTTCACTTTCTCACACATTCTCTTACTTTCCTTAGTTTGCTCTCACTTTCCTTAGTTTGCTCTCACTTTCTTGTTCACAATTTGTAACATGCATGCATTTTTCATGAGATTTTTAGAAAATAAGGCATAAAGATCACATTTCATTAGACAAAATTCCTAAATTACTCCTAAAAATCAAGATCTCAACAGATGTATTCAAATATAAAACCCTCATAAAAAATCACATTTTTACACAACCTAACTGCAAATCTAAGAAAATAACCAAGGAGAGATGATGTTTGTACCTTGATTTTGTAATATTTTATAATAGTCGGGTTTTTCCAACTAGTTCAATAACCCTATGATTCGAGCTTCTAAATTTAGAGTGCTAGGCTAAGTTATCCGTTTTATTTCAAACTTTACAATAAGGTTAGAAAAGTTAGACGAAGTAATTCAAATAAAGTTAATTTTTTGAAATAAGCTATATAAAAATATTACTTTAAGAAAAATGTCAATTTATCGATAAAGTAAATCAATGTCGAAAACGTAATATTCAAGATTTTATATATAGCGAGATAAATTAATTAACTTTCAAAAATAATTAATGAAGTTGAATTATACTTAATATACATATATTTACATATGATATGCAATATATGTATTAAATATATAAATATAATAATAATAAATTATCAAAATTCGGTAAAATAATATAAAATAATGGAAAATTAATTAAAAAATGAATGGATGAGTGTCGAGCCTTATTTTAATTTCCTTAATTTAACTTATATCAAGCTCAACCCATTTAATATAAATTATTCAACATTAAACTTAAGGAAATGCTTTTCTAAAAAAAAAAATTAAAAAAAAAGTTGGAGTCGCCAATCGATTCAACTGGTGAAAAAATAGAATTAGAGTTTCTAGGTGGAAAAACCTTAATTTGATCACTAGTTTGTAAATATTCTAGAAATTGATTTTTTTTAGAAAAAATGAACTAGAAAAACCGGGTTCGAGGGCTAACCTATTAATACTAAGTCACTTGTGAAAATTAAAAGAAATTTGATGGGGTTTTTTTATGTAATTTTTGTAAAAATGTTAAAATACACCTAAATAGGAAAAAGTAACTAAAAATGATTTTTTTAATTTTTATTACGAATTTCTAAAAAAGGGAAAATATTTTTTATTTTTTTAACGGTTGCCTCGAAGGTACCTACATACCCACTAATCGAGATCAAATCGGCTGTAGTTCTTTTTATAAGATTTTTAATGGGGGGTTTATTTTTATTTTTTAAAACCGAGCTAGGTTTACGTTTTTATCAATTTATTATTTTAAAGGAAAATCCTAGGAAATCTAACCTTCCTAAATTAAACAAAAAAAAAAAACCTAACTATCTTTCCTTAAAAAAAAAATCAATTAAAATTTTTATTTTTCCAAAAAAACCCTAAATGTCAAAAATATATTTTATTAAGAAAATGATTTTTTTTAAAAAAAACCTTAATTTAACTAAAACTTTGCTAGAAAATAATTAATTAAAAAACCCCGCACTTAAACAGAAAAAATAAACTAATAAAAAATAATAAAATAAATAAATTAAATAACATAACTAATTAATAAATGAAGAAAATAATATATAAAAAAACTCAAAAAAAAAAAATTACTTAGGTCAGGTCAATCAGTATTAGGCAGTGTTGGCATGCTCAGGCGACTTTGTAGGCGAGTATGGGTGGTCACTCAAGCAAACGTGGGCGAGTGTCTGGGCATGTGCGGGTGAGCGCCTGGGTGTGAAGATGGGCAAGTGTCTGAGCGTATGGATGGGCGAGAGCAGGCGAAGGTTAGGAGAGCGTGGGGGTGAGGCTGGGTGACAGTTGCGGGCGAAACAGGGCATGCGGATGGGTGAAGTTGGGCGACAACTGCAAGCGAGGCTAGGCGAGTTCGAGCGAGGCTGGGTGATGCATTGGGTGGGTATAGACGATGGAGTAGGTGACGTGGGTGGCAGCATGGTGTGATTGGGCGATGGTTCATGCAATGTGGGTGGCGATGTGGTGTGACTAAGCGATGTGGGCAATGGTTGTGGCGTATGAGGTGCTGGTGGTGGCGCGCGGTGGTGCTGTGGTGCATGTGTGGGTATGTTGGCGTATGGGGTGTTAGTGGTAGTACGTGAGGGTAGTGGCACGTATGGGTGGTGGTATGAGTGGATGGTGGTACGTGTGGGGGCATAAAATGTTTTTATTAGGTATGTGTGGTTAAAAAGAAAAGTCTTCCTCAAATCCCTGGTCTACGTGTTATTTATAAGTTCTAAAATCAAATCTTTTATATTGATTTAACCCAGATTTACCCTAACTTCTAGAAACTTTAGCTAGTTTGGACTTTTCTTTTAAGGCCCAACTCGATCTAAGTTAGCACAATAATTCCCTAATCTGATTAGACAAATTAAATAATTCAGCCCATCTTGCTACTTGATCTAACAACTCAACTTACTCCAACTTGATATGATTCGACTCATGACTCGACTTTCTATGACTTAACTTAATTTTCTTCTTTTTTTTTCATTTTTCTTTTAATTTTCGTCTTTCTATTTTAATTATATATTTTTAGTTTTATTTTTTGATTTTTTTCTGTTTATTTATTAACTTGGCTCAATTATTTGAAATTTTTTTTTTTTTGATAAAAATGAGGTGTCTACAATGAGTCATCAAATGATATGACAACCTAGAATTAATTGGAAAACAGGAGTCAACACCTAATTAATTAGAAAATAACACATAGCACCTAAGGAAAAGGAAAAAATGACATGTGTAATTTCATTTTTTGACATGTAAAAATATAAAAGCTTATAAATAGGGCTCCAAAAATCATTTGCAATATTTTAGAAATCTAAAGATACAAGAACATAATTTTAGAAAATTAGAAAAAAATAAAATAAAAATAGAACAAAATATATGGGCAAATTAGGTTTAAGGCAGTTTAATAGGTTATCTAGAACTTGACTTAGTGAGGCTTAGATGTCCAACAAATAGTGGTTAGAGAAGGTTTTCTAACAAGGTGTAGTGGTTCATTGGTAGCTGGAGGCAGTTGGTTCAACTGAACTAAATTTTTGGTAGTAACTTGTTTAATTTTCTAAAAATATCAAATGTTGTCAATTAATTATGAATTTTTTTTTTAGGATTAGTTTAAGTGTAGATTAATGTAGTAATTTTTTTTAGTCAAATAATGATTATAAATATAGGATCCTTAAGAACATGCTCTATTTGGGTGAAAATTGAATAAATTTTTATAAATATTAGATGATATTGTTTTAAGCTCAATTTTTGTATGTGATACACCTAATATATATATTTAATTCTATTAACAAGAATTTTTGAAATTTAACATGCTTACTATTTTTTATAATTATTTTGAATAAAATTGCCAGTTTTATCCAATTGTTGAAATAATTAGTTTTTGATGAAATTAATGAATGAGCCCTACATGTTTTGACTTCTAAAAGTTTATGATGATATTTGAAATACTTAATTTTTATCTCACACATAAATTTATTAATTTTCCCTAATTTTCAATTATTTTAAGCTAAAATCTCTATTTTTGTAAAGATAGATAGTAGCTAATTTAGTATAATTCATGGTCAATAATTAAACTATATATTTTTGAGTCTATAGGATTTTTCATAAAATTAATTGGGCTTGTATACTATTAATTACGTATTTTCCTAATATAAGCTTATATATTGACTTAATATGTAATATAGTAATTAGTACTAGTAAAATACTCATCAAATTCTTATAAAGTGAACACTTTGGGATATATTAAGGGTTGCTGGATAAGTTTGGAAAGTATAATTTTTAGAGTTTTCAGTTTAAAACTGAAGTTTGTTTGGGTTAATTGTGGAGTTATGATAATGTACAATTGAATTAGTAATACGAAATGGTATTTTTGGGCTTTTGATAATACTAATTAGTTTTGATTTTTAAGATATATCAATAGTACTTGAAATAACGATTGTAATAATATAAAGTTTACTAAAATTGGATAGAAAATGAGTAAGATGCGGTTAAATGAAGTTTGAAGGCACAGTAGGGAAAGTTTATGAGAATTTGGATTCGATCGGTACTAGACTTGAAAACTGTGTTTATATTTTCATAAGTGTGATAAGTAAGGAAAGACCACATGGCGAAGTTTAGGATTTTGCGCTATTATTAAGCCGAAGTAAGTGGATTTAACCTATGCTTGAAGTAGATATATTGCTACTTATAATACTGCATGTTGTTTGATACCGTGTTGATTGAATATGGGTATATCTTACGTGAATTGATATGCTATTGTCAAGCCTAGTTTTTTCACTCCTGGTTTTTTGATAAATTAATCTTCTCTAAACCAATCGGTATTAAACCTTACTTGCTTAATACTGACCTTCGACTAAGGTTTAAAGAAAACCAGTTTTTATTTTGAAAATATATTGGAGTTGCCACCCAAATGAAGTCGAGAAAAAAAAGTTAAGTTATAACTAATTAGGTGGATTGGTTGTAACTTAGCTACTAGTTTATCGATTAAACTAATTTTATAAAAAAGGTTTTTGAAAATTAGAGGTTTGAATCTGGAAGCTAATTTTTTTAAACCCTAAATGGGTATCGCTTTTTGACTTTCCAATTTTAAATTTGCTTTTCAATAATACACTTTTTCAATTTCTAAACAACTAATCATATTACATGCAACTAATTTAATTAATTTATAAAAATATTTACAAAGACGGAAAAAATAAAACTTCCATATTTTAAGTCGCCCCATACTTACGTATGAGTGTTTATGTATCTGCTATTCAGAATCAGACTTCCATAATTCGTTTAATAAAAACTTTAGTGGGTTGTTAATTTTAATTCTTGAAAACGATTGAGTTTATGTTTTTTTTTTTGCCCAATTTGGTTTATTTAAGAAAATTTCTATAAAAAAAGGTCCTAAATTAGAATTCTTGTTCGAAAAATTCTAAAGTGTCCTAATTTGGAAAGGGTCTATTTATTTATTATCTTTTTGAAAACTCAATTTTTCTAAGTCTCAAAATGATTTTTATTCACTAACATATATATTTTGTTTTTATTATACTTTCTTATTTATTTCTTGATCTTTCTTTTTTTTTTTATCTATTCTTATTAAAATAAATAAATAAATAAAAGTCTACTTTTTTTTTCGTCTTTTGTTTTTCTTCTCTTTTCCCTTCTTTTATTACATTTACATTTGCCTTAAATAGATAAGCAAAAATAAATAAATAAATAATAGGACAGTAATCAATTTAACAATGCAAAAGGGTCAAACCAGGGGGAATACGTACGAATTGGCTGGTTCAGGTGCTGAGTTAAATCTTGGGTCAAACTTGGTTCGCAGATCGGATCTTGGGTCATGCTTCACTAGATTCGAATCATAATTGAAAGAGAGCAGTAGTGTTGGCAAGGGGGTGATCCAAGGCTATTCGAAGGGAATTTTTCGTAGGTGAGGATGGATTAATGAGCAGTTTATTAGACTTGAGAGGGGCAGATACAATGCTATTGCTTATGGTGGTGGTTTGGTAGTGGTTGGAATTGGGATCGTGGCGGTGATGGTATTCCTTGTCATTTTGGGGGTTGCTGGAACTTGAGGGGATGTTGGGCCTTAGGTTTAGGGTGGTGAGGAGCTTAGCCATAGAGTTAGTTTGGGCTTTAGGGTAGTAGTTTCCGGTGGTTCGTGGGTGGACAGCTATGGTCGTTAGGTTTTGATGGTGGGTGTTTAGTGGCATGGCTAGGTGGTATGGCAATGGATGAGAGTGGCTAGGTTGGAGAGCCTAAGTTGTGGGTAGTCTAGATAAGGTGGTGGTGCAGCTTGTAATTGAGTAGAGAGAGAGAGAGTCAAAGAGAGAGAGAAAGGTTGAGAATTGCGAAAGTAATGAGATAGAGAGAGAGATCTTTTTTTTTTATTTCTAAATCTCGTGAGTGATTGTGTGTGTTGTGCAGTGAGCCCTCAAAACCCCTTTTATACACAAAATTAACTTAATAAGCATGGATAGCTAGAATTCGGATTAAATGAAATTTCCAAAATTCATGTTTTTTTTTCCGATTTTTGGAGCTCGAATTGAATATGTTTTTGACTAAATCTAGTCTTGCTTTTTGGTTCTATTCGAAATAGGCCATGCAGAGGTTGATATTACACCATTAATTGGTGTGTTTAAGTAAGGAAGTTGTGCGAAATCTAGGGCCAAAGTGAAGGGTATGGGCTGTTTTTTAGTCGAGAAAGAGGGGGAAAATAAGGGAAAGAGGGGAGAAAGAGGTAGAAAGGGAAAGAAAGTCAGCTGACGTGGCACCATGTCAATTGTGACATCCAGTGGTCATGTACTATGTGTCATCACATGACACGTGGTAGCTAATGTGGCATACTACATGGCATTATGTCAGTTCGCTGTTTAACCCGATACTGTCACGTATCAGGATATGTAGTGTAATGAACTCCTGATACGTGATAGTTCCTGATTAGTTGAAAAAAATAAAAAAGGGTTTGTAAGGCTATGCTAAGATTTGAACCCCTAACCTCCTTTGTGTTTATGCATGTAGTTTATCGTTAAGTCGTTGGCCTATGTTTTGTTTATATGTGCAATTACAAGGTTAGCTTGGGCTAGATTCAAATCTAAACTTAAGCTCAATGGTCCCCTTTTAATTTTTTTTTTAAATTTAAAAAATATATTAAATTACATTTTTATTTTCTAAATTCCCTAAATTTTCTAATTTTATTTTATTTTATTTTTTTGTAACTTTTCAATTTTCATTTTTTTTGTATTTTCTTATTTTTTGTGGTTTTTCCTTTTTTTTTGGTATTTCCCCTAGATTTCTTGTTTTTTATGCTTTTTCCCATTTTTGTATTTTTTTTATTTTTCTAAACTTCTTATTTTTTGGATTTTCTTTAATTTTCTATTTTTTTTTTGTGTTTTTCTTGATTTGGGACACCTTATCCTATTAAAATAAAATAAAATAAAAGGAGCAAAAATTGGGTATCTACAACTACTATAGTGGATGCTGATGTGGTGATTTTGAATGATAGTAATTGTATCTTGGGTAAATTGTTATGTTGCTATGTTGGGTGATAATTTGTGCTTATGAATGATTGTGCTAATTAGGAAAGTTGAGCGATTGCTAACTCAATCTTTTGGGTGTTCACTTAAGTGAACCTTAAGTGAGATACTAGAATTCTGCTAGGGAGAGTTCGAAAACTAGAATCAAATCACTAGGTTGAATAAAACTGAAAGACTGGTTGTGTTGAGTGATATACTTGAGTTGATATTGCATATGATGGCATGGTATGGCATAAAAAAAGACTTATAAGTTAAAGCTTTTACAATGAGGCTTCCAAGTGATCATGGAAAGAGCATAGCTTTATGAACTCAGTTTTTGAAAACATATAGATTGCTTTGCCTGAACATTGTGACTATTTTGATGGCTAGATTTGGTAGACTATAGTGTGTGGTCTAATTTGGCGTTGTTGCCTCTTTGATTTGGTGAACTATAGTGTTTAGTTTAATTTTGTAAAATAAAGTTGGGGGTCCTACTCTTAAGCAGCTCTTTGTTGCCCTTTTTGATATTGGTAAACTATAATGTGTAGTTCGATTTGGTGGGGTCTCACTCCTAGGTAGCTCTTTGTTGCTTATAAGTTCTTAGATGTTGTATCTAGATGTCTGGCTATATTTACTAATTGAATGAAAATTAGACTACATAGGATATCGATATCGATGTATTCCACGTACATGAGCATATCATGTTGCATTGCTAGTAATAAATGCTCAGTTTGGCAAATGCATATGTGAAGTTGAACCTATGGATTATGATCGAAATGTTTCAGTTGTTATATGTGATATTGTCTATATTGTATTATTTATTATCTACTCTCACTCAACTTTAGTAACTGAGGGGATATAACCCAACATTAGGGGGAATGTATATTGAGAATGCGAGTTAGAGTCGGCAATTTTCGTATGGAATTTGTACTAAGTTGGGAATCCTACTATTGTGAAGATGATAAAAGAAAAAGATGGTTCATATTTTGATGTAAATATTATGTTATACATATAAGTTGTAATTAAATGTCCAATTGAACTTCGATGTAGCTACCTCTTTATCATGTAAATAAAGTGGTTTTTTGATGAATGAGTAAGTTGAGTTAAGTTTTTAACAAATATTCTTGTGTAATAGTACATTCCATGCTAAGTCGGGATGTGACATATGCTATGTCGAATTATGACATTTTGTGATCTATATATATATATATTTTGTTGGGAGGGGTTTAGGGGGGTTTATGTGTGGGTTGGGGTTTATAGAGAGACAAATAGAAGAAAATAGAAATTTAGAGAGAGAGCGTATGTATGTTGAATGAATTTTTACATACCTAGTAGGACCATAGGGAAATAAGTACACATGCATTTACTTTGGCTATGTTCTACTCCAATTCTTGAATTCATGTAAATTTGATTCTCTTGATTGGATTCCTGCAATTGCTATTGAAAAACTCAAAATTAGAGTGAATTGAGGCACAAAAGTATATTAAATATAATTTTAATTAGATGACAACTTTAAATTTGATTATTGCATAAATCGATTCAAATTGTTTTTTATGCTTGAAATTGTTTAAAGCAAGGAGAACACTAATTATTCAAAACTCAATACTTAAATTGACTCTTGACAAGATAAAAAAAATAAACAAGCAAACTACAAAAAATAACTGAAATTGAAATAAACTAAACTAAACTTAGGCTACCTCCAAAGGAGTTCTGTTGTTTTACATCATTGGTTCAATGGTTGAATCTATCCCTTGTTGTAATTCCTCAGCTAATATTTGCAGCACTCAACCAGTTAAAAAGTGTGCTAACAAAGAAAATAGTAAAAGAACTAGTAGGGAGGATTGATTATAAAAGCATTAAAATAATTGAAAATTAGGGTTTTTGCTAATTCTAACATGGTTACCCTTTTTGGTCTCCTGACAATGGTGCCAAAAATTTGATTGAGTTTATATTGCATTAACAAGCAAGTGCACTTAGTCAAGTTGTAGTATAGTTAAGATGAATATGAGTCTGAGTGTCAATCCCAAGAGAACCTAATTGCTAGCAAATTGCCCTAAAGATTCCAATTATTTAACTTTACAACATAAGAATGACTATGAAAGATTGGGAAAAATGAATAAAAACTGATACATAAAAATAATAAAGTAAATAAGAATAAGTAAAGTGACAAAACTAACAAGTAAGCATGAATCGGGTAAAATAAAGAAGACATGATCATTGGTAAATTGTTAGTATTTACTTTCTAGTTCCATATAATCTTTCAATCTCAATTATTCTCTATACTATGGAGATTTTTAATCTTAATCCTATGAAAATCGGATTCTAAATTAGCTGGACTCATATCTTTAGCCAATTCTTAACTCTAAACCCCCCTCTACTTGTATCGCTATTGAATAGAGCATTGCGGGATTGAATTAATAACTTGGATCTCGTTATTAGGTTTCCTTAATTTGGAAAGATTCAATACTAAATCTCTTAGCATACCCTTTCTAATTACACTTGTTTGTTTAGTGTTGGCCTTGAGGCTTGACAGTAAACTCATACATCAAATCAACAACCATGATAAATATTAATTGAGGAAATAAGTTTGGTGTAATTAGATTATCAAAGAATGAAATTATAGAATGAAAGAAGAGTTGTTGCAAAGGGAACTAGATTTCAATAATAATTTATTAAAATGATTTAAAAGAAAAAAAGTATAATTCAAAGAAAGAAATGAGTAATTATGAGACGCCCAACACTATTCTAGAGAACAATTCTACCTAAAGGGGACCTTCATTGAAAACCTAAGCTTAAGGATCTATTTGTAAGGAATAGGGTTCAGTTTACAAATAGAGACTTAACGAAATGAAAGATTCATTTAAAATTGCATATCTAATGATAGAAGATTCATTGGAAAAATAGAAATTCACTCGTCATACAGTGACCACGCTCGAAGTAAGTGGCCATTGTGGTTGGGCCTATTCTTGTTCTTTGTGCAAAAACTTCGAAATTGATGTAATTACTTGAAGTAAGGAATACGTATGGGGACCACGAACATGGTCCTTGGCCATAGTCTTTTCTAGACTTTAAAAAAGCACTAAATAATGAAATAAGAGAACCATGCTAGAAGTCCATGGTTGTGGTTTTGGCCGTGGTCTTCGCTAGACACCAATTTTTGCTTTATTTCTCGCTTCTTTGCTTATGATTTCAATGCACATTCATTGTTTATAGGTATGGTCTTTTCTAAGGCTTCAAAATTCATCTAGAACATCTTCAAATCTTCCAAAACTTGGCTAAAATCATCAATCTTTCCAAATCAATCAAATGAAGCCTCCATTTACTCTAAAAATTGCTAAAAACCTTTAAAACTTCATAAAATACTTTAAAAGTCTTTGAAAATGAAATTTAAATGGATTACGCTTAAACAAACACAAAATTACTTGAGTAAAGTTTAAAATAGCACAAAATAATCATAAAAAATTTATGCTAAATTTGTATTATCAATGGTCTAAATTGACTTGCTGATTTTATTTTTGATGCATAGGGTATGATGCATAAGATAAAAACAAATATGTAATGTGTGTGGCTACATATCCGTGATGCATGTGTAAAAAATAAATAAAGTAGTTTATAGATATTGAGTCATAAAAAATATAATTTCAATCGATAGACTTTTATGATTTCATAAATAATAATTTTCCCAATATAAAAAGATGAGAGCTAATCATAAAAGAGAGCCAAAGAAATATATCTACAAATGAAAACAACTATTTAAATTTTTGCATAAGCAAAAACAAAGAAATATTGTTAGATATATTGTTTCAAAATATTGATAAAGCAATTCAATTTAAAGTTAAAGGTAGAATGATCAAAATCAGTTTGTATTTGGAAAACTACTAACTTACCATTATGTAAGAGGGAAAAGGGGAGAATAGATTAAGTTTTTTTTTATTAAAGAAGTTTCATCTTTTGCCCATGGATATTTTTAAACTAGATTACCACAACACAAGGTTTAATTGCTTTTTTAAATAAATTTTTAGGTGTATAATTGTGATTGAAGGATTTAGAATCCAAAAGAAAGGTTTTCACTTAATAATATGGATAAATGTATATGCCCTTATTTTATTTCCAACCAACAATGCTAAGCATAAACAATCTTAACATATTAAGAAACCTTAATGGGAAGTCACTTTCTAAAATAAAATAGATAGTAAATAAAACGTTATTCCTTAAGAACAACTATTACTTAAATAGCTTGGAGAGTTACCATCAAACATTGACTCTGTATAAATTCATATAGGGGTCAATCAAAGTTGGTGATGAGCTGTCGACCACTGGTCTTCTTACTTGCGTACGACTTTGAGGCATCCAGTCCTTCACTTGAAGAATTCTCTCTCGTTAACCTACCAATGATGAGAAACTCTATGAAGAAGAAAGATGGCTGAACTCCTTGACAATGCTAGAAGGTTACACCCAGCTTTGTTCCCTCTTTAATGCTTGATGGGAATCGGCCTCTGACCACATCCAAGCTAAGGCTTATCAATGCTTGTCAAAGCTGAACTGCAGCCAGAAGGACGAGAGGAAGGAAGATGAACACTCGGCATCAGGTTTGTCATCAGTTAAAGTGCCGAGAGATCACATAGTTGAGTAATTGAAACTAAGAAACCACTTAGCACATTAGAGAGAGACTCGTATTGATTGATTCTATGACTCGGCAATCATGGGCTGACCTCTTTAGTGTTTTGGCCAAGATACGCGAGACATTAAGGACCCCTTCTTGGACCCAAACATTCAATTGCTGATCTCATCTAGTTCAGATATTACTCCTCCCGGGACATACCGAGTGACTGCATGCTGAGTCCTATAAAACGCACAGTTTTATATTCTTATATATGTTTTCCTTCATTTTATTTTTAGGCCCAATTCATTAGGGTTTATGGTGCTGTATATTATTTACATTTTTGTCACTAGGGTTTAGGACTTGCTATAAATAGCAACATTTGTATAGATACAAAGAGATTGATAAACAAAAATATATATACATGGAGTGAAACTTTCCTTTTTCGAGCAAAACTATACTTGAGTTAGCATTTACTAAATTATCGAGTGTTGATCATACTCTTTAATCATCCTCGTATTTCTTATCAATCTTGTTCTTAGATGTAGTGAACCCCTTCATTTGAACCGATTAGTGAGTTGTATCTAACATTCATTTGAAACCCCGAGCAATATTTAGTGTTTGTAAGTCATATCAAACTCTATTTCGAGCCTAAACCCCTGATCATGTTTGTGTTTTAGTGAGTTTTATCTATTCACATTCACCATCAAAACCCTTCCTATTCTTCATACCCATCTTCCTTTTGAATACCCATTCCTGTTCTTTCGTTCTAGATTCGTTGCTGTTTCTTTCTTATCTCGATCCTTATCAAATTGGTATTAGAGCTTTGGAGGGATACAAGTGCTAGTGTTCTTTAAAGAAGATTTATGGTTCTAACATTTCTGTTAATCATTGTACTGTAGTGTAGTATGCTGTCCATAGTAGTAAGTAGCTGTAGAAGCAGAGTAGTGGTTGTTTCTAAGTTGTTGTAATTCTGTTTTGTTATTCCTTCAATTTTTTGGTAAATTACTGTACGAACAAAAATATCAGAGGATAGTGTCAATAACATTGGAGACAGTCTTTGTGGAAGCTTGAGAAGACATGTTGACAACTTGGAATACTAGATTCAGAATCTAATTGACTCTATTCAGCAGCTTAATGGGTTAGTTAGAGGTCATAGACGTGATGGTCGAGAAGAAAGGAGGGAATGGACACCTACCAGTAAGAGTGGTTCCAATGAACTTTGTAATGATGCGAGACAGTTGAGAAGAGCTGCTAAGCCAAGAAGAAGAGAAAACTTACCATTGTCGATAAGAGGCAATGATAGGAGTATTGACTCCAAGTTGAACTACGGAGCCTGAAGAAGAGAGCTAAGGTTGATAAGAGATATGGCAAAGCATAACTCGAACAAAAGTGGCTGATTCGAGGTAAATCAACCTACTAGGAATGCAAAGGATAAACCCCGAGCACCTGGCTGAGGACTTGACAATATAAAGCTTTAGTTGCCGACCTTCTGTAGAAGTAGTCGACCTAAAGAGTTCCTTGACTAGATTCCTCGAGTCGAGAAATTGTCCAAGTGTTATGAGTGTGATGATCGAACAAAGATTAAGCTGGCTTCAATATCCCTTGTTGAATACGCGAGTCTTTGGTGAGATAAGCTGGTCGCCAAGTGAGATGCTAAAGGAGAAGAGCCGATCAGAACATGGAGACTTACAAAGCGATTGATGAATCAGTGCTTTGTGCCAACCTACTTCAAGTAAGAGATGCTCCATGCATTCTAGCACTTGAGACATGGTCGAAATACTGTTGAAGAGTATTTGCAAGAGTTTGAGACCTTGATGACGAGATGTAAAATTGCTGAGCCATAGGATCGTACCATTGCCAAATTCCTAAGTAGACTCCAAGACGACATTGTCAATATAGTTGAATTATAGCTGTTCAACTCTTTGGATGAGCTAATTAATTTGGCATTAAGAGTAGAGAGGTAGAGGAGATGAAAGCATCAAAGGCCAAGTAGCCAACCTTAATAAGGCAGCCTCGAGCCTGAGAGGTATGTCGAGAGAAGGCAAGAAAAGAAGATGGAGAAAGGAGAGCCTAATCGACCGGCCCATGTCGAGAAAAAGATTGTTGAGAAAGAGAAGTCACCTAGCAACAAGGCCCGAGAAGTGAAATGCTTCAAATGCTTAAGCTATGGACATATTGCATCCCAATGCTTGAATAAAAGGGTTATGGTCTTGAGGAGGGAAGGGCCCGAGGCTCAAATTGAGAGTCAAAGTGACAAGAGCTCGGATGACCAGATGATAGAAGAAGATGTCTATCCCAAGGACCTCGATAAATGCTTAGTTATGGCGATAAGAGTTGACTTGAAGGCAGATCCCGAACAAAAGGAAAATTTGTTTCATATGTAGTGCTTGGTGCATGGGAAGACCTGTTCCTTAGTTATCGATGGAGGTAACTGCACCAACATTGTCTTTGTCGAGATAGCGGAAAATATGAAGTTGCCGACCTACTCGCAGCCCTAACCTTATGGATTAAAGTGGTTTAATGACAAGGGTATGGTCCATGTACATAAGCGCGCTCGGATTGCATTTAAGGCAAGATAGTATGAAGAAGAGATTAACTTCGATGTGGTCTTTATGAATGCCGCGAATCTGCTTCTTGGCCGACCTTGGGAGTATAAATAGAAAGTAATCCATGATAGCTTCCTCAACACTTATATTGTTAAGAAGGATGGGAAGAGCTATTGCTTGACCCCCATAAGCTTTGAGGAAATCTAGAGACATTCGGCATCTATGGTGAAGAGAAAAGGGAAGAGAAGCTTATTTGGCATTCTGGCCTGTGCTTAATATTTAATGTCGAGGACGACTTCCTTTCAAACCCGTAGTAATGATGGGAATCAACCTTCGACCGCATCCAAGCCGAAGCCTATCAATGCTGCAACTAGAAGGATGAGAGGAAGGAAGATGAACACTCGGCATCAAGTTTGTCGTCAGCTGAAGTGCTGAGAGACCACATAGCTAAGTAATCAAACTAAAGAACCACTCGACACATTAGAGAGAGACTTGTGCCGATTGATTCTATGTCTTGGCAATTATGGGTTGACCTCTTTAGTATCTCAGCCAAGATACGTGAGACGTCAGGGACCCCTTCTCAGACTCGGATGTCCAACTATCGACCTTACTTTAGTGTCTCGGCTAAGATACTCGAGACATCAGGGACCCCTTCTTAGACCCGGACATCTAACTATCGACCTCATTCAGTTTGGATACTATACCTCCTAAGACATGCCAAGTGACTGCATGCCAAGTCCTGTAAAATGCATAGTTTTGTATTCTTGTATATGTTTTCCTTCATTTTATTTATGGGCCTAATTTGTTAGGGTTTATGGCCTTATATATTATTTATAGTTTTGCCACTAAGGTTTAGGACTTACTATAAATAGCAACATTTGTACAGATATAGAGAGATTGATAAACAAAAATATATATACAGGGAGTGAAACTTTTTTCTTTCGAGCAAGGCTATACTTGAGTTAGCATTTGTCGAATTATTGAGTGTTGATCATGCTCTTTAATCATCCCCACATTTCTTATCAATCTTGTTCTTAGATTATGGTGAACCCCTTCATTTGAACCGATTAGTGAGTTGCATCTAACATTCATTTGAAACCCTAAGCAACATTTAGTCTTCGTGAGTCATATCGAACTCTATTTCGAGCTAAAACCCCTGATTGTGTTTGTGTCTTGGTAAGTTATATTCATTTACATTCACATTCATCATCAAAACCTTTCTTGTTCTTTATACCCATATTCCTTTTAAATACCTATTCCTATTCTTTCATTCCAAATCTGCTACTATTTCTTTCTTATCTTGATCCTTATTAGTGTTGATGTTGACGATTCCTTGGCTAAAGACTCTATGCCAAGTGATTTGACTTTTTTGCTACTGAGAGTTCTTGTCGAGTAATGTGAGCTAACCTCAGCCTAGTCGAGTACTCCTCTCTCAACATCCTTCCAATTCTCACGGCAACACTATTAGTCTTGGCCTCTTTGTTGTCGCAACATCTTGATTCCCCTTGCCTACTGTGATTAGAGGATTTATGTACAGAACCAATGTTGTACGATCACCTGTCCATTTCATCTGATACTATACTATTTTTTCCCTTTTTGTTGTTTGTTCTTTTTACCTTTTTTCGTATGTATTAGGAATCCTCCTTTTTGTATGCCCTTTTACGATTTCTTTATTTATATGTATGCTTTAGGGACTTACTATAAATAATCCCTTCTCCTTGTAAGCCGAAGTCATCTTACCTTACAGATATATATTGAATATATTGTTTTTGCGAGACAACTCTCTCCAAGTCCATTTTCATATACTTTTATCTAATCTTGCGAGTAGCTTAGGATTAATGGCGAGTAGACCTTGATATCAACTTGTGTATCATATCGAGTGAAGTGTCAAGTCGTGTTGCATTTGTTGGTGTGTTATATCTTTTGAGTAGCTCCATGTTAGTTACTTTAGTTAGTTCATAGACCTCCTTACTCTATTTTCTTCGATATTTCGAAAGTCCTATTGTTTCAAATCTGCTATTGTAACTCCTAGTGAAAATTAAGCTCTTAGGTACATTAGTTGGTCAATCACATGTAGTCATTGTGTTGATCGACCTTAGGGAAGCCTTGATTTGATAACACGTAAAGAAATGTTGTAAAGAGAGGGGTGGAAGGAGGAATAAGAAAGCTCATAGTCTTAAAATGCACATATGATTGTAGATTAAATTCTGTGTTCTTGAGTTTGCTTGACTAGTTCTTGATGAATTTTAGTGTTTGCCAATGCTTAGTCTAGAAGACATTCCCTCCTAACTAACCTATAAATTTGATGCACCTTAGGGTTGTACATACGAGAGTGCACCACAACTAGAACAAGAAAACGAAAAGGGAAACTTAGTAAGCTGGAGAACTACTGTAGATACCCAATTCTTACCCCATTTATTTTATTTCAATAGGATAAGGGGTCTTAAATTAGAAAAAAACACAAAAAAAAAATAGAAAATTTAAAGAAAATAAAAAAAAGAAGTTTAAAAAAATAAAAAAAATAGAAAATAGGGAAAAGCATAAAAAACAACAAATCTAGGAAAAATATTAAAAAAAATAGGAAAATAGGAAGAAACACAAAGAAAAAATTTTAGAAAATGAAAAAAAATGAAAAAAATTAGAAAATTGAAAAGTCACAAAAAATAGAAAAAAATTTAGAAATAGAAGATTTAAGGAATTTAGAAAATAACAATTTAATAGAATGGATTTTTTTTTTTTAATTTTAAGTTTAGAAAATAGGATAATTAGGCTTAGGCTTAGATTTAAATATAGTTTAGACTAACTTAGTTTGTATGTGCAATTTAATTATACATATAGATAAGGCATAGATTAATAGCCTAGCAAATAAGCATACGAGCATGGCATTGGGTCTAAGTATGAGGTCAAGGGTTCGAATCTTGGTAAAGGCATAGATAGCCTTTTTATTTTCAGATAACATACTGCAACTGCCACATGTTAGGATCTCATTGTGCCATGTGTCTTGACATATGGCAGCATTGGGTTGGACGGTGGGCTAATGTGGTAGCATGTGGTACGCTGTGGTTGGTTGGACTGGCTAATGTGCTACTACGTTAGCATTTTCTCTCCCTTTCCTTTCTCTTTTCTGTGTTTTCCTCTACTTTCCCTAGCAAAACAGTCCCGACCCCTTCACTTTGGCCTCATTTTTTACACAAATTCCATGTATACACGCATGATTTTTTGCTTTGATCTTGTTCACCACTTGGCTTACTTCGAATAGAACCAAAGAACATATCTAGATTTAGTATAAAACGTATTCAATTCGAGCTCCAAAAATCAGGATAAACTTGAATTTCAAAAATTTTCATTTAATTCTAATTCAAGCTTTCTAAGCTTAACTGGGTTACTTTGTATATAAATAAGGGGCTTAAGTTCATTACAGGACGTACACAATCATACACAAGTAGCAAATCCACTCATAATCACTCCTTCACCACTCTTTCTCACTTTACCTACGACTGTACTCTCTCTCTAACTTATAGCCATGCTTAAAGGAAATCAAGCAAAGCTAACCACCGTTGCAGTTCCTCTATGACGTAAACTCCTCAGCGTAGCTCTTCCTAAACATTACCGTAGCCCTTAATTGCAGCTGCCATAGCTAAACCTTAATCGCCGCAAGCAAGCCATTGAAACACTATCCTATATTACCCTCCAACTGAATCTGAAGCCATGGTTGAATTCCTAGCCACCTAAAACCACCAACCCAACACTTCTCTCGACTCTAGCAACCCCCAAATAGCTTAGAACTCCACTATTGCCACCATTCATCTCCAACCACCACCAAAAAGTACCCCCATTTACCACGGCGTCATGTCTACCATCCATAATCCTAATCTAAAACACACAAATCCACTTTCCCTCACTCAATTTAGTGGTCGAATCAACTTCGTCGTACTTTTGTTGAAGACATTAGAGTGACTTGGATTCAATGCCCGAATCGATCCAAAATCTGAGACCGACCCTCATACTGCACCAACCTGACTTAGTCTAAACTTGAGCCCACCTACAATCTGACTCGTGCTATCTTGGTCTAGCCTTCATCCATTTGATTACGTTGGAATTTTTTTTTTTTTTTACTTTTGCTTATTTATTTATTCATTTATTTTATAATGTAAATTGTAATGTAAAGAAAAAAAAAAGATAAGGGAATAAAAAAAAGGAAAAAAGAGAGAGAGTAGTTTATTTATTTATTTTTTAGTTTAATAGAAAAAATAGAATAAAAAATAAAAATAAAAAATAATGAAAATAAAAATAAGTAAATAAGTTAATGAATAAAAATTATTTTTTTAAACACTTAGAAAAATAAGGTTTTTTCAAAATAAATAAAAATAATTGGACCTTTTTTAAAATTAGAACCCTTTGGAACTTTCCAAAAAATGAAACTTCCAATTTGAGACTTTTTTTTAGAAATTTCCTTAAATAAATCAAATTGAATTAAAAACGTAAATCTTATGTATTTACAAATTAAAACAAACCAAACCTACTAAAGTTGTTACAAAAAGAACTATGTATGTCTAATCTCGAATAATGGGTATGTAGACACCTACGGGGTGATGATAAAAAATAAAAACAAAACCCAATTTTACTTTTTTTTTTTTTTAGGTTTAGATTACTTAAGTTATCTAATTAGAGTAACTAATAATTAAGTTTTGTTTTATGGAATTAAAAGGTGGTTTTTAAGGTTAGAATTAAATTTGGAAAGTTAGTAGTATCCGTAAGAGTTTAAGAACCCTAACCCTAGATCTAGATCTCTAGTTTGTGAAATAAGTCTTTTTATAAAATTAGTTCAATCGATAGACCAGTAACTAAGTTATAACCAATCCACCTAATTAGTTATAACTTAACTCTTTTTTCCTGACTTCAATCGGGTGGTAACTCTAATACATTTTTAAAATAAAAACTGGTTTTCTTTAAATCTTAGTTAAAGGTTAGTATTAAATGGATATGGTTTAATACTAATCGGTTTAGAGAAACCTAATTTACAAAAATTGAGAGGGAAAAAACCTGGCTCGACAGCTATTACAAGATATGATGCACTAGCTAGTCTTATCTAGCTTAGGCTTGACCTTAATATGATGCACAAAGTGTCGACTAAGGTCACTCGTCACTATTTCTTGCTAAAGGGAATAGATAAGAGCTAAAAGGAAGAACCTTAGAAAAGAATGCTTAATATTCAATATGAAAGGACTGATTCCTTCATGTTTGTTGCTTTACAAATGAGGCTTATATACTTAGCCTCTAGGGTTTACAATGGGAAAAGACAAAAGGGTAATTTATAACTATGATACAATGAGTTTCCTATTGCATTACTAAAAGGGTATAGTAGACAATGGAATCTATAAAGGTGATCCTATGTGAGGGACTTATGCTGGTAGGGAATTATTGGTCCTAACATGAAGGAGAAGTGTACGGCTAGCTCCTGGGATGGATAAGACCTTCGTACTTTATGTGGCTTGGCATTTAGGATAGCTTAGTGGAAACAAGGAAGGGAATTGGATGGTTAGGTCGAGTGCTTATTTGTTTAAGAAGTGGGATGGGTTAGCTTAGCTGCTTGGGAGGTTAGGTGCTTGGTTGCTTAGCATAGAAGGGTCTTCTTAAGTGTTGATCGGGGATTGTTTGGTAGGCATCTTAGCTATGTTTGGCATTCAACTCGATTGAAGTGTAAGAGCCTTAGATGTTGATTGAATCTTCGTACCTTAGTGGTTCTCGAGCTAGGTTACATCAAGTTAGTCCTTATAGGCCTTTGGCTCAACTTCAGGTAATAGGGCCTTGGGCCGAAAGGATTTGACCTCAAATTTATAAGGTTTTCTTCTGTGGGCTCTCTTCATCATTCTTCTTTAGGTGGTTGGTGAGGAATTACGTTGGACACCTTAAAAGTTGAAGAAACACCATAGTCCTTAAGGGGCTCAATTTAGTAAGCGTTACGGTTGATCTAGTAAGCATTGTGGTTGATCTTCTTTAGCACTTGCAATGGAGCATTAGCTTGGGGAGGCAACTTGCTCTTCTTTAGGTATGGAAGGTAAGCCCATACTAAGTTGCTTAGATGGAGGAAATAGCTTGATTGGCATGGCTACAATTCTCATGCTGCCTTTTGTTGAACTTAGTGATCTATTGTACTATGTGTTGATGAAGTTTATGCAAGTCATGGGTATGATCAACCCCTGATTAGCTCTCCTTAGGGGTTGTTGGGGTATAGGCTAAATGAAGCAGAATGGTTAGATTGAGGCCATAGATGACCACAAAGGAGTTATGTGATACCCTAAGAAGTTAAATAAATAAAAGGAATAAAGTAAAGAAAATAATAAACTAAAGGACGGAGTAAGGAAATGTAATATTGTATTTTTAAGAAGGGCAGGGTGATCTTTTCTATCCTTAAGTATAAAAGATCATTGCAAAACCCTAGGGCTCATTTTCTCGTCCTATTGTTTTGTAGAACCCTTTCTAAGAGCACTATAGGAGAAAGGTTAAGGTAAGCCATTATGAAGCAATTTCACTCGTTTTGGTTTTAGTTTTTAAGTTCTCTTAATGTTAGGAGTTATTTTAAAATTGTGGAAACACGTGGTTTAAGAAGAATGTGAAGCAAAAGTTAGGGCAAGGTCTAAACCTTAATCGAGTGAGTGTTATCTTAATCTTTGTGTTATAATGATTGGGTTAGATGTTATTGACTTAATTGGATTTGCTGTCTTATGTATATGCGTTTAATCTAAGCATTGTAATCAAGTTTATATGGTATGAGTTGCATTTTGCTTTTGACGCTTTTAGATTAAGGTACGTGCCTACTGTTTATTTTGATTTGTTTGTTTGATATGGGGGTTTGGAACACATGTGAGTCTTCCTTGTTGTTAGTTGATGGAGAAAAATGAACCTTAGGAAAAAATTGGAGTGTTGAATGTGTTAGAGTTATTGTTGAGTGATTTGGAGAAGTGATAGGAATTAGGTTACTAGGCCTTTGACCTGTAGCTGAGCTTGAGGACTAGAGGGACTGGCAAGACAAACCCTCCTACTTTAGTCGACTCCTGCCAAAGCTAAGTATCTCTTTGCTGATCTATGCTGCATGCCCAGTTGAATGATTGCCCACTTCTCGAAAGTTATGTGCTGAATAGCAGAGTGTCGAGACAATAGTCAAACCTTGTGCGCTTACTCACTCATTCTAGAGTCGACCACTTATTTGGCATCACCTTTGTCAAGAGGCCGCGAAAGTGACCCTAGACTAATCCCTAGTCACCCTTGTTCAGACAAGTAATCTTATTGTACTCTTTTATCTTCATCCTCCAACAGTAATGCCAATAACCTTTGCCACGTGTACAGGACAGCATGTAGAATCTGCTACACTAGTCATTGCTTTTCTTGAATTCATTTTTACCCTTTTGAATTCTTGTACATTACTTCTTTAGGATAATACCCTTTTTGTCTTTTCCCTTTTTGGCATGTTACCCTAACTTATCGGGTATAAATGCCCCTTGTACATGTAACTGCAAATAATCAGATTACTATTAATACATTGAATATTCTTCCTCTAGTGAATGCTGATTGTTTACTTTTAATTCACTCTTATCCTAACCCTTAAGCAAGGCTAGGTGGTGAGTAACCTCATTGGACTAATTCGTGTGTCATATCGAGTTGTGCCATGAGTCCTTGAAAGTTCCATTGGTGCACCATATCCTTTAGAGTAGTCCGTATGCTTTTGCTTACATTTCATTCACATCTTCATTCTTTTGTGCATTCCCCATCATCTTTTTAAGCTTTTGGCAAGCTTGGACACATCTTTGCTACAAGTCTTGTCTATCCTTAGTCGCGGTTCGCATTATCTTGGTATCAGAGTGAAGGTTTCGCTGGAGTTGTAGTAGAGTATTTTGAAGTTCTGTCTATACTCAGTTTTGCGTGTGTGAAACAAAATAAGTTACTGTGTTTGTTCAATTATTGTGTTTGCTAGCTGTTAAATTTCTAGTTTATGGAAGTGTTTGCTATAACACTTAATTGAAGAGTTTGAAAACTAAAATCTATTAGAGAAAATGACGGAACCAATTGTTAACGTTGGTGTTGGAGATGACGACAGTGGTGTTGTCTACCATGGTTGACAATCTTAGGGTATTCCTAGGAGCATTGAAGAAAGACTTAATGAGGGGACTAACCTCTTAGTGGATTTAACCAGAGCTATTCATATGTTGGCTTACCGACCTACTGAAATCGCACATAATACCTTACAAGCTGCTCGACCTATGAGAGGTTAGAACCTAACTTGACAAGTTTAAGGTAGAGGAGTAAGCAGCTGAGTAAGGATAAGGATTGACTTGGGAGATTTAGGAGAAGAGGATGAGGAAGAGTATTACAAAGAAGAAGAGCAAGTTCAAGTAGCCAGAGCCTTTGACCATGTGAAGCTTCAAATTCCGAGTTTCAATGGTCCTAGAAGTGTAGATGAATACTTAGAATGGGAAGAGAAGGTGCGGTATGTGTTTGACTATTACCAATATGAGGATTATGAGAAAGTGAGAACCACTGTTGTTGAGTTCTCTGGATATACCGCCATGTGGTGGAAGAATTTCTAGGCTATGAGGAGACAAGAAGGATATAAAGAGATTAATACTTAGCTTGAGATGAAAAGAATACTTAAAAATAGATTTGTACTAGATACTTATCTATAATATGCTTTTACTAGGCTTCAGGAGCTGAGACAAGGAGGTTGATCTTTTGATGAGTATGTTCAGGAATTTCAAATGCTTATGATTCGCTGTAAAGTGGAGGAACCACCGACATGAACAATTTCTAGGTTCCTTATTGGATTGGGAGGTGATAGTTGAGATATTGTGGAACTCTAACGATTCACCACAATAGATGAAGCCATTCAAATAGCTCAATGAGTGGAGAGGCAAAAAAGAAGCTGAGTATTGTCCAAATTGCCAACTAGTTGACTAGGATAGTAAAGTCACTAAGCTTAATCAAGTATCAAGCTGATCCAAAGGTGGATGTCCGAGTTGAATAGAATGGCCAACCTAATAGTGACATACTAACTCGAACTTACGAGAAAAGCCAAGGATCTAGTAGGAAAATAAGTTGCGTCAAGTGCTAAGGGTTTGGAAATATGGCTACTTTGTACCCAAACTAAAGAATTATGATCATCAAGGGAGATGTCCCGAAGTTGGAAGTGGAGAGTATTGATGAGGAACTTAAATGATAATGAACTAATTGAAGAGGATGTGTTTGCCAAGGACTTAGATTAGTTGATCTTGGTTATCCGATGTGTAATGAACTTAGAACCCTTACGTGGGGAGGAGTAGAGGGAGAACTTATTTCATGCCACTCATAGGGTAAATGATCAGGTGAGAGCGCTAACTATAGATAGTGGAAGTTGCACCAATATGACATACAAGGTTGAAGCTGCTGACTACCATGCATCTAAGGCCATATAAGTTGCATTAACTGAGTGAGAAGGGAGCACTACACATCACCTGGCAAGTACTTCTACCAATTACTATTGGAAATCACTTTGACAAGATTCTCTACAATGTGCTGCCTATGTACGCCTCATACGTGTTGTTTGGCCGACCATAGTTGTTTGATAGAAGAGTTATTCATGATGGATATAAGAACATGTATGTGTTCGAGAAGGATGGCCGGAAGATTACATTGAACTCGATGTCATAGAGTGAAGTTAACAAACTGTAGGCAAAACTTGCTTAAGGATTGAAGAAGACTTTGATGATGAGTAGAGCTGAGGTTTAAGAGGCCATTAATGTCAATGAGCTGACCCTCACATTGGTCAAGCGCTTATTAGAATTGAAGGAGTAGGTTGAACTAACCTTAGAAGTGCGAGCATTGCTGGATAAATATGTCGATATGTTCCTAGATCAATTACCCAAGGGGTTACCCCTAATCCAAGGCATAGAATATTGCATTAACTTAATACCCGACACTGCTTTGTCAAATAAGTCAACTTATCAGATGAGCCCTTAATAGGCTTCTAAGCTCCAACAACAAGTCAATGAACTATTAGAGAGAGGTTATGTTAGGGAAAGTCTTAACCCTTGTGCTGTTCCAGTGCTTTTAGTGTTGAAAAAGGATGGAACTTGTTAAATGTGTGTTGATAGCTAAGCCGTGAACAAAATCGCCATCAAATATAGGTATCCTATCCTAAGATTAGAAGACATGCTGGATGATTGAGTGGAGCGAAGATCTTTAGGAAGATTGATTTGAAGTCTAGTTACCATCAAATTTGTATGAGACCCAGAGATGAGTGGAAGATTGTATTCAAAACTCGGCATGGACTTTATGAGTAGATGGTCATGCCATTTAGCTTGTTGAATGCCTCAAGTACTTTCATACAACGATGAACCATGTACGAGATGACATCTTAGTGTACAATGCCGACATGCCGAGTCACTATGAACATCTTCGTACCATGTTAAATGTCTTACATGCCGAGAGATTATTCGGCAATCTTAAGAAATGTTGCTTTTGCTAGGAGGAAGTAGTATCCTTAGGCTATGTAATAAGTGGAGGAGGCTTATGAGTAGATGATGAGAAGATCCAAGCAATCGTTGAGTGGCCGACTCCAACCACTTTTGCCGAGGTGTAAAGTTTCCATGGACTGGCTTCCTTTTACAGGAGATTTATAAGGAATTTCAGCACCCTCACCATACCCCTTATTAAGCTAATAAAGAAGAACATTGACTTTAAATGGGGAGAAAAGGAGGAGAGAAGTTTTGCTAAAGTGAAGAAAAATTGGCTTTCGCCCCTATACTAGCTTTACTTGACTTCAAGAAGGTATTTGAATTAGCATGTTATGTATTAGGCATTAGGATAGGTGCTGTCCTAATGGAAGAAGGATGACCAATTTCCAACTGCAGTGAGAAGCTTAGATGACCTCAGCTAAACTACTTTGTGTATGACAACATTATCTACTGCTAGTATGGCAACATTATCTACTGTTAGTATGGCAACATTATCTACTATTGAGAGAATTTGTCATCTATATTGACCATAAGTCCCTAAGGTACCTTCGAAGTTAGAAAAAGTTGTCGAAGTGGCAAGTGAGATAGTTCGAATTCCTTGAAGTATTTAATTTTACAATAAAATACAAACAACAAAAGAACAACGAGATGCTCTTTCGAGAAGGCATGCACTCCTTACTAAATTGCACATGAGATTTTTTGGGTTTGCAATCATTAAGGAACAGTATGCTGGGGATCTACACTTTGGACCTATACTTATGTGTTGTGTCGATGGAATGATAGTGGACGAGTATCATATGGAGGATGGATACTTCTTCTAAGGAGGAAAGTTGTGCGTGCTAACTTGTTCACTAAGGGAATTACTAATTAGGGAAGCTTACGATAGGGGACTCTCTAGGCATTTTGGGGAGAGAAGGACCTATGAGCTATTGAATGGTCGTTTCTTTTGGTTGAGAATGAATCGAGACATATACCGAGTTGTTGAATGTTGTATCGTGTGCAAGAGGGCTAAATGTTGAGCCGAGCAAAGGAAAGCAATGACTTTGCCTTTTCCAACGAGACCACGGATTGAGTTGAGCATGGACTTTGTTATCGGATTACTACGAATTGCTCGAGGTAAAGATTCTATAATGGTTATCGTAGATAGGTTTAGCAAGATGGCATACTTTGTGCCTTATTCTAAGACTAATGATGCTTGAACTATTACTTCTCTTTTATTGTAGGAAATTGTTCAGCTACACAGCGTATCGAGAAGTGTAGTGTTAGATAGAGACTTGAAGTTCTTGAGCCATTTTTAGAGAACTCTGTAGTGACGAATGGGAACTAAACTACTATTTAGGATTTCCTGTCACCCCCAAATCGATGGCTAAATAGAAGTAGTCAACCATACCTTAGGATTGTTGCTCCAAGCTACAGTAGGGAAGAACTTGGTTAATTGGGACATCTACTTGCTAGTCGTTGAATTCGCTTACAACCAGACAATACATAACACTACTGAGTAGACCCCATTCAAAGTGGTGTATGGTTTTAATCTCAAGTTATCCCTCGATCACAGCCCCATCCCTATATTTGAGCAAGAAGACCTTGACGTGAGAGCCTGAGTATAGTACCTTCAACAGATCTACAACAAAGTCACTCAGCATATTGACCAAGCCACTAGAAGAATGCAAGAGAAGGCCAAGGGTACAATGGCTAAAGAATTCTAGCTAGGAGACTTAGTGTGGCTACACCTTAGTAAGGAAAGCTTTCCCAGTAAGAGGAGGAATAAGCTATCTACAAGAGCTGAAGGACCCTTCAGAATCCTCTAGAAGATTAATGACAATACCTACAAGTTAGAGTTGCCAGAAGATTATGAGGTTTCTAACACATTTAACATTACTGACCTTAGTCTATATTACCTTAACGGAGACCTGATCAAAGACCATTCAAATTTGATCTCAAATCCAAATCAACCTAGAGGGAATGATAGGAATTGGGCTACTAGGCCTTTGACCCACAACCGAGCTTGAGAACTAGAGAGACTGGCAAGGTGAATCCTCTTACTCCAACTGACTCCATTTTGTATGCCCAGCTGAATGATTGCCTACTTCTAAGAAGTTATGTGTTGAATAGAAGAATGCCAAGATAATAGCTAAACCTCGTACACTTACTTACTCATGCCTGAGTCAACCACTTGCTTGGCATTACCCTTGCCGAGAGGCCAAGAAAGCGACCCCGAGCTAATCCTTAGTCACCCCTACTTGGACAAGTAATTTGATTGTACTCTTTTTTCTGCATCCTCCAACATCAATGCCAATGATTCTCTACTACTTGTACAGGACCACATGTATTATTTGCTACATTAATCATTACTTTTCTTGAATATTTATTTTTATCCTTTTGAACTATTGTACATTACTTCTTTAGGATAATACCCTTTTGGTCTTTTCCCTTTTTGGCATGTTACCATAACTTATTGGGTATAAATACCCCTTGTACAAGTAGCTACAAATAATTAGATTATCATTAATACATTAAATATTATTCCTCTCATGAACATTGATTGTTTACTTTCAATTAACTCTTATCTTAACCCTTGAGCAAGGCTAGGTAGTGAGTAACCTCACTAGACCAATTCGTTTGTCATATTGAGTTGTGCCGTGAGTCCTCAGAAGTTCTATTGATACGTTATATCCTTTGGAGCCATTCATGGGATTTTGCTTACTTTTCATTCATATCTTCGTTCTTTCGTGCATTCCCCATCATCTTTTCAAGCTTTTGGCAAGCTTGAACCTATCCTTACTACCAGCATTATTTATCCTTGGTCACGGTTTGCATCAAGTTTAGAGTTGAAAAAGAGTTGGGAATTAATGAATAGTAGGAGTATGGGCAGGGTCTGTAGCCGTAGCCTTACCTGTGGACCCTTTGTTGGAAATTTTTATTGGATCATGAAAAGAAATTTTAGGTATAGAGAGGAACATAGCTTGGGACTACGATCATGGACCTAAGTTGTAGGCTTCCTATAGTAGTAGTTAGCACAAGCATGATTTGAAGTTTTTATCTAAGGGAGGACTATCGTCTAAAAACATGTAATACCCTAAGTTTTTCTAGCTAGTTTAATAACTCTAGGATCCAGGCCTCTAAATTTAGGGTGTCGAGCTATAATATCTGTTTTATTTTAAATTTCACAATAAAGTTAGAAAAGTTAGATAAAGTAATTTAAGTAAAGTCAATTTCTCAAAATAAGCTATATAAAAATATTAATTTGAGAAAAATGTCAATTTATCGCTAAAAGCCGATAATTATCAAAAACGAGAAATTCGAGTTTTTAAATATAGCGAAATATTGGAGATAAGTTAATTAACTTACAAAAATAATAAATGAAGTTGTATTATACATAGTATACATGTATTTACATGTGATATGTATTATATGTATTAAATACATATATATAATAATAAATTAATATTAAAATAAGGTAAAATAATGGAAAATTAATAAAAAATTGCATGGATGAGTCATCAAATGATGTGTCAAGCTAGTATTAATTGGAAATGATGAGTTAATACCTAATTAACTAGAAAATGACATATGGTGCCTAAGAAAATGTGAAATTGACATGTGTAATTTTATTTTTTTACATGCAAAAATCCTAAAACCTATAAATAAGGCTCTAAACAACATTTACAATATTTTGTGAACTTGAAAACACAAGAACATAATTTTAGAAAATTCGAAAAAATTAGGAAAAAATTCAAAAAAAATAAAAGAAAATATTAGGAAAATATGGTGAATTATGGTTCTTAAGACTATAGGCAACTTGACAAGGAGCCACTTGGGACTTAAAGTTGTAGTGGAGAGAGAAGGTGGGTTGACATAGGGTGGTGGCCGGAGGATGGCCGGAGCACCGTGCACCGGTGAGTCAAATTTTAATAGGTGTGATAAGTAAGGAAGGACCACGTCACGATGTATAGGATATTGCGCTATTGCTAAGCCTAGGTAAGTGGATCTAACCCATGCTTGGAGTAGATATACTACTACTCATAACACTGTATGTCGTTTGATGTTGTGTTGGTTAAATATGGATATATCTTGGGTGAATTGATATACTACTATAATGGGTGCTGGTGTAGTGATTTTGAACGACAATAACTGTATTTTGGTTAAATTGTTATATCGCTATGTTGGGTGATGAGTTGTGCTTATAATTGATCGTGTTAACTATGGAAGTTGAGTGATTTAACCCAATCTTTTGGGTGTTCACCTAAGTGAACCCTAAGTAAGATACTATAATTCTGCTAGGGAGAGTTTGAAAACCAGAATCAGATCAGTAGGTTGAATAAAACTTAAAGATTGATTGTATTGATTGGTATTCTTGAGTTACTATTGCATATCATAACATGGCATGGCATAGCACAAAAAGGGATCTACGGGTCAGAAATTTTAGAATGAGGCTTCCAAATGTTCATTGAAAAAACATGGCTTTGTGAACTCAGTTTTTGGAAGCATATAGATTGCATTGCCCAAACATTGTAACTATTTTGATAGTCAAATTTAGTAGACTACATATGTGGTCTAATTTGGTAGCACTGCCACTTTGATTTGGTGAACTACAGTACATAGTCTAATTTTGTAAAGTTGGGGGTCCTACTCCTAGGTAGCTCCTTATTACCCTTTTTGGAAATGGTAGACTACAGTATGTAGTCCAATTTGGTAGGGGCGCTACTCCCAAGCAGCTCTTTGTTGCTTTAGGTTCTTGGACATTGTATCCAGATGCCCGGCTATGTCGACTAACTGGATGAGGAATTGGAAGGCATAAGATATTGATACCGATGTATGCCATGTACATGAGCATAGCATGCTGCATTGTTAGTAGTAAGGGCCCAGTTAGGCGAATGCATATGTAAAGTTGAACTTGCGAGTTATTATTGAAATGTTTCATTTGTAATATGCAATATTATTTATCATATTGTCTATATTATGTTATTTGTTATCCACTCTCACTCAGCTTCAATAACTAAGGGGATAAAATGTTTTATCCTCAAGTTAACTATATCATAAAGGGCCCAACACTCAAGGGAGATATGTATATTGAGAGCGTGAGTCAGAGTCAGTGATTGTTGTATGGAACATGTATTAGGTTAGAGATCCTATTACTATGAAGACAATAAAGGAAAAAGGTTGGTTTATATTTCGATGTAAATATTATGTTGTACACATAAGTTGTAATAAAATATCTAGCTGAACTCTGATGTAGCAACCCCTTTATTATGTAAACAAAGTTGTCTTTTGATGAATGAGCAGGTTGAGTTAAGTTTTCAACAGGTATTCTTGTGTGATGATGCATCCTGTGCTATGCCGGGATGTGACAAAACACAATTGTGATCCTTGGGTGTATTCTTAGATTCCTCTTTTTTTTTATCCTTTCTCAATTCCATCTTACATCTAATCTTATCCTAATATTTCCTAAACATTTATAGAAGCCTAAATAGATCCTTAAACCTCAAGTTGATCAAATTCGAGCTTAGTAACCTAGGGAGATAAGTAAAAAAACTTATTTAGAATTTTGTGACTTGAGAATAGAATCTAAAAAGAGTTGTTCTTGTTTTTTATTTAGGTGTTCATCTTAAAAATTATCTAAAGTAGATTCTACAAATTATATCCGAGACTCAGGTACGTGGAACCTTGTTTGCTGCTTATGCTTGCTTAGGATAGTTAAAGTAAATTGGATTAATAAATGACTTGAATTTAATATGATTGTTGCTAGTGTTTAGCTAGGCTCAGGGGGTCCTAGTGCCAGTATCCTTATGGTGGCACTTTATTGATTTCTAGGCAATGCTTTCCCTAGTAAAGTCCCCCTTTAATATGATATAGGGTAGATTAGGTTGGTATCTAGGGGTTGTAGAACCACTATCTTAGAACCAAGTAGGTTAGGTGGTGTCTATAGGCCACAATGCCAATGTCCTAGTGCCTATGTAAAAGGGGGTCATAGTGCTAGTGTCTCGACTTGGAGCTATGTGTAGAATTTGAGATACTCTAGGTTTAGGGTTAATTGTGAGTGATATCGTGCTATATTGCTTGTTGTATGATATGTGCTTGTTTTTGTAGGTTTCTGATATGAGTAGTAGTGGATAAACAGACGAAGCCCAGGATCACGCATAACTAAGAAGGGGTAAGTTCAAACCACAAGATGGTTCGAAGAGTAAATGGTAGTTAAAGGTTAACCAGGGGTTCTTGTGCATCAATGGTGAATATGATGTACCAACACCTCATATGACCTCATATTACACTTGATATTATGCACAAGTGTGGCGAGAGAGCACTTGCCACTAATCCATGCTCATGATGGATTGGATAAGACTAATCACCATCAATATCTCAATATAGGTCCGGGATAACCACTTGTTCCATAGTCTTGGGGCTTTTTACAACTAGCCAATTAAGAATTCTTAGATGTACTAGCAAGTGCATCAAAGATGCAGTTATCAATTCTCCTAAGAGGCTACATTTATCGCGGGCAAACATATTAATGATGAGGAACGCATTTTTGCTATGTTATTAGTACTATTACTTGTTCTACTATTTTGACCAAGCATGGCTGAGAAAGAGTTATGAGGTGTAAAATTAAAAGAAAATATGCAAAATTTTTTCAACAGCAAACAGAAAAAACACTTAGCTTACGAATACAAAATATGTTTGAATATCACTTTAATTGATTGTTGTAGCTATTACAATTTACAATATTTATATGACCCAATAAGGTTAAGTTCTACGTTAGTGTAAATTACAAAAAGATTCATATTAGAAAAGGAAGAGGAGTAATTACAAGGGTAGAGTTGTAATCATTTGAAAAGAATATTTGGTTACAAAAGGACAATATGAATGTTAAAAGATAGAGTAAGTATTAACTATCCATTTTGTGGCCCCCATGATGCTATTTGCTAAGTTAAGTAGGTCTTGAGCAGATTAGGTTGAGATCAGCAGCTTGGAAGCTTAAATGTTCCAAACTAAGGAAGGGCTGGTTCGGGAGGTAGTCCATTGTCAGGTCAGCCTTTGCTAGTTGGCTTGAGGTTAGTTTGGCCTTAGTAATTTATTAGGTTAATAGTATGTGGGTTTAGTGCTTAGCCTTGGATTGATGTATTATGGAAGGGTTGGCTCAGCAACAGGTTGGTCACCTTGGTAGTCTCTTGGATGAGGTAGAGAGTAGAGTAACTCGGTAGGTTGGATAGGAAAATGCATTGTTCTTTAGAGTTTAACACCCCTTGGATAGCTTAGAAAACCATATGAGCGAGACCTTGAGTTTGGGAATGCGTAATAGGTCCGTGATCCCCATCATCCCCTTTAAGATATTTGAGATTTGGGATCAAATATGGCTCGGCTCTGCATTGCTCATCTTAGACTTTGTATCTTCAGGTAGTTTAATCCTGTAAGTATTAGGATTGATCTTTTCAAGCACTTTAAATGGTCCGTTGTCCTTAAGAGATAACTTGCTCTTCCTTAAGCTTGGAAATCATTCCTTATTAAGGTAGATTAAGACCAAATCACCTTGCTAAAATTTCATGTTCTTCTGTCCTTGGCTTTGTCTATTGAGCTTGATGGAAGCTCGACTTAGATGTTCTACAACCTTATGATGCATTGCTCTAATGGCATCTACTCTCTCTATAGCTAGTTGATCATCATTTGGGCTCGGAAGGGGCATTTGGTCCAATGCGAGTATAGGGTTGAATCTATAGGTAACCTCAAATAGCGACATGCTCATGATATTGTGGGTGGTCTTATTGTAGGTGAACTCAACTATTGGTAGGCATAGATCCCAAACGGTCATGTTCTAACCAACAACAACCTAAAGTAGACTTCCCACTATCCTGTAGACAACCTCGGTCTATCCGTCTGCTTATAGATGATAGGATACACTGTATAATATTTTGGTTCCCATTTGTCTCCATAAAGTTCTCTAGAAGTGGCTCATGAACTTTAGGTCTCAGTTTAAAACAATAGTCTTGGGCACTCTATAAAGTTTAATGACCTTTTGCAAGAAAAAAAAAAAAAAAGAGAGTATGGTGTAATACCCCTTACATATTAGGAGAAGAAAATCTTATTATTACAGCTTGAAGTGTATGCAATAGACTAGAACTAGAATGGGTAGTTGGGGTTCAAGTAAGTATGAAGAATAGGAAGTAAAATAAGGGTTTTGACAGTGAATGTGTATGAATATCATGCACCAAGACACAAACACAATAAAGGGTTGAGCTCGAAATAGAGTTTGATATGACTTATGAACACTAAATTTTATTCAAGATTCAAATGAGGGTTAAATGTAACTTACTAATTGACTCAAATGAGAGGTTCACCACAATCTTAAGGTCAAGATTGATAAGAACACAAGAAAGATTAAAGGGTTAATCAACACTAAATAATCTAGCAAATACAAGCACTAAGAGCTCAACAATAACCTTACTCGAAAGAGGAAAGTTCTAAGTGTAATCACTGTATGTATATTCTTCATTGACTAGTTGCTTACAAATGTTACTATTTATAGCAGGTGCTAAAACTCTAGTAGCAAAACTGTAAATAATATACAAGGCCTTGAACCCTAAAGAATAGGTCCATAATTAAAAAAAAAAAAAGAAAGAAAATATGTATAAGAATACAAAACTGTGCGTTTAGCAGAAGAAGTCGATGTATAGTCATTTAGGCTGTCTTAGGAGCAGGATTTGAACTGGGTAAAGTTAGCAACTAGATGTTCAGGTCTAGGTAGGAAACCTTAAAGTCCTATAGTGCTTAGGTGAAATACTTGAAAGGTCGACCCACAAATGTTGAATTCTATAATTAGTTGGCACTAATCTCTCCATGCCATACCGAGTGGATCTATGGCCTTGAGACCTCAACTGTATGGTCTCTTGGCTTCTTAGCGGACGATAGGCTGGTTACTAAGTGGTATTAGTATCCCTCAGCCTTTTTCTATTAGTGCAGCCTTGATAAGAGTTGGTAAGCCTTAGCATCTTATTGCTTAGCCTCAGATCTCGACATGTTGTCTTTAGCCTAGGGATCATTGTAGGTTGGTTCCTATAATTAGTAAGTTGCATCTAATTGTCATTTGAATCTCGAGTGACATTTAGTATTCATGAGTCATATCGAACCCTATTTTGTACTCAACCCTTGATTGTGTTTGTATCTTGGTGTGTGATATCCATACACATTTACTATCTAAACCCGCATTTTACTCCTTGTTCTTCATATCCACTTGAACCTCGACTACCTATTTTAGTTGCAGTTCGTGACGTATACTTCGATCCATAACATCTTGGTATCAAAGCTTTGGGAAGACACGCGTGTTAGGTTCTTCAAAGTTTAGTTTGTAGTCTATACATTTTTGTTTATCATCATTTTGTAGCATAGTGAGTTATTCGAGTTCTTAGTAGTAATTTCTAGGTTATTGTTAGTTGCATTTTACTGCAATAGTATATGTAGAATTGTCTTAGTGGTGGTTCTAAGTTGAGTATATCAACGTTTGTTCTATTTTCTTTTGAAATTACTAAACAGACAAGAATGTCTAAAGATAGAGTGAATAATAGTGGAGATAATCCTCATGAAAGTTTGAGGTGATGTGTTGACAACTTAGAATATCAGATTCAAAATCTCACAAATTCTATCTAAGAGCTTATTGGTTTAGTTAGAGGCCATAGATGTATTGGTTGAGATGGAAGAAGGGAATAAACACCCACCAGTAGAAGTGGCTCCAATGAGCTTACTGATGATGGATGACAACCATAAAGGGCTGCTAAGCCGAGAAGGAGAGAAAACCAACCTATGTCGAGAAGAAGTAATGATAGGAGTGTTGACTTTGAGGCGAATCATGGAACTTGAAGAAGAGAGCCGAGGTTGAGAAGAAATATAGTCGAGCAAAGCTCCAATAGAAGTAGTCAATCTGAGGTAAACTAACCAGTTAGGAATGTAAGGGATGAACTCCAAGCATATAGCCAAGGACTTGATAACATCAAGCTTAAACTGCTAACCTTCAGTGGAAGTAGCCGACTTAAAGAGTTCTTTGATTGGGTTCCCTAAGTCGAGAAGTTGTTTGAGTGCTATGAGTGTGATGACTGAACAAAGGTTAAGCTGGCTTCATTATCCTTTGTTGAATATGCAAGTCTTTGATGGGATAAATTGATCGCCAAGCAAGATGTCGAAGGAGAAGAGTTGATAAGAACTTAGAGGCTTATGAAGAGGTTGATGAACCAACGCTTTGTGTTGACTTTCTTCAAGCAGGAGATGCTCCATGCTTTCCAACACCTAAGATAGGCTGAAACACTGTTGAGGAGTGCTTGCAAGAGTTCAAAACTTTGATGACCAAGTGTGAGGTAGCCGAGCCCTAGGATTGTACTATTGCTAGGTTCTAGAGTGGACTCTGAGACGACATTGCCGACATAGTCAAGCTATAACCGTTCAACTCATTGGATGAGTTGATCAATTTAGCCTTAAAGGTGGAGAGCTAGAGGAGAAGAAGGCACCAAAGGTCGACTAACTAACCTCAACAAGTTAGTCCTGAGCCTAAAAGGTATGTTAAGAGACGGCTAGAGAAGAAGATGGAGAAAGGTGAGTCTGGTCAACCTAACCAGGTCGAGACAAAGAAGGTAGAGAAAGAGAAAGTACTTGGCACCAAGGCTTAAGAAGTTAAATGCTTCGAGTGCTTAGGCTACAAGCATATTACTTCTCAATGTCCGAATAAAAGGGTCATGATCTTAAAGGGCAAAGGACCCAAAGCTCAAGTAGAAGGTTAGAGTGACAAGAGTTCGGGAGACGAGTTGATAGAAGAAAACGTCTATACAGATAATCTAGATGAACTCTTATCCATGATGAGCTGATAAGCTGACCTGAAAGCAGATCCTGAACAAAAGGAATTACTTTATATTCGATGTTTGGTGAATGGAAAGACTTGTTCCTTAGTTGTCGATGGAGGAAGCTACACTAACGTCATTTCTGCTAAGCTAGTAGAGAAGATGAAGATGCCAACCTACCCGCGTCCCCGACCTTATGGATTGAAGTGGTTTAACAACAAGGGTATGGTCCATGTGCACAAAAGAGCTTGAATAGCATTCAAGGCTGGGCAATACGAGGATAAGATTGACTTCAATGTAGTGCCTATGAATTCAGTAAATTTACTTCTTGGTTGACCTTAGAAGTACAACTGGAAAGTGGTCCATGATGGCTTCCTTAACACTTATATAGTTCGGAAGGATAAAAAGAGTTATTGCTTGACCCCTAAGAGCATTGAGGAAATGTAGAGCTACTTGGTACCTATGGTGAAGAGAAAAGGGAAGAGAAGTTTGTTCGGTATCCAGGCCTGTGCCCATTGTTTAACATCGAGGATGACTTCTTTTTGAACTCGCAGCAATGATTGAAATCAGCCTATGATGATCTTTAGGTTGAGGATGACATGTCAGGATCCGAAGCTAACCAATAAGATGCCGAGGCTTACTAACTCTTATCAAGGCTGCACTTATAGCAGAAGGCCAAAGGATATTAGTAGCACTCAGCAACTAGCCTATCATCTGTTAGGGTGTTGAGAGATTATACAGCCGAGGTCTTAAGGCCATAGATCCACTCGGTACAGCATGGAGAGATTAATGCTGACTAATCATAGAACTCAACAACTGTGGGACAACCTTTGAAGTATCTTGGTTAAGTACTGTAGGACTTCAGGGGTTCCTACCTAGATTTGGACATCTAGTTGCCAACTTCACCCAATTCGAATCCTGCTCCTTTTAAGACAGCTCAAATGATTACATGTTGACTTCTTTTATTAAACACATAGTTTTGTATTTGTTTACATATTTTCTTTATTTTAATTATGGGCCCATTCTTTGGGGTTTAAGGCCTTATATATTATCTATAGTTTTGCCAATAAGGTTTCAGCACTTGCTATAAATAGCAACATTTGTAAGCAACCACTCAGCGAAGAATATACATACAGTGATTACACTTGGAAGTTTCCTCTTTTGAGTAAGGTTATTCTTAAGCTCTTACAACTTGTATTTGTTGGATTATTGAGTATTGATTAACTCTTTAATCTTTCTTGTATTTCTATCAATCTTGACCTTTTTCAATCTCGAGTGACATTTAGTGCTCATAAGTCGTATCAAACCCTATTTCGAGCTCATCCCTTGATTGTATTTGTGTCTTGGGGCATGATTTCTATATACATTCACTATTAAAATCCCCATTTTACTTCCTGTTCTTCCTACCCTCTTAAACCCTAACTACCCATTTTAGTTCCAACCTGTTGCACATACTTTGAGCCGTAACATTAATCATCGAGGCGCTTATTAGTGTAGTAGCTTAGAACATGTTGAAACTTCAAAGTTAAGTATGTTCAGGTTGGAGTAATCTCAAGATTGGTGACCTCTTGAGAAGTTGTTGCATTGGAGGATAAAACCGTATGGCATTTCACACTAAAGTGAGTAATACTTCAATGGGAGAAGTTCTGATTAGGTCATTACAGGTGGTATCAAAGTGCTTTACGAATTGAAAGGGCAAGTCTATGCTTGGTAATGGTCTTATACCTATGTAATGAAACCAACAAGGATGTTAATTCTGTAAGAGAGGTGGATTGTAATACCCTTTATATGCTAGGAGAAGGAACTCTAATCATCAAGGTGCCTTGTGGTGTAGTAGCTTATAACATGTTGAAACTCCAAAGTTAAGCATACTCGGATTGGAGCAATCCTATGTCAGGTTACCTCTTAAGAAGCTACTATACTAGGGGGACAAAACCATACAACATTTCATGCCAAAGCAGACGATACCTCAATAGGAAGAGTTTTGGCTAAGTTATTACACATGAAGTGTGCCCTCTTGTTGAACTGGCTCATGACCACCATAATGGAGTCTTTCCATTGGGATGTCTTTGGCAACCCTAACGTAAAGTTCATACTTAGCTCAAACCATAGTTTAGTCAGGATCAACAATAGTAAATAATGTCCTTACTTGGCTTGGCCCTTTGCTCTTCTGTAGGTAATATACCCTTCCAACACAGATTGGACATCTCTCATCATCTTTAGTGAAAAGAATCTTGAGGATAGTAACTCATGAGTTCGATGCTTGCCAAAGTATCTAGATAATCCTCTACCATGTGCCTCATGCACTAGCAATTCTCTTATGGAACAAGTCGAGATACATAATCTCCTCTTCTTAAAAAGTATACATCCTCCTTGTGATAGTCATTAAGCATTTGGTCCTCTTCACAACTGGTATAGATCGGATCAAAATATGTATCCTCAACATATAAATCCTTAATCATAGAAAATCCTAATAATCAGGTTTGCAATTCGATTAAGAAGGAATGCCATCTTGATAGGGCGCTATATTGTTCTTTTCATTCTTGTACTTCATAACATAAGAAAATCCCTCTATAAACTCGACGCATTTGGCTTATCTTTAAGATTACTTAGGCTGGCTCTTTAAATATCTCAAAGATTCATGATCAATATAGATCACAAATTCTTTGGGTAACAAATAGTGCTACTATATAGTTAAGGCTTGGATCACGGAGTAAAACTCCTTATCATAGATAGAATAATTAAGTGTGGCTTCATGACACTTTTCACTAAAGTAGGCAATATATTGGCTCTCTTGCATTAGCACAGCACTTATGCCTAGTCTGGATGCATCACATTTGTTGGGGCAGTAGTTAGCTTCTTCTTTACTGCTTTAAAACTCCTCTATTCCTTCTCCCCCCACCTGAACTTAACATTCTTCTTTGATAATTTGGTGAATAGAGCCATAATTGTACTAAAATTCCTTATAAATTGGTGATAAAATGATGCTAAGCCATGGAAGTTTTGCAGCTTAGTTGAACAAGTTGGCATGGACCTTTTAGTAATTGCTCTTATCTTCTCATCATTGACTTGTATACCACCACCACTCACAGTAAACCCCAAAAAGATTACTTCATGTTGGTAGAAGTCACATTTCTTTATATTAACATAGAGCTTTTTCAGCTCAAGGTTTTGAAAAGACTGCTTGGAGATGCTCTTGATGAGTCTTCAGATCAAGATTATAGATTAGGATATCATCGAAGTATACCACCACAAATTTCCTTATTTTTTTCTTAGAACACATGGTTCATCAGTTGCATGAATGTACTCGAGGCATTTGATAGGCCGAATGGCATCACATGCAATTCATACAATCTATTGCTAGTTTTAAAAGAGGTCTTCCATCCATCTCCTTCTTGCATTTGAATTTGATGGTATCTAGATTTGAGATCAATTTTTGAGAACACACTTGCTTTATTCAATTCATTGAACATGTCATCAAGCCTTGATATAGGGTACCTATACTTGATGGTAATGCGATTGATTGCTTAGCTATCTACATACATTGTCCATGTCCCTTCCTTCTTTGGTACTAATAGCGTTGGCATGGCACATAGACTTAGGGACTCTCATACATATCCTCTTTTCAATAGCTCATCTACCTATTTCTACAACTCAGTAGCTTAATCAAGATTCAGCATAAAGGTAGGCTTTTTTGGCAATATGGCTCTAGGCTATAAGTCGATATCATGTTCTATACCTCGAAGGGGAGGCAGACCTTCAAGCAACTCTCTTAGGAACAAGTCAGCAATAAGGTTTTTACCTTAGAAGGTAGTGGCTCCCCCTTAGATCCCCTAATCTCAAGTAACCTTCTGACTAGTAAATAAGTCAACTCTTCAAGCTCCATCTCTCTCTTCAACTAGGCTTGGGTCATCGCTAAAGCCTCTTTCTTTAGAACCCAACTTAATTGAGCCTACAAGCTTTTAACTTGTTCGACAATCAATGAGCTCAACTTCACCTTCTTACCCTCGTACTCTAAGGAACATGTATTCTTTCTTCCATCATAATTATGCTTTGGTTAAACATCCAAGGTCGTCTAAGTAAGATATGGGAAGCACTTATAAGTAACATATCATAGAGTACTTCATCTTGATAGTTTCCAATATTTATTGGAACAGTCACTTGTTTGTTCACTTGTAGGGCTCTTTTATCATTGAGCTAGTGTAGTTTATATGGCTTGGGGTGGGGCTTGGTCGGTAACTTCATTTGTAGACTATGAAAGCAAATGCTGCATTGGTGTAGCTACCACTATCAACAATCAAGGCATATAATGACCCATTTACCTTACGTCCAATGTGGAACATATCCTCTTGTTGTTTGTCCTTGGGTATAGGACTCATACTCATTATTCACCTCAGTACTAAAGTGGTGAGCATAAAGTTATCTTCCTCACTATAGATTACTTCCTCCTCTTCGGACAGTTTAATCTGTCCGGTTTCTTTTGGCTCTTCCACTTTCTCATTAGTACTATTTACCTCAATGGTTGATGCTTCGCCTTAGATCACCATGGTTCTTCTATTCGGGCATTGGGTAGCCATGTGTCCAAATCCTTGACACTTGAAATACTTGACTTCACTTGTCTTCCTTCTTGGAGATATCCTTCTCTTCTACTTAGATAGCTTAAGCAAGTTAGGTTTTTGCAACTTTACTTGGTTCCAATTGCATAGTTCTACTCAAAACTGGTCGGTTAGGGGTAGGTTAGTTGATAGGAGCTTGGAATCTTCCTGTTTGGCACCTTTCGATTCTTTAGGTAGCTCGGATTGCTTCATCAAGTGAACCAATATCCATTGTCTCTAGAATATCTCTAATTTCATACTTCATCTCATTATCGAATCAAGATACTGTTTAGTCTTCAGGCTCAACAACTTCACATAAGATTATCAACATCTAGAATTCCTTTAAATACACATCTACACTTGATCCTCCTTACTTCAACTCCTGCAACCACTTGAATGCATCCTACAAATAGTAGCTACGCATAAATCTTCTTCTCATGACTCTTTTTATCTCATCCCAGTTTCTAACCTCACATTCTCCTTCTCTTCTTTAGGTAGCTTACAAGTTCTTCCACCATAGGGCGACATAGCCAATAAACTTTAGCACAGTAAGTCTGACGTTAGCATTATTAGGTACTTTATGACATTCAAATTGCTTTTCAATCTTATCTACCAAATCAAGGTAGTCCTCTACATCTTTACTCCTATAAACACTATTCAAAATTTCCTTCCATGAAATAAGAGTAAAACAATGTTGAATACACTAACAGCTAATATAACCAACACACAATAAACAAACAAACACTAACACTCGGTTTCGTGTACAAAAAATAGGGGAAAATAGAGCAATGGACTTTTTTAGCACTAAACACTCACAATAACCATAGAAAATCTCTAAAGCACACTTTAGCAGTAGTAAGCCATCTAAAGTTATAAGTAATAAAAACTTGCTTAAATGTAGCCAAGCTCTAATACTAAGATGACATAGGTAGCCATGGATGAACATATAAAGCCCAATATCACGTATAACCAAGAAGGGTTAGGTTTAGACCATGAGATGGTATGAAAAGTAAATGGTAGTTGAAGGTTAAGTAAGGGTTCTCATGCATTGGTGGTAAATATGACGCACTAATGCCTCACGTGAGCTTAAGTCACCCTTGATATTATGCATAAGTGTGGTTGAAGGGCACTCACCACTAGTCTACACTCATGATGGATCTGGTAAGAGTAAACGAGAATAAGTGGAAAAAACACTTATCTCATGAAGAGAAAACATGTTTGAATATCACTTTGATTGACTATTATAGCCATTACAATTTACAAGAATTTATATGACCCAATTAAGGTAATTCCTAGGTTAGTTCAAATTACAAAAAAAATTCCTATTAGAAAAGGAAGAAGAGTAATTTACAAGGGTAGAGTTGTAACTGTTCGAAAAGAATATTTGGTTACAAAAGGACAGTACGGATGTTAGAAAATAAGGCATGTATTAGTTTTCCATTATGTGGTCCTCATGGTGTTGTTTGCCTAGTAGAGCAAATCTTGAGTAGATTAGGTTAGGGTTAGCAACTCGAATGTTTCAAACTAAGGAAGGGTTGGTTTGGGAGGTGATCCATTGTTGAGTTGGCTCAAGGTCAGCTTGGCCTTAGTAATGTATTAGGTCAGTAGTATGTGAGTTTGGTGCTTAGCCTTAGACTGATGTATTATGGAGGGGTCGACTTAGCAACAGGTCGATCACCTCAACAATCTCTTGGATGAGGTAAAGAGTAGAGTAACTCGATAGGTCAGATAGGAAAATGCATTGCTCTTTAGAGTTTAACTCCCCTTAGACAACTCAACGAACCATATGAGTGAGTCCTTGAGTTTGGGTGTACGTGATAGGTCCATGATCCCTATCAATTTTTGTATTAGGTGTTAGCTCATTCCTCTTTCTTTTTTAGTTTTAGGGACCTTAAATGAACTGGTAGATTATGACAAGAATGAGGGAGGGTAGTACTATTATCAAGATGAGGATATTGGAGAATATTACTACTACTATGATGATGAGATGTGATCAGCTAGTGAGAGAGATTAAATAAACTTCTTATTTGAGAGATTTGTTATTTCATTTACAACAAAAGAGTTTATTTTATTTAAGTTCATTTCAATTATAATACTTTATAGAGATTTAGTTATGACATTTAATTACTTTGTGATTTATTTAATGAGAGTTATGAAGTTATTGATGATATTTTGGAGAAATTTAATTGCTCGTTAATCTTGATGTATTAGTAGACTATTAAGGATACGTGGCAATTTGTAGCGCCTTAAGCCTAAGGCATTATAGTAAAGTGGTATGAGAGCATAGGTTTGGTAAATCAAATGGAAACATAGTTAGATGATTGTAGGATGGTGAATTGTGATGAGTGTTGGACCAATATGGGGATTCTTAGTGTAAACAATTATTCTTATTCCTTAATTTCTTGCTTCCCTATCTTTATGTTTTCTTCTAATTCCTTATATCAAGCTTGGTCTTGTCTTTTCTCTTGTTTATTTTAGCTATAGTATGTCTCCAAGAACAAGAATTAAGTTAGGAGGAGCTACAGGAGTAGGTCAAGGTGATGCTCTTAGAGAAATTGAATTGCCAGGCAATTAGCAATAACCTTAAGATGTAAATGTAAATGTGCCTATTACTAAAGAAGACATCAATAGGTTGCTGAACACCTTTGAAGGTGATTAACAAGCAACAAGATCAAATTTAGATGCACTAGCAACAACAATTGCAATTGATGGCTAAGAATAATAATAGAGCTAAAGGATATAATAGGCGTGCTATAGGATTAGAAGGTGGAAACAATCATAAAAATTATAGAGTTATTACTTTATAAAGGTTTGTAAGGTTGGCAAAGGAATTCCACCATAAGACAGATGAACCTATTGTAGTTGAAAAGGGGATAACAAATGTAGAGAAGGTATTTAAGGGTTTTAAGATCCTTAAAGGAAGGAAGGCACATTTTGCAACCTATATGCTAAGAGATACCGCTGCTTATTGGTGGGAAGCTGAAAGGGTACACCATGCTGCTCCTATCACTTGGGCTATTTTCGATAAACGGTTCTATAGTAAGTATTTCCCTATTAGTCTCAGAGAAAGATTGCTTGGCCAATGTTATGTTTACAGGTAGGGGAATCGAACAGTGGAGTACTATGAAGCTAAACTCAATTGCTTATATAAGTTCTTACTAAAAGCTCAAAGAGTAGATGAAGGGTCCATGGTGAAAAGGTTTGTAAGAGGTTTGGGAGTTACTTTGCAACATGAGGTAAGATCTTTTGAGCTACTAACATATGTAGCTATAGTCAATAAAGCTAAAAAGATGGAGAAGAGCAAGAAAGAAACATTAGAAGATAAAGCCGAGTCTTTTAAGGGGAAGTGGTTCTAGGAAAGAGACGTACTTCAAGTATAGTAATGTAAGAAAGCAGTAAGAGAGTTTTCCTTCAGCTTGCTAGACCTATAGCTAGACTAGTTACTACACTAGTTAGGTCTCCACTAGCCAAGTCAGTTCATCTATCACTAGCTTTGCCATAACCAATGTTAGCTATGGTACTTAAGTGTACTAAATGTAGAGGTCTTCATGATCTGTTAGAGTGCAGGTAGCTTGATGGAGTGTGCTTTTCTTATGGTAAGGTAGGGTGTGTCAGTAAGGAATGCCCAAAAAAGGTAAAGATTCCCCAAATCTTTTGCTTTAGCTACAAATAGAAGGATCATAAGACATTTGAGTGCAATGTTGCTAATTAGCTAGCCTTAGTACAGTAACTAGTACTGTAGTAGAATGGCAGACCCTAAGGTATAAGGTAATGAAGTAGAGTTGTGATTACAAGACCGAGGTAGATGGCTCTTATAAGAGCTTTTGTGCTTTAGTAGTAGTAGCCAAATTACTAAGAGGATTAAGGGGGTAACACCATGGCAGGTACGCTTTTAGTGAACTCTACTTAAGCCTACATATTATTTGACATTGGTGCTACTCACTCTTGTATAGCTGAGTCTTTTGTGACTGCTTTTAGTCCAAAACCTGAATTGTTAGTTGATTCTTTGTGTGTTGGGTCTCCTTTAGGTATGTGAAAGCTGTTGAGTTTGATTTGTAAAAGTGTCAAAATGGAGATTCAATACTGAGTTTTGTTAGCTAATTTGTATGTTTTAGAAATGTTTGATTTTGATGGAATTCTAGAAGCAAATTAGCTATCAAGTAACTATGCTACAATAGACTACTACAACAAGCTAATTTATTTTAATCCCAAGAATGAAGAACCTTTTAGTTTCTAGTTAGAAGGTTAGAAGCCATCAAGGTTCTCCTCATATGACTTATGAAGTAGTAGTAGGTTAATAGCTTTTACTATAAGAATAAGCTAGACTATGGAGTTGGAAAGGGTTCCAGTAGTGAATAAGTTTCAAGATGTTATCCTAAAGGATTTTCTTGGATTGCCTCTAATTAGCGAAATTGAGTTTAATATAGAATTGGTGCCAAAAACAAAACTGATCTCTAAAGTAGATTATAGGATGGCTTTAGTAGAATTGGTTGAACTAAAAAAGCAGTTACAAAAGTTGTAGAATAAGGGGTTTATTGATATGAGTCGCTAGGAAGATTGACACATGGTTACCAATATCACACCAACACCTTACATGAACTCTAGCTATACTTGATATGATGCATAAGTATAATGTGAGGTTGCTTGCTACTAGTTTACACTTAATGGTTTAGATAAAAGCTCTTCAAGTTCTCGATTCTCACAAGAAAACATAAGCTCAAGAAGGAAGTAAAAGAAGGGGAAATATGTTTGAAAATTTTCAATCTTACTTACTCGTAGCTATTATATGTTATTAGTATTTATATGGCCTAATGAGGGCAAGTCCTAGGTTTACGTAAATTAAAAAAAAAAAAGATTCCTACTGGAAAAAGGAAAAGATGAATACGTTATAAAGGTAAAGTCATAAATAGATAAAAAAAAAAGAATATTTGGTATAAAAAGGGATAGCATGGATGTTAGAAAATGGGGCATGTATCAATTGTCCATTATGTGGTCCCAATGATACTGCTTTGTCGAGTAGAGCTGGTTATGAGTAGAATAGATTCTGAGCAGAGTAAGTCAGATCGACTACTCAGTAGATTGGTTGTTCAAGGCTTGGGAAGGGTTGGTTTACTGGGTAACCATTCTTTTGGTTGGCTTCCGCTAGTTAACTCTACAATGGGGTAGCTTAGCTGCGGTTGTTTGTTTGTTCGACAGCAAGTGGATTTATTGCTCGGTAACAAGTCAAACAACTCAAGGGTTCCTATACTAAAATAGTGAGAGGTTGAAATGGGATAGCTCGGCAAGTTGGGGTGGATAAAGCTTTGCTCTTGAAGGTTTAACTCCCTTAGTATAGCTTTGTAAAGCAAACTAACAAGTCATTGAGCTCGAGAGTGAGTGGTTAGTCCATGATCCCTACCATCTCCTCCGGGCTATTTAAGATTTAGGGTCAAATTTGGTTTAGGTTGTTGTTGTTCGTCTTTGGGAACATATAGATGGAGGTCGGGAATGTTGAAGGAGTTTGAGACTCCATACTCTTTAGGTAGTTTAATCTTATAAGCATTAGGATTAATCTTTTCGAGCACTTTAAATAGTCCATTGGCCTTTGGAAATAGTTTGCATTTCCTCAAATTTAGGAATCGATCTTTACTTAGATGGATTTAAACCAAATCACCAAGCTGAAATTTTCTATCCTTCTATCCTTGACCTTGCTTCTCAAGCTTGGTAGTAGCTTGACTGAAATGTTCTATGAACTTCTAGTGCATTGACTTAATGGCCTCAAATCTTTCAAAGGAAGATTAATCCTTGTTCTAGCTTGGAAGGGTCATCTGGTTTAGTGGAAACTTAAGGTTGAATTTATAGGCGATTTCAAATGGTGAGATGCTTGTGACACTATGGGTAGTCTTATTATAGGTGAACTTAATTGTGGGTAGACATAGATCCTAATCACTTAGGTTCTAATGAACAGCAACTCGTAGCAAAGTCCCTACTGTTTAGTTGCCATGCTTAGTTTGTGCATCAATTTAAGGGTGGTAGGATGCATTGAATAGTAGCTTAGTTCCTAATCGCTTTCATAAGGTTCTCCTAAAGTGGCTCATAAATTTTGGATCCTAATAAGACACAATTATTCTAGGTACTCCATGGATCTTGATGACCTCTTGCAAGAAATGAAAAGAGACAGCCGAAGCATCATCAATTCTTGAGCAGGGCATGAAGTGTGCCATCTTACTAAATCGGTCGATGACCACTACGATGGAGTCCTTCCTTTAGGAGGTCCTCAGTAGACCTAACATCAAGTTCATACTCATCTTAAACTATGGTTTGGTTGGGATCGAAAAAAGTAAATATTACCCTTATTCGACTTAGCTCTTAGCGCTTTTGTAGGTAGCATATCTTTCTTGTATGGCTTGGACATCTTTCATCATTTTTGGCCAAAAGAATCTAAAGGCTAATACCTCATGAGTTTAGTGCTTGCAAAAATGTCCAGACAATCCCTCGCCATACGCTTTGCGCACTAGCAGTTCTCGCATAAAACAGGTCAAGATATACAATCTCCTCTTCATGAATAAGTATCCATCCTCCTTGTGATAGTTGTCAAGTGTTTGACCATCTTCATACGTAGCATAGATTGGGCTAAAGTGTAGATTCTCGACATATAAGTCCTTGATCATAGAAAATTCAAGTATGTGGTCTACAGTTTGGTTAGGAGGCAATGTCGTCTTAATATGCATTCGCCAATACATTGTTCTTGCTGTTCTTGTACTTGGAAACATAGGAAAATCCCTCCATAAACTCTACCTACTTGGCTTATCTCCTAGATAACCTAGGTTATCTCTTCAAATATCTCAAAGATTCATGATTACTATAGATCACAAATTCGTTGGGTAACAAATAATGTTACCAGACTATGAGTGCTTGAATTAAGGAATGGAACTCCTTGCCATACATAGAGTAGTTGAGTGTAGCTCCTCTATGTTTTTCTCTAACATAAACAATAGGTTGACCTTTTTGCATTAGCATGACACTTATGCCTAGTTTGGACACGGCACATTTTACTTTAAATACTTTGTCATAGCTTGGAAGAGTTAAGTTAGGGACATTGGTTAACTTTGTTTATACCTCCTTAAGACTCCTTTTCTCCCCATTTGAACTTGTTGTTCCTCTTCGAGAGTTCAGTAAGTGAGGCCACAATGATGTTAAAATTCTTGATGAAGTGGCTATAAAAGGATGCCAATCTGTGAAAACTTCTCACATCGGCTGAATTGGTTAGCATAGGCCATTTAGTAATCACCTTTACTTTCTCTTCATTCACTTGTATACCCCCTCTACTCACGACAAATCCCAAGAAGACTACTTCAAATCAACAAAAGTCACAATTCTTCAAATTGCAATGGAGCCTTTTAGCTCGAAGTTTTGAGAAAACAGCTTGGAGATGGTTGTAGTAAGTCTCTAAGTTAAGGCTATAGACTAGAATGTCATCAAAATATACAACAACAAATTTTCCAATTAGTTCAAGAGCACATGGCTCATTAGTCTCATGAATGTGCTTGGCACATTCAATAACCCAAATGGCATCATAAGCCATTCATATAATCCATGACATGTTTTGAATGTGGTCTTTCATTCATCCCCTTCCTGCATCCTAATCTAATGGTATTCAAATGTAAGATCAATCTTTGAAAAGATTCTTGCTCCATTTAACTCATTGAGCATGTCATTAAGCCTAGGTATGGGATACCTGTACTTGATGATAGTACGATTTATAGCTTGGCTGTTTACGCACATCCTCTTCGTGCGATCCTTCTTTAGCACCAACAGAGTTGGTACAATATATGGGCTTAAGGATTCTCAAACATAACCTCTTCTCATCAGTTCATCTACCTATCTTTATATCTCAATAGCCTGTTTAGGATTCATTCTATATGTTAGTTTGTTCAGCAATGCAACTGTCAATTGCAAAGCATTTTTAATTCTTCTAATTAGAGGCAGACCTTCCAACAGTTCTTCTAAGAACAAGTCTGTGAACTCATCTAGTAGAGACTTTACTTTGGTAAGTAGTAGCGCCTTACTTAAGTTTCTCTTCTCAAGTAACCTTTTGACTAATAGATAGGTTAGCTCTTCAAGCTTCATCTCTCTTTTATCATCACTAAAGCTTCCTTCTTTAGAACTTTACTCAATTGAGTTTGCATAGTTTTAACCTACTTAGCTGTCATAAGGCTTAGCTTCACCTTCCTTCCTTCATTCTTTAATGAATAGGTGTTTTATTCTTACCATCATATATAACCCTCTTATCAAACATCTATGGTCTACTAAGTAGAATATGAGATGCGCTCATAGGCAATACATCATAGAGCACTTTGTTTCGGTAGCTTCTAATATAGATTAGCACAACCACTTGCTTATTTACTTATAGCACTCCTTTGTTGTTGAGCTAGTGTAACTTGTAAGGCTCAGGGTAAGGCTTGGTTAGCAAGTTCAATTGCTAGATAAAAAATGCAGATGCTACATTGGTGCAGTTGCTACTATTAATAATTAATGCGCATAATGACTCATATACCTTATAACCAATATGGAACAAATTTTCTCATGCTCATCTTTTAGCATTAGGCTTACACTCATCACTGGCCTTAGTACCATGGTTATAGGCATAAAGCTTCCTTCTTCACTATAGATAATCTCCTCCTCTTTAGAGAGTTCACTTTGTCCAGTCTTTTTTTAGCTCTTCCACTTCCTTGTTAGGGTTGTTGACCACAATGGTCGACACCTCTCCTTTAGTCACTATGGTTCTTTTATTCGGACATTGAGCAACCATATGTCCTTTTGAGCCTAGTTTTTCACCCTTTTAGTTCTTTTTAAATTATATATTCTTTATACTAATTAATACCAAAACCCTTACCCGTTTAGTATTGACCCTTGACTAGAGTTAAAAAAAAAAACAGCTCTTTTTACATTTTGAAAGTACTTTGAAGTCGCCACCTGTTTGGAGTTGGGAAAAAGAGTTAAGTTATAACCAATTGTGTGAATTGGTTGTAACTTAGCTACCAATCTATCGATTAAACCATTTTATAAAACGTTTTTTTTTTTTTTTTTAAACCAGAGATCTGATTTAAGGGCTAATTTACTAAAGCCTAAATAGGCACCACTTTTTAACTTCCTGAATTTAACTTCACTTTTCAAATATATCCTTTTTAATTTGTAAACAACTAATCATATTACATATGACTAAATTAATTAATTAATTTGCACAAATATTTATAAAAATGGAAAAAATAAAACTTGCCATATTTTAAGTCTTCCCGTATTTACGTATGGGTGCCTATATACTCACAATTCGTGATCAGATTTTTGTAGTTCATTCACCAAAAACATAGCGGGTTGATTGATTTTAATTTTGAAAAAATGCCAGATTTACACTTTTACCCATTTTGATTTATTTAAGAAATTTTTTTTAAGGGTCTTAAATTAGAAAGGATCCATTTATTTTTATTTATTTTTGAAAAGTTGTTTTTCCTAAGTGATGAAATGAATTTTATTTGCTCACTTACTTTAATTTATTTATTATTTACTTTTTATTTATTTATTTTATTATTATTTTTTATGTTATGTTTACTCTTTATTTCCCTTTTTTTAATTATTTTTTACTTAACACAAATAAATAAGTAAAACTAAACTAAATCCTTTCTTTCTTTTTTTCTTTTATTTTTCTTTTTTCTTCTTTCTTTTTTTTTTCTCTTTTTCTTCATTTTCCTTCTTTTTGAATATATATAAATTTTAAGTACATGAAAACAATAAGTAAATAAATAAATAAAATAAAATAAAATAAAAATAATAAACACAAAACAATTGAACCAAAATATGAGAAGGAGATGTGCAAGTTAGTTGGGTTGGAGTTGGGTCAGAGCTCTACGTATTGGGTCTATTGGAGCGTTTGGGTCAGGTTGTGCATAGCTAACTAAAGGAGGTGTTTTTGAGGCCGTTTCAATAGCCCAATCAATTAGGAAAGGCCACTTTCATAGCTAATCTATTGGAGATCGTGGGTTTGCCCAAGCGCTACCGCCTAAGGTAGTGGTTTGGTGATGGTTAGCACTTAGGCAGTAGCTAAAGGGAGTAGCGGTGATGTGTGGTGCTTTTAGTGGACGGTGGAAAAGGAGTGGGTCGTGGTGGCTAACGAGTGTAGTGGCTGTAGTTTGTTGTGTGTGTGTTGGCTTGGTAGGTAACGGTGGATTTATGGAGAGAGAGAAAATGGGTTCTTGGTATGCAACGTTAGATTGTGGACAGTTACTAGCTTGGTGGGTGTAGTAGTGTGTGTGATGGAGTGGTTGTGCATGAGAGAGAGAAGGTCGAGAATGACGGAGTGGGTCGTATGAGAGGGTCAGTTTAGTGAGTAGGCTCGGTGGTGATGTGGGCAATAGTGGTTGCAAATAGTGTTGGGTAGTTGTAGGTTGGCCATGGGTGTATAGGTCTAGTCTGTTGTACATGTGTACATTTGGATAGGGCATTTGGATGGGGAATAGGTAAGCAGTTGGAGATAGATGAAGAGAGGGTGTCAAGTCTGGTTTTGTCTGAGAGAGAAGGTAGAGAAAGAGAGAGAGAGAGCCTAGTTCTTGTATCTAGTGAGAGAGAGGTTTGTGTGCATTGCTAGAACCCCCTTTGCGTGTAAATTCAAACTGAAAATCCTTCGACTACTATCGTATATGTTGTGTTTTTTTTTTTCAAATCAAACCCCCCTTGTGTGTATGTTCTATTCAAAAATTCAATCACCCTCCCTGTACTGTGTGTTTTTTTTTTTAAATGAATTTACCTCCTAGATGTCGTGTGTATACGTTTTTAATATAGGTTTTCCCCTTCCCTTACATGCATGTAGTTTTCCTTTTTTCTCAAAAAAGAAAGAGAGGGAAAAAAAAGGAAAGGAGAGAAGAAAAAGGGGGAAGGAATATTTGTTGTCATGGAAAATCATAGAGTCATATGTCGTAATTAGACACGTAGCCCAATGAGGCCTTTACATGTGGCAATGTGTAGAGCTTGAAAAAAGGAAAAGATAAAAAATTACCCTCATGCCTCCAGTGAGTTTTGAACCAATGATCTCAAGCCAAGTCCATAGATAAAGTCCAAGTGTTTATTCGTTAAGCCATTGGCCTGTACTTTATCCATATGTGATGGATTAGGTTAGCTTGGGCTAGATTCCAGTCTAAGCCTAGGTCTAACATTCTTTTATTTAAATTTATTAAAAATCTATTTTATTTAAACTACCTAAAAGTTTTTATTATTTTGTAAATTTCTTATTTTTCAATTTATTCAATTTTTTGTGACTTTGCAAAATTTTTATATATTTTTAAAAAATTTTCCATTTTTTTGTATTTTTTTTAAACTTCTTATTTTTTTATGCTTTTTCCTATTTTCTTATTTTTTGTATTTTATTGGGTTTTCTTATTTTTCTAATTTTTTGCATTTTTCCTAAATCTCTTATTTTTTTGGGGTGTTCTTTAATTTCTTATTTTTTTTTTGTGTTTTTTTCCTAATTTAGGACTCTTTAACCTATTCTAAAAATTTTGAAAAATCAAAAGGGGTGGGGCCGAGTTAAAGATGAGGTGTCTACATGTTCAAATCCTTGACATTTGAAGCATTTGATCTTACTTGTCTTTTGAATAGAGTTTTGCCCCTTCTCAATCTTCTTCAAAATCTCCTTCTCCTCTAATTGGGTTATTGGAGCAGGTTGGGTCTTAGCTACTTTATGTAGTTCTAATCACATAAGTTTGCTCGGAACAGGTCAGCTAATGGTAAGTTGACTAACAGTAGCTTGAAATCTTCTTGTTCGGTGCCTCTTGATCCTTTGGGCAACTCGAATTGCCTCATCAAGTGCACTAATATCCATAATCTCTAAAATATCTCTAATCTCATGCTTCAATTCACTAATGAATCGAGATATAGTTCTATCTTCAAGCTCAACAACTTCACAATAGATCATTAGCATTTGGAATTCCTTTACGTACTCATCAACACTGGATCTTCCATGCCTCAACTCTTGCAATCTCTTAAAGGCGTCTTGTAGGTAGAAGCTTGGAACAAAGCTCCTCCTCATTACTCTCTTAATTTCATCCCAATTCTTAATCTTTCTCTTTCCTTCTCTTCTTCAGGTAGCTTGTGAATTCTCCCACTACAGAGTAGTATAGCTGGTAAACTCTAGTATAGCAAGCCTAACCTTAGCATTCTTAGGCAATTCATGACACTTAAACTACTTCTCTATCTTATTTACCGAATCTAAGCATTCTTTAGCATCACTGCTTTAAGAAAAACAAGGGATTTGCATCCTTAGTCTTTCTACTCTAGGAGCTCGAATAGTCGTTTCCTTAAGCTTATAATACTCTTCCTCTTCTTTACCCTTCTCTTCATCACCCTCTTCAATTTCTTCCAATGTGAGTCTACGTTGAGTAGCTTTATCTATTCCTTTAGCTCGAGGTGGTCAAAATGGGAAAGTAGCTTATCCTTATTGACCATTGCTTTGCGTAACTCATTAGTTTGGCTTTTGTAGGGGTCATTTCTAGTCCGTTGCCTGTCTTCATTTATGGTAGTTACTAGGCTAGTCAAGAGGTTAGTAACTGATGTGAATGTACAAACATGCAACGGATCCGAACTAAGAATGGGTATTTGATATTTGAGTGGGATGAGGAATAGGAAATGGGTGGGGGGCGGTAGGGAGGTAAGGTGGTAGGGGGTTTGATGATGAATGTATATGGATATAACACATTAAGATACAAACATAATTAGAGGTTGAGCTCGAAATAGGGTTCAATACAACTCTCAAACTGTCACTTAGGTCTCAAATAAGAAGTTAAATGTGACTCACTAACTCGCTCAAGTGAAGGGTTTACAACAATCTTCAAGGTAAGATTGATAAAAACACAAGAGAGATTAAAGTATAAAGCATACTTAATAATCCGAACGTTTAAGTGTGATCTCTATTTGTGTATTCTTCCTATTCCTTTGGGTAATTACAAAAAGTTGTTATTTATAGTAAATTCTAAAACCCTGGTGGCAATAGTGTAAATAATATACAAGGCCCTTAAACCCTAAACAATGGCCCACAATTGAAACAAGGAAAATATTTACAAAGTATACAAAACTGCACATTTAATAGAGTGGTTGACATATAGTCATCCGAGCTATATATGGGATCAAACTCGAGTAGGGACCGATTGGTAGTTGTGTGTCTAAGTTGGGGTGAGATGTTTGGAAGTCTTATTATACTTGGTTGAGCTCTCAGTAAGGTTGGCCTACAATTGCTGCACTCATAGATTACTTAGCGTTAGCTTTTTCGTACTATGCCGAGCTATTCTTTAGCTTTGAGGCCTTAGCTGTTTAGTCTTTTGTTGCCTTAACAGACGACAAACTTAATGCCGAATGGTTCCTTTTCCTCCTTTTGTCCTTCATTATCAGTTCGGCTTTAATAAAAGCAGGTTAGTCTCAAGTTAGGATAAGTTGGCTATAGCTTCTAGCAGGTCTACATTGGCTTCTAACAGGTTGGTCTCGACTTGAGAATTGTTGTGGACTGACTCTTATCATCACCGCAGGGTTAAAAAGAAGTTGTCATCGACTTTAGATTATAAGTGCGGGCTTAGATGCTGAATAGGGTCCTCTTTCCCCTTCTCTTTACCATGGGCACTAAGTTATTCTAGATCTCTTTAATGCTCATGGGGGTCAAGCAGTAGCTCTTCCTATCCTTCCAAACCATGTAGGTGTTGAGGAAGCCGTCATGGATCACTCTCCCATCATACTCTTAAGGTCAGGCAAGAAGCAAATTTATTGCATTCATAGGCACTACATTGAAGTCAACCTTGTCCTCATATTGTCTAACCTTGAATGCACTTCGAGCTCTCTTATGTACGTGGATTATACCCTTATCATTAAACTACTTTAGTTTACATGGTCGGGGATATGGGTAGGTTGGCAATCTCATCTTCTCTAAGAGCTTGGTAGAAACGATGTTAGTGCAACTAATTCCATCAACTACTAAGGAACAGGTCTTCCTATTCACCAAACATTGGATCTGAAATAAGTTCTCCCTTTCACCTGAGTCTTCCTTCATGTTGGTTCGTCTGCTCGTCAAGGCTAAGGGTTCTCCCATCTCAGGGTAGACATTTGTTGTTTCCTTACTCTTAGAGCTTTTATCACTATGGCTCTTTACTTAAGCATCCAATCCTTCACCTTTTAGAATCATTACTCTCTTGTTCGGGAATTGGGAGGCAATATGTCTATAACCCAAACAATTGAAGCACTTAACTTCTTAGGCTTTGGTGCTAGATGCTCTCTCCTTCTCTACTTTCTTAGCATAAGCCTGGTCAGGTCGGCTAGACTTTCCTTTCTCCATCCTCATTTCTAGTCCTTTTCTCTTGGCATACCTCTCAGGCTCAAGGCTACCTTATTGAGGTCGATTAGTTGGCCTCTAATACCGTCTTCTCCTTTATCTCTCCACCCTTAATGCTAAATTGATCAACTCATCCAATGAGTTGAGTGGCTACAGTTTGACCACATCGGTAATGTCATTTCGAAGTCTACTTAGGAACTTAGCAATAGTATGGTCTTAGGGCTCAGCAATCTTACATCTGGTCATTAAGGTTTTAAATTATTGCAAGTACTCTTCAATAGTGTTTTGACCTTGCCTCAGGTGTTGGAAAGCATGGAGCATCTCTTGCTTGAAGCAGGTCGATAAAAAGTGCTAATTCATCAGCCTCTTCATAAGCCTCCAAGTTTTGATTGACTCCTCTCATTCAGCATTTTGCTTAACGATCAATTTATCCTACCAAAGACTGGCATACTCAATAAGGGATAATGAGGCTAGCTTGACCTTAGTTCTATCATCACACTCATAACACTCAAACAACTTCTCTACTTGAGGAACCTAATTAAGAAACTCTTCAAATCGGCTACCACCATTGAAGATCGATAGCTTAAGCTTGATGTTGTCAAGTCCTTGGCTATGTGCTCGAGGTTCATCCCTTACATTCCGAGCTGCTTGGTTCGCCTTGGATCAACCACTTCTATTGGAGCTTTACTCGATCATATCTCTTCTCAACTTCTGCTCTCTTCTTTAGGCTCCTAGATTCTTGGTGTTGACATTTCTATCATTGCTTCTTCTTAGCTTAGGTTGGTTTCCTCATTTTCTCGGCTTGGTAGCTCTTTTCGACTGTCGTTCATCATTATCAAGCTCGTTAGAACCACTTCTATTGGTAGGTGTTTGTTCAGTTCTTCCATCTTGGCCAATACGTCTACGGCCTTTAATTAAACCAGTATGCTTCTTGATAAAATCAATGAGATTCTGAATCTGATATTCCAAGTTATCGAAATATATCCTCAAGCCTCTGTAAGGACTGTCTCCATTATTATTGACACCATCTTCCGACATTGTTGTCTATACAATAAATTCCAGAGAGAAAATTTACCTAATATGTAACACACTCAATTGTACTCAACTTAGAATCACCACTAAGACAATTCTACAAATACTACTTCAACAACCTACAATTGCTAAACACTACAACAACTAGATTCAATTACTAAAATTACTACTACTAGACTCAATAACCCAGTACAAATAGTACTATACCATGACTACTAAGAACATGAACAACGTACTATACTATAGAACAATGATTAACAAAAATGTTCAAAACACGAATCAAACTTTGAAGAACATCAACACACGTATCTTCCTAAAGCTTTGATACCTATGAAGTTGATGTGAATCCACGAACACGTAGCGGACACGAACCACAAATGGGTATTTGACGTTCAAATGGGATGAGGAATAGGAGGTAGAAGGGAAGGGGGGGTTGGGGGGGTAGGGGGGACGATGAATGTGTATGGATATCATGCACTAAGACATAAACACATTCAGGGGTTGAGCTTAAAATAGGGTTCGATAAAAGTCATGGGCACTAAATGTCACTTAGGTCCCCAATGAGAGGTTAGATGAGACTCATTAACTCGTTCAAATAAAGGGTTCACCACAATCTTATAAGCAAGATTGATAAGAACACAAGAGAGATTAAAGAGTAAAGCACTCCTAATAATCTAAAATGCAAGCTTGAAGAGCTTCAAGAATATCCTTACTTAAAGAAGAATGTTTAAGTATGATCTCCATCTGTGTATTCTTCCAATTCCTTTGGCTAATTACAAAAGTTGCTATTTATAGTAAATTCTAAAACCTTAGTAGAAAAAGTGTAAATAATATACAAAGCCCTTAAACCTTAAAGAATGGCCTATAATTGAAATAAGGAAAATATTTACAAAGTATACAAAATTGTACATTTAATAGAGTAGTCGACATGCAGTCATCTGAGCTGTTTGTAGGATTAGACTCGAGTAGGATCTGGTTGGCCGTCAAGTGTCCGAGTTAGGGTGGGATGTTTAGAAGTCTTTTTATGCTTGGCTGAGCTCTTAATGAGGTTAGCCCACAATTACTGCACTTGTAGATTGCTTGGCATTAGCTTTTCCATGTTGTACCGAGCTATTCTTTAGTCTTGAGGCCTTGACCGTTTAGTCTCTTGCCACCTTGGCAGACGACAAACCTGATGTCGAATGGTTCCTTTTCCTCCTTTCATCCTTTGATTATCAGCTCAACCTCAACAAAAGTAGGTCAATCTCAAGTTGGGACAAGTCGGCTTCAGTTTCTGGCAAATCTACATTGGCTTATGATAGGTCGGCCTTGGCGTGAGGATTGTCGTGGATTGATTCCTATCAGTATACCTATCCAATCACTCGTTTGTAGATTGTGATGTGAAACTCACTTATTAACTTTGGCCATTATGAGCACCACTCTCTTAGTTACCTAAGGTTCCTTAAATGATAAAGTTAAGCATGGTTATCTAGTATAATAGATTAACACCTGAAACACACTTCAAAAATCTTCCTTTGAATAACAACAAAACAATACTTAACACACCAAAACAGTTATAAAAATAATAATGGTAATCATTACACGATAGACCAATCATATACTCACATGCTATTCTATAAGCACCAAACAAGGGAAAACAGAGCACTAGATTTCTTCAATCACTAAACACTTCTTTGACACTCATAACAACAACAAATGGTTTCTTCTACACACTATAACAATAGTAAGTCACTCATAACATAAGGTAATAGAAGCTTGCTCGAAAGTAGCTAAGCTTTGATACTAAGATAATATAGGTCGCCAAGAAGGTTGATATACAACTATCGATATCACATGAACTAGGGGTAGGTTTGAAACTTAAGATGGTTCAAAAGATAATGGAAGTTAAGGGTTGATAAGAGTTTCTTGTACCGATGGTGGATATGACACACTAACACCTCATACGGACTCGAGTTATACTTAATATGACATACAAGTATAATGTAAGGTTGTTCACTACTAGTCTATGCTCAATGGTCTAGATAAGAGCTCTTCAAGTTTTTGGTTCTCATAGGAAAACATAAGCTTAAGAAGGGAGTAAAAGAGGGAGAAATTATAAGATGTGCCTAAGAGCTAAGTTTTCATTAAGACTTACTATGGTAGATTTAAACTAATGAGTCCTTCAAAATATCTAAAAAAAATAAAGTGAGTAAGTCTATGAACTAACTAGAGTAACTACCATGAAGCTACTAAGAGGATATGACACACCAACGAACACAATACGGCTTGACATTTCACTTAAATATGTTGCACAAGTTGATATCAAGATTTACCCGCCACTAATCCTAAGCTACTCAGCAAGATTAGATAAAAGTATATAAAAATGGACTTAGAAAGGGTTGTCTCACAAGAATAGTATACTTAATGTATATCTGTAAGGTAAGATGATTTCGACTTATAAGGAGAAGGGACTATTTATTGTAAGTCTTTAAGGCAATAATACAAATAAAGAAATTACAGAAGGGCATACAAAGAGGGGGATTCCTAGTATATATAAAAAAGGGCAAAAAGGACAAACGACAAAAAGGGACAAAATAGTATAGTATTAGATGAAATGGATAGGTGGTAGTACAACATTGGTTCCGTAGATAGATCCTCATCAAGAATATGTAGAAGCGAATGAATACAACAATTGAAGGAGTTCCATGCCCTAGTTTAAGATCAAATATTACTCCTATTAGTTCCATTGTTGAATTCCAAAAGTTACTTAAAAAGATATTCTCCTAATTTTATTTTAATGAAAGGAATAAAAATGAGTTACAATGATTAAAGTTATGCCTAATTGTGTTTATCAGGCCCTTTTATAGAAGCACATGTATAGGCCAATATTTAGGCTTCAAATCTATCTAATAATATAAGATTCGTAAGGCATTGCATCACTATGCCCTACTATGCCTTAGAATCACAATTGTAAACATTGCTCGTGGTCATTCTATTATAATATCTTAAGGTTTCGAGCCCATATGATAACCCTAAGATCCGAGCCCCTGAATTTAAGGTAACGGGCTATATTATCCATTTTTGTTCAAACTTCACAGCAAGACAAAAAAAGTTAGACGAAGTATTTAAGTAAAGTTAATTTCTCAAAATAAGCTATATAAAAGGATTAATTTAAGAAAAACATCAATTTATAGATATAGACACCTAATTTTTGCCCCTTTTTATTTTTCAAATTAGGTTATAGGGTCCTAAATTAGAAAATGTTCCAAAAAATAGAAAATTAACGAAAGCCCCCCAAAATGAAGAAATCTAGAAAAATAGGAATTCTAGAAAAATATAAGAAAATAGGAAAATAGGAAAAAAAGCACAAAAAATAAGAAATTTAGAAAATAAAAAAAAATAAGAAATGTTGAAAAAATCACAAAAAAAAATAAATAGATAAAAGATTTTAGAAAATAACATTTCGTTAGATTAAATTTAGGTTTAGAAGTTAGGCCATTGAACCTGAGATTAGATTTAAATATGGCCCAAGCTGACCGAGTCCATATATGCAATTTAATTACACATATGGATAAGGCACAAGCTAATGGCCTGACGGTTAAGCATATGGACATAGCATTAATATTATGCATAAGGTCTTAGGTTCGAAACGTGGCAAAAGCAAGGAGGCTTTTTTTCTCATTTTTTGGTTTTCAATCATATTAGGGACTACCACGTGTCCTGATACGTGGCATCATCAGATATGTTGGCCTACTGATGTGGCATCCATGTAGCATGCCACTTCAGCAGCCACATGTCATAAAATGACACGTAGCATGCCGGGGTTGGTCGACATGGCTGACGTGACGCCACGTCATCCCACTTTTTCCTCCCTCTTCCTTCCTTTTCCCTTCTTTTTCCTCTCTTTCCCTCTCTTTCCCTCCCCTAAAGGAGCATTACAAACTGGCCTTCAGTGGTAGAATCTCAAAGTGGCAAATGCTATTGTCAGAGTTCGACATTACATATGTGAACCAAAATTCAGTCAAAGGGCAAGCTTTGGCAAATCAATTAGCAGAAAACCCCTTTGATAGTACTCCCCAAGAAGTACAAGTCAATTTCCCCGATGAGGGTATCTTAGTGGTCAGAGGAAACTATGATAAAGGAAAGGATGACGAGCCACCAAATGGAAAATGTTCTTCAATGGTGTAGCCAACATATCTAGATGTGGAATTGGGGCAATACTAATATCCCCTGAAGGTACTCAATATCCTGTGGCCACAAGGCTCGTTTTCCCATATACTAATAATATTGCTGAATATGAAGCATGCATCATGGGACTCAAGATGGCCCTAGATAAAGACATTCAAGAATTAGAAGTGTGTGGGGACTCCTCACCATTATTAGCCAAGCACGAAGAGAGTACAAAACTAAAGATCCTAAGCTCGTGCTTTATCACCAGCATTTGACGGAATTAACGGAAAGTTTTACAGAAGTCACCATCAATCACATACCAAGGACTCATAACCAATTTGCTGATGCTTTAGCTACGCTAACATCTACGATCCAGATATTTAGTAAAGTTGAGATTCAACCCCTTACTATTGAAATTGAATACAAGCCTACCTTCTGCCTAACGATTGAGGGTATAAACGACCAAAAACCATGGTATCATGATATTAAGGTGTTCTTACAACAAGGTACATACCTTGAAAAGGTCGAGAAAAAAAGACAAAAAGATGATTAGGAGACTAGCCACCTAATTCTTAGTAAGCGAGTCTACCTTATACCAATGCTCATTTGACGGTACACTCTTAAGGTGTGTAGCTGACGAAGAGGTTGAGAATTTAATGAAAGAGGTACATGAAGGAGTATGTAGCCCTCACATGAATAGGTACATGTTGGCAAAGAAAATCATGAGGCTAAGGTATTATTAGTCAATAATGGAAAGTGATTGCATCAAACATGTTAGGCACTGTCATTTATGCCAAGTTTATGCAAATAAGATAAACGCCCCACCTTAGGAATTGCATGCCCTCTCAGCATCATGGCCTTTCTCAATGTGGGGCATAGATATCATTGGCCCTATCACTCCAAGAGCGTCTAATGGGCATCGCTTCATATTAGTCGCCATCGACTACTTCAGCAAATAGGTAAAGGCTTCGTCATACTCGAATGTTACTAAAGGGGTCATAGTTAAGTTCATCAAAAGGGACATCTTGGCTCGGTATGGGACTCCTGAAACAATTATCACTGATAATGGCACTAATCTCAACAACAAGCTTATGACAAAATTATGCCGACAATTCCAAATCATTCATAGGAACTCTACTCCTTATCGACCCCAAATGAATGGAGCTGTTGAAGCAGCAAACAAAAACCTCAAAAGAATCATTGAAAAAATGGCTATTACATATAAGGACTGGCATGAGATGTTACCCTTTGCACTCATGGCCTATCGGAATTCCATCATAACGTCGATTAGGGCAACACCATACTCTTTAGTAAACGGCACTAAAGCAATGTTACCAATAAAGGTCGAAATCCCATCACTCAGGGTACTATCAAAAATTCATTTGGATGAAGCTAATTGGGTAAAGAAATGCATCGAACAGCTAAATTTGATTGATGAAAGGAGATTGACAGCCCTGTGTCATAATCAATGTTATTAGCAAAGAATGGCTCAAGCCCTCAACAAAAGGGTGCGACCTCATAACCTCAAAGATGGAGATTTGGTGTTAAGAAAAGCTCTCCCTAATGTACAAGACTCCAAAGGGAAATTCGCCCCCAATTATGGGGGTCCTTATGTCGTGAAGTGAGTATTATCAGGAGGGGCTTTGATTTTGTCCGAAATAGATGGTCTAGATTTGAGAGACCCTGTAAATGCCGAAGCTATAAAAATGTACGATGCATAAGAAATCAAGGGGAATTTTGCTGAAAACGCGAAAATGGCAATCATTTTAAATGTCATTGTGATCCAATTTTCATTATCTACAAGCAAATTTGGTATCCTTAGCTGTTGTCGTCGTTAGAATAATCACCCTTTCCATGGATAGGTCTAATTCCCTTTACCTCATTTAATCAAACCTATATACTGCAAACACGAGAGGAGTTAAGGAATGAGATCTAGAACATTAATAATTAACAAAATTCTTTAAATACTTTATTACGGATTAATCCCCCTCAATGGGGAGTTTTATTGTCTATTTTTTCAAAGGAATGTGAAGCTCAAGTAAGCAATCACGGTATATGGGAATGAGGCTTTTGGGTTCATAAGAGTTCCAAAGAAACAAAAATAGTGGGTAGTTTTCTTGCATCGGGCTAATTTCCATGATTTCTCCAAAAAGAACTAGCAAAGTCTCGAACGTTGTATGTTAAGAACATCTAGGTTGATAACAAGGGACTAAAACAAGAGTCAGTAATTTTCCAATGGGGGCTTTTCAAAAAAGGTTTAACGAATTGGATGCTATTGACAAAGATCGGGTAAGTATTTCTACACAATGTTAGTACACCAATTTTTTTTTCCTTGCATTTAGACCACTTTTACTCCTAACAATTTTTTCTTTTTTTTTTTTTTCAACCATCCCAAAGGCGTTTACTTTCAGCATTTAGTATTTGGCCAACCTATGAAGACACAATCTTAGCTCAATTCATTCTTCCAATCCATAAAGTCTCTCCATTAACCAAATTTCTTGCAAGCAAGCCCTTTTCTTCACCAAGTTTTATAAGACACTTTCATTCACTAAGTTTCTCTTAACTGGCTCATAAACAAATTACCTTCATCATCTTCTTAACTAGCCTTTGAAGCGTTATCTCATTCTTCTTAAGGTCTTAATTAGCTCTAGGAGCACTTTGCTCAGCTTGGTTAGTCAACTCATTAGGGCAAGACTAAGTTTGCTCATTCTTCTTAGGGCTCTAGGAATGCTTTGCCTACCTTGGCTAGTCAGCTCATCAGGGCACGACCAAGTTTGCTCATTCTTCTTAGGGTCTTAGCCAGCTCTAGGAGCACCTTGCCCACCTTGGCTAGTCAGCTTATCAGGGCACGACCAAGTTTGCTCATTCTTCTTAGGGTCTTAGCTAGCTCTAAGAGCGCTTTACCCACCTTGGCTAGTCAGCTCATCAGGGCACGACCAAGTTTGCTCATTCTTCTTACGGTCTTAGCCAGCTTTAAGAGCGCTTTGCTTACCTTGGTTAGTCAGCTCATCAGGGTACGAACAAGTTCACTCATTCTTCTTAGGGTCTTATTCAGCTCTATGAGCGCTTTGCTCACCTTGGTTAGTCAGCTCATCAAGGTACAACTAAGTTCGCTCATTCTTCTTAGAGTCTTAGCTAGCTCTAGGAGCACTTTGCCTACCTTGGTTAGTCAGCTCATCAGGGTACGACTAAGTTTGCTCATTCTTCTTAAGGTCTTAGCCAACTCTAGGAGCACTTTGCCCACCTTGGTTAGTCAGCTCATCAAGGTACGACCAAGTTTTCTCAACTCAGTTTAAGGTCTTAGCCAGCTTAAGGAGCACTTAGCCCATTTCACTTCACTTTGTCAATTCACAAGAGCATGACCAAACTTCAATTCTTCTTTTCGTCTTTCGACCATCTCTTAGAGTGCCACCCTTCTCTTCTGAAAATCCCTAATAGATTAAACTTAGGATAGCAAGCTAGCTATAGACTTCCTAGCATAAAATCCATTCTTGGGGCAAAAATTGTGTCTGTTTTATCTTTGTGGCAAAGTTTTGTTCAAACATTACCACAAAGAGGGGCAGCTGTAGATGCCTAATTTTTGCCCCTTTTTATTTTTCAAATTAGGTTATAGGGTCCTAAATTACAAAAAGTTCAAAAAAATAGAAAATTAAAGAAAGCCCCCAAAAAATGAAGAAATTTAGAAAAATAGGAATTCTAGAAAAATGTAAGAAAATAGGAAAAAAGCACAAAAAATAAGAAATTTAGAAAATACAAAAAAAAAAGAAAATTTGAAAAATCACAAAAAAAAAAATAATAAAACAAATAAATAAAAGATTTTAGAAAATAACATTTCGTTAGATTAAATTTAGGTTTAGAAGTTGGGCCATTGAACTTGGGTTTAGATTTAAATATGGCCCAAGCTGATTGAGTCCGTATGTGTAATTTAATTGCACATATGGACAAGGTACAGGCCAACGGCTTGACGATTAAGCATATGGACATAGCACTAACATTAAGCATAAGGTTTTGGGTTTGAAAGTTAGCAAAGGTAGGGAGGCCTTTTTTTCTCATTTTTCAGTTTTCAATCATAACAGGGGACTGCCACGTGTCAGGGTCTAATTGCACCATATGTCCTGACACATGGCATCATTGGATTTGTTGGCCCGTTAATGTGGCGTCAAGTGGCATCCACATGGCGTGCTACGTCAACTGCCATGTGTTACGAAATGACACGTGGCATGCCGGGGTTAGTTGGCACGGCTGATGTGGTGTCACGTTAGCCCACTTTTTCCTCCCTCTTCCTTCCTTTTCCCTTCTTTTTCCTCTCTTTTCCTCTCTTTCCCTCTTTTTCCCTCGACTTTCTCTAGGTTTCCAACACTTTCCATAGACCACCCACTTCAACATGATTTTTGGACCCTTTCTCATTGCAATTTCACTAAATCAATGTCGAAATTGCATAATAGACATAGCTTATTGTGAATCAATACAAAAAACATGTCTAAATACAGTCAAAGGAGCATTCAATTTAAGCTCCAACAATTGGAAAAAAACTGTTTTCCTAGGCATTCTTCATTAACCCAATTTGAGCTTTCCTTGTTTTCTGGGAACAATTCGAGAATAATAGGAGCTTCAAGGAGTACACACAAGGACATACACCTAGTAGAATCAACTCCTACACTCCCTATATCCATTTCCAATCGCTTTCTCTCTCTACTAATTTCTCTCTTATCGGGTTTCTCTCTTATCGGGTTTATCTCTTTAGTGAACTTCGAGCTTGACCACCACCATGGTTGTAACCCCCACTCCATTAACTCCCGGACATAACCACTCCTGACCTCCATCGAGACCCCAGCTGTGCCACCAAGCAACCACCACTGAACCCTAACTGCCCCCTTTCTCTCTCCTCAAACGACCATCCTTAGCCACCCTCGAGCAAAACTAAGCCTACAATCAAACTCCCTACACTTTGAAAAACCTATCCCAACCAACCAATCATACCTAGCAACCCCCACATGGTCGAACCACCACCGTTGGCCATGGCCAACTTTCGAAAACCACCCAAACAACTACAAAACACCAAAGCATTGAACTTAACCCCACACCCCACCCACCTAACCCCCCCCCCTTCCTCCCCATCTCTAATCTAATACTCATAAAAAGATTGTCACCCACTCATTTTGGTGGACGAAACAAGCCGAATCGAGCCTCGCTGCCATTGCTGTTGTGAAGGTATTGAAGCCTGACTCGATCTGACCGGTCCGACCCTTGCATCCGAATCCGTCCGAAGTTTTTTTTATATATATATTTTTTAATTTTAATTTTTTTTTATTTTGTTTTTTTTCTTTTATGTAAGTGTAATAGAAAATACTAATAATGAAAAAAAAATATAAAGAAAAAAAGAAAGGAAAAAGAAAAGAAGAAAAAGAAAAAGAATAAAAAGTATTTTATTTTGTTTTTTTTTATATTATTTTCACATTTAAACAAAAGAAAAACTATACAAAGAAGAGCTAACTAAAATAAATAAATAAATAAATAATAAAATAAAAATAGAAAAGTTACTTTTTAACACTTAGAAAATCATTTTTTTTTATAAAAATAAAACAGATCCTTTCCAAACTAGGGCATTTTAGGTTTTCCAAAAATAAAATCCAATTTATGACTCTTTAATAATCTTTTCTCAAATCTACTCAAAATGGATAAAAATGTAAACTCAGCAATTTTTCCAAAGTTAAAATCAATCGACCCGCTATATTTTCATTAAACGAACTACGGAAATTTGATCCTGAATAGCAGGTACGTAGATATCCGTATACAAGTACAGGGCGACTTAAAATATGGAGAGTTTTATTTTTTCTATTTTTAGATATTTATGTAAATTAATCAATTTAGTCGCATGTATCATAATTAGATGTTTTTTAGAAATTAAAAAGGGTTTATTTGAAAAGCGAAGTTAAATTCGGAAAGTTAAAAGTAGTATCCGTTTAAGGTTTAATAAATTAGCCCTCGGATCTAGATCTCTAGTTTTCAAAAAAACTGTATTTATAACTTGGTTTTTTAATCGATAGACCGGTAATTAAGTTATAACCAATCTACCCAATTAGTTATAACTTAACCCCTTTTCCTGACTCCGATCGGGTGGCGACTCTAAATCTTTTCAAGTTGGAAAAAATGGTCTTCTTTAGACCCTAGTCAAGGGTCAATATTGAACGATTAAGGTTTAGTATTGATTAGTTTAGAGAAGACCTAATTTTATAAAAAGAACCGGGAGGGTGAAAAATCAGGCTCGACAATTGATATAACCAATAATTATCGAAAACACAAAATTCATTCTGATATTGGTAGAAATTTCTTATCCATTACAATAGCTCATGAAAAAGGGAACCCCATTTGCCAATGATCCTTAAGGTAATGATCCTTTATTTGATAGCCATATAGAAGATCAAGAAGATATCACTTGCCTAGCAACAATGACAATGCTAATTAAAGGATTGCCAATGACCCTTTATTTGATAGCCATTGATAAGTCTATTAAGGCTTTGCTGGCTTAAGAATTAGATGGTGGTGAAAAACCTATCTACTACTTGAGTAGGTCACTCTAGGGAAGCAAAGTGAAATACTCAGCTTATGAGAAGCAATACCTCATACTGATATTCGCCATGCAAAAGTTGTGCCACTATTTTCTAGCTCATAAGGTTAATCTTGTTACTCATGCAAATCTACTGAAGTACTTGTTGTCATGACCGGCTCTTTCAAGAAGGACTACAAAATGGTTGCTACTCCTATCAAAATGTGACATCATGGTCATACTACCTACGGCTATTAAGTCTCAGTCTCTAGCAGACCTTTTGGCTCAATTTCTTGTGACACATGGGGCTCCCATCTTAGATACAGTTCTTGCAGAGTTCCATGAAGACTTTATGAGAGCAGAGCTAGATGGAGAATGGCAAGAGCAATTTGATGCCTCCTGTAGTAACACTAGTTAAGGAGCTATGCCGATCTTAACATCTCCAAAAGGCTAAGAGATACCTTTAGCTTTCAAGCTAGACTAACCATGTACCAACAATGAGGTTGAGTATGAAGCTCTCCTACTTAGCATCATTTCTTCTCAAAACGTTGGCACATCTAACTTGTGCATTTACAGTAACTCGAGCATAATCATCAAGTAGGCAAATGATGAATTTTCCCTCAAAGAACTAGCATTAGTTCCTTATAAGGCTATAGTGTAGTCTTTGGTTAGTAAGTTCAAATCAGTAAGGTATGAGTATGCTAAATTGTCTACCAACTGCTATGTAAATGCCCTAGCAACATTGGCTTCCAAAGTTCCCATTCAAACTGCAAATGTCTAAGTTATTAAGAAATCCATCCCATGTATAGCTCTACAATTAGTAGACGAAGATGAAGAAGCATAAGATGATTGGTACACTCCTATTAAGGTGCAGTTAGCACATCCAAATGCAGCTTCTATGATAACCTTGAAGAACTTCACTTGTATTTAATGGTGTTTTGTATTTTAAGGGAGTAGAAAGCATCTTGTCTCATTATATTTGCACAAAACAAGCTCGTTTGAAGTTAGATAAATACCACAAGATCTGGTATGGAAAGGAAAGGCCACCCTTATATCGCCACATTCAACGTGCAAGGTATTGCTCACCAACTATGTCTAAAGATGCATCTACAAATGAGTTGCCTAAAGTATGCTAAACTCCTTAACCAAGGCGAATACGACTTTGTAGCAAATGTAAGCAATTAGAGGTGCCCTTATATTGATTACTTAAAAAATAATGTTTTGCCTACGAACAGCCCAAATGCCCAATTAGTGAAGCATGAAGCAAGAAAGTATCTTATACATGAGGGCAAGTTGTATGGGATATCATTTATAGGGAAACCTCTTTGATATATAACACCTCTTGAAATAGAAACTATATTGTCTAAAGTGCACTCTAAGGATGGTAGACAACATTAAGGAGGAAGGAAATTGTACCACCACTTGTTTAATATGGGGTACTATTGGCCTACCTTAGAAAATGACGCATTTAATTTTACCAAGAAGTGTATCACATGCCAAGAACATAGTGATGCAATCTATGCTCCCGCGATTACATTACATAGCTTAATTACTCCATGGCCATTCCATACTTGGGCATATGACTTAATTAGTCCAATACACCCACCATCTAAAGGGTACATATGGATCTTCATTAGGAATGAATGTTTCACTAAGTGGGTTGTAGTAATCCCCTTCAAAAATGCAATAAGACCTACCATAGCAAATTTCATGAAAGAACATATTATTTGTCGTTTTAGAATCCTAAAGTGTATCCTTTCAAATAATAGTACCCCCTCATCAACTTACATGTACGACAGCTGTTAGCTTCTTATAATATCAATCATGTAAAATCTACAACATACTACCGAAGGCAAACTGCTAAGTAGAGGCGACAAACAAGAATCTCTTGATGGTACTTAGTCAGATGGTTTATGAAAATGACAAAGAGTGGAATGACAAACTACCATTGGTAATATGGGCTTACATAACTTCCAAGTGAAGTCCTACTTAGCTGATACCTTTCTCTTTGGTATATAGGTCTGAGATAGTAATGCTTATTGAAATCTTGGTTCCTTCTACATACTTAGCTCTCAACACTAAATTAAAACCAGATAGCTTACATATGCTGGATCTTGAAGCTTTAAAAGAAAGGCGAGATACTGCCAAGCGTAACCTTATTAATTACTAGTGATGACTTAATGTTGCCTATGAATGTTTGGTTAAAAAAAGATCTTTTCAACAAGGTAACATTTTACTTTAAGTAGCAAAGCAGGTGTAGCGAGGTATTCTAGTGCCAAAGTTTACAACAAAATGTGAAAGTCCTTTTATAATTCATGAGGTCCATGATAGCAGCTACTGCAAGCTCCTTAATCTAAAAACTAATACAATAACTTCTATTAACTTTCAATACAATAAGAAGTTTCATTTGTAAATGCAACAATGTATTCACAATTAACATGAGTGAAACATTCAATTTGCATTACTTTATCTCTTTGTATTCCTATCCTTATTGCTACAAAGTTAGAGATTTATCTCCTTAGCATACAATTTTAATCATATATTATATCTCCTTATTGCTACAAAGTTAGAGATATATCTCCTTAGCGCATAAGGCTAATGCATAAATAAGTAAAGAGAAAGCCACAAAGGTTAAGTATTAGGAAATACTCTCTTGACCACTAATACTAATATGCTTAGCACATGTTACTATTGCTGCTTAAGCACAATCTACTATTTTATCATCTATGCTCAACTTATTGTTGTTAGCAGGTGAAAGCCTCCCTCCATTACACAACTTTATGCTCTGGGCTTCATAAGCCACAAGAAGCAAATCCTACTATCATGACATTTCTTTTATACTATTTTCACTAAGTGAGGAACTTCCTCTTAAAGCGCACAATGACTCTTTGAGGTTTTCGTGGCATAGACCACCTCTAGGCTAAGAAGCCTTATTATTTGATACAAGCAAGCAACTGAAATAAATAAAGAATAGAAGGATAGGAGGAAAGTAATCAAATTTCATTCAATTAGCAAGTTTTATTACAAAGTGGTGAAAATAATTCGAATACCAAAAAATAAAAAAAATAAAAAAAGGAAGAATGAACATCAGTAAGAACTCTGCTAAGGGTGGCAATATAGACCTATTATGGACTCAAGGTCCATATTGCCTAATAAATCTTTTATTTCATGGTCTATCTCCTCAATAGTACCTTACAAGGCTTGAATCCTCACTACTAGCTTGCTTCAACTTCTCATAACAGTACGATAACTCAGCAATCTCTTAGCTTTAGCAACAATGGGCTCTAAGCTACCAACCTTGAATTTTAAAAGATGAGCGCTTTCAATACAGCTAATCAGTTGCTTTAGCTTATCAGTTAAAAGAGACCTCTAAGACTTCTCAAGCAGTGATGCAGCTTCTCTTAACATTTTCACCATGGTATTGGCCAACTTAGTCCCTAACATAAAAGATTCACTCTAAAAATCTTAATCCATGGCATAAAGTTTCTCCAATGGTTCAAGTAGATGAGAAAGAACATTAAATCCATGAAAGGATATTGTCTCATTCGTGATGGCTTTTCAAGTTGCTACCATGTCTCCATGAGATAAGTTAGCAACTAAGGGTAAAGAGACATTAGTAGAGGCTCAATGAGTCCCTAAGCATAGCAATACGTTTGCATAAGTATTGCCATCACTTGCTTCATTAACTGACAAAGTAATGTCTTGTGCCTTAGGAGAATCATTCAACTCTTCAGTTCTACTACCATCATCAGCATCTCCATATTGGACTGGGGATTCACCATAATTTACCAAGTTCTCATCATCATCATACCTATCTGAAGCTATCACTTATGTCGTAAGAGAACAAACCCCATAACTTAAGTCAATGGCATTATCCTTCTTACAGACTACAATAGGAAAGCTCGTCTTAAACTACAAGAGCAAAGAAATAAAGTCAAAAGTTTGAATACAAAAAGAAAAAAAATATATACATATAAAAGTAACATGATGCATTTAATAAAGTTACCTCCTAAATAAATACTTGCTTGGTTTATCTCAAATTCACTAATGGAGGCGAGTGATGGTTGCTGTTAGACTTTAAAGAAGGTTTCACCCCTCTTGTCCTATTAGGACACTTCAATTGTTTAGTAATAGTTCCTCGTGCATCTCTACTACCTTGAAACTTAGGCCTTTAGAGTTTAAAAAAGAATTCGTAACAATATACAGTAGGTGCATGAAGTGTATCACCTACTAACGCAAAGGCATAAGCCTAGAATGCATCTAAACAATTTGTCCAATATGTCAGCCATCTAAGGGAAGTAACCCTAGAGTGGCCAGTAAAAGGAAAGAATAGCCGTCGCTTTCCAAGATGGATCTTGATAGGCTTTGGGGTACCAACCTTATCAGGACCCTAAAGAGGGCTTAGTAGGATTGCCTAAAAATTTTCATGTCACGTATGTACCCATGATATGGAAACCGCCTTGCAAGTTAAAGATTGTAAGACTCTAAATGATAAATCACTAAGATTATTGATTTTTAAGTAATTATTTATTACAACATATAAATATAAATAACTATGGATGTTCGATATCCCACAGCTCTTCAGAACCGTAGAGAATCGGTATTTCTTACCAAATGATAAGATCAAGTAATATAGACTTGAAAGTTCAAACTTAATAAGGTTGAAAAATCTAAGTACATAAGTGGTATTTACATTTAAAGTTTCCCATGAACTAAACAACTTCTCTCTAATTTTAACCTCTAAAATGTCTCAGTACTTGCTCTTAATGCTCAACTTTTAACCCATATCCGATTATCTATCAACTTGTAAAAAAAAAAAAAATATTGGAAAGTAAGCTATAAGAGCTTAGTAAGTCATCTCTCATACTATACTAGTAAGCAAGTTATCAAACAAATTATTACAATCATATGAATGCGTATATACGCAATACGCCAAACAATATATGCAGTTGACCGATGTTACATATAATATCGGATTTTAATGCCCTCTGAGATAAGGGTTGGAGATATATTGGCACCAATCACAACTGAGCCCAAGCACCTGGGTTTTTAACCATAAATTTAGATTTCGTATTTTGCAAAATATATTTCCATTTCTAAGAAATCTAATAGTATACCAAAATCCGAAGTCTAATGGTGAGGTGGCTCCCACAATCTACACTCATATCCTATAGCGGAGGTCTATAGACTCGACCCTCAACCATACGATTATCGTCTCCATCGCCTAGTAAGCTCATAGGTTTGGGTAAGGTCATGTTATACAAGTGCACCGTATAGAAACACTTTAATATATAGAAACAACCCTCGTAAGGCCTCTCTTTACCTCCGCGTGAAGTGACGGCCGGAATAAGTAATGCAATGCATAGATCATGCATGACCCTTTTAATTTAAGATAAGCCAAATATAAATATGTCTAATTCTGAGGCAATCAATCAATATCAACAAACCATCCAAATCATGTAACAATCAAATCATCAATTATTGTATTTAACAATATTTCTCATAATAATCAATCAATATCAAGCATATGCATATCCCAAAACCCCATGCATCAAGTTATTAATATTCTATTTAAGTGCACTAACTACAAGCACAAACAAGTATAGAGTTATCGGGAGTACTCACTTGGCTATGATGTCTCGCACTAAATGCAGTAGTCCTCAGGAAGATCCCAACCTTCGTCAGGATCACCTAATTATTATAAGATAAAAACAATAGTAAGTAACAGAATGAACTAATTATTCTAGGTATTTGTTCACCTATTTCTACTTAGGTTCCTATTAGTTTTCAATCGGTTGAACCTTATCACCAACTATATATAACTTTTTCATTTTATTTTTGATACTTATGAACTTATAGTGGTTTTTTTATCATTTTCGGACGTACATTCACATAGTCATATCTGTTTTGGACGTTACAACCTGTGTTTTATGATGTGGATTAGATTTATTGAAATTTTAACTATTGAAGCTTAATTATTCTTATTAACTAGTTTTATATCCTATTTTAGTAGTTAATGATTTCACTAGCGATTAAGTTCTTACGCTTAGATGATCTTACATTGGTATTACTAATTTATGTACTTAATTATGTCTAATTCAATTTGAGATGTATATTAAGGCTTAGAGAAGTTTTGACCTATATGTATACATATATATATGTTTATGTATACATATATATATGTTATCTTATATTTTACTATTTTATAGACTTATGTTATCGCTTATGTTATCAATTGCTTATGTCATCCATTACATATGTCCATACTTCATACTTATACTCTTATGTATTATACACATAGGTTATGTATACATACACTTCTAATGTACTAGTATGTATACCTATATACTTATACATATACTTGTAATTACACTGTATTTATACCTATACATATACCCATATATAGATACGGTTACATACGTATTTTTATTCATATTTTCGTATGCCTTGTATATTCCCTTAAGAAATCTTTACAAAATCCATATTTTTGCATTTTATGGGCTGATTTAGTAAGGTATAAGTATGTATAGTTAGTATATTCCTTCTTTTTGGTTATATACATAAAGGATACTTATGTATAAAAGTATCTATACATGTGTACATCAATTGTATTCTTGTATACACATACTTAAATATATGTATATATGCTCCTTCACTACTTATCTAAGGATTTCCTACACTTGTACTAAAGCTTTCACTAAAACCCTTAAACATACACTTCACATGAACTCACTTATTGTATGTACATATGTATTTCTACATGTATCCCTAAGTATTTATACACTCCTAAGCTTAGGTATGGAGCTTTCTACCTTCAACAACACATAAGTACATAATACACAAAGCTTTTACACTATCCTAATTTATACAACTAATCACTACTTAAGATAAGAATTCATATAAAAACATACCTTTTTCTACTTTATAATATGAAAAGGAAGACAAGTATATATGGTATGTAGTTGAAGTTGTGTGTTGAAATTGTGAAAAGGTTGAAGGTGAAAAAAGCAAGGGAAGTTTATGGTTTGGAAGTAAAGGAGAAAAGAGTGCTTTTGTGTCTTTAATTGTGTTTTAAAAATAAAAACAAGTGGGGTCTAAATGTAGGGAAAGATGGATGGCAAGAAGGGGAAAAATTAGGACAAGATTACATGTGTAAATGTATAGAAAGTTAAAAAAGATGAGAGAAAATTCTAGATGACATTGACATTTTGTTGACTTTGTCAACATGTTGACTTAGTTAACTCTTTTAAAATTACATGTAATTTGAATGCACATAATGGGGTAATTGAGGATAATTGGAAGCAAAATTAAAGAAATGAAAGGAAATATAAGATTGAATAAAATAATTAGTAAAAGTAATTATTAAAATCTTATTCTAGGTATTTATATCCTATATATATCATTTGGTAGGTAACTTAATGTAATTATCATGAAAAGTGTCATTTAGGATACTAATATCTACTATATGTAATATAAATATCATTAATTACTTAACTCTATATAATACTAACCTAGTTATATAATTAGAAGATGGATGTGATCTATAATGCAATATCTTAGTTTCTAATGGATTACTTTAGTATTATATATTTTTATGAATGATTGAAAGTTATCTTTGATCTTTTACAAATAATTTAGTATAATACTAAGGATATATTAACAATTAGGGTTTTAAAGTAATTTATAGTAGATTGGTACTTTTATATCCTTAAAGTTATAGTTTTAGGGTTTTGATGAGATTCGGGTTTGATTTCTCATATATGTATACAGATAAAATTTAGGGTTTTCCTACACGATTGAGGTTTTTATCAAGTTTAGGGTCAAACTTTTACAGTTACATATACTTAAGGTTTTAAGGTCTTCGTATGCGACTAGAGGTTCAATTAGTAATTTAAGGTTTTTTTTTTTCATATTCACTTTAGGTTTTGAGTTGAAATTTTAATTGGTTTTAAATTTTACTGGCTCTATTGATTTTAGCAAATCATCTACAATATGTGAGTTTGATTCTATACTCAAAAGACTTGATTTGCAGGGTTTATAAACCCAACTCAACTACCAAAGCCAAGATCATCTACTTACCGACTCATTCTATCTACCGAGCCGAATAACACTTTATTACAAATAGAGTGCCGAGAAGCATAATGCCGAGACAACAACTGATCCTCACCTATGCCTAACCAATCATTTACTCGGCATCATGCTTGCCAATAGGCCGAGGTATCATGTTTTTGAGAGTTAGCCTCACTCGGCTAAAGTCTGTCATTGACTTAGTGGCCAAAAGATCACTTTTACTGAGTATTGGATCCACTTAGCACAACCTAGAGAAACTATTGCCGACTAACTTAAGTACTCGGTAATTATGGGTCGACCTCTTTGGTGTCTCGACCAAGCACTGCAAGACTACCCCTAAGGCATGCCGAATGACCACATGCTGACTTCTCCCTATGAAACGCATAGTTTTATATTTTTGTACATATTTGTCTTTATTTTATTTATTGGCACAATTCTTTAGGGTTTAAGGCCTTGTATGTTATTTACAATTTTACCATTAAGGTTTAGGACATACTATAAATAGCAACTTTTGTAACAATGTAGAGATATAGATAGAAGATTAATGAAAAAGCCCTTTTAAGTCTTTTCTCTCGAAAAGCTTTCTCTCCTTTACCAGCTCTTATCAATCCCTTTAACAAGGATTGTGGTAAGCAACCCTATCATTCGGACTGGTGCATTACATCCGGTGGGTCTTAAGTCTATATATAATCTAGCTGGTGCGTCATATCTAGTTAAATAGCTCATAGATTCGCTAAAACCCTCACTAAACCTACTCTATCTTTCGTTCCTTCGGTAGGATTGGACCTACCCAACGATCGACCTTATCTGTCCTTGGCTCGATCCATATCAGATCTTCCTAAAATCATTTGGACATAGTAACTGGTAGCAAGATTCAAAACTCTTAATCACGGTAATTAGGTGTTGCACTCCTTGGTCAAAACCAAGTTGACGCCCAACCTAATGGAGAGAGTACACCATGACTCTTCGCTTTAAAAAGAAACCAACTAAGTCTTTATTGTCAAGAAGGGAAGGTAAGCTCCCTAGAATACACCATAAGTGGAACCTAGCTTGAGAATCGAGGATATTTTCTCGATTTTCCACTAAGTTAACCTCACCCTTTAGGCCAGGAGGATAAAGTCCAATACTGTCTTCATATCCTGTAATTTGCTCAATATAAGGGTGAAATGTGAATTTACCCTCAATATCATTAAGCTATAAGAATGACTAATCAATCCATCCTTCAACCTAAGCCTACGCTCTAGGAAGAGTAAGGCCGGGTTGGTATTGTGTAGTAGGAGGAGAAAAATGTCTTTGAAATTGCCCGCAAAAGAAAATTTGAAGGAACACGAGGTCTATGTGTGAAATGATCACATATCGACCTTTCAAATGTATGGAGGCATGGTGATATAGGTCCAAGTGCCAGTAAAGTAAACCTAAGTAGAAGGGACCTAAAGTAAATCACTCAACCTAGGCAATGTGTATGGCTAAGAGGAAGAGTCATAGACTAATGCCTTCCTCAAGCCCTTCAAGGAATACAAATAAGGAAAGCCAAAACATAATAAAAGCAAAAAGTTCATACCTACAAAGATAGGAGAGAGAACGTATAAGTAGAAGACATAACTATAACACTTAAATTAAGAAAAAAAAAAAGAGAAGAAGGAAGAGGATATGAAGGTATTGAATTTTTCTCACAACCTGGGCTTAGAACCTAAGGCTTGTCCTTTCTTTGCTCCTCGAAGAAGTATGTGAGCTAAGAAGCAAAACATAGCTTCTTTTACTTAGTACGAATAACTTGCAAAGCACCCATTAAGGATGTTTAAAAGCTGTATTCTTTATAAGAGGTTGTCGTGGTAGTAAGGTTGGCTTGTCCAAAGCTATGTAGATTCAATAAGACAGCTATGTCTTCTAATGTTAAAGTTATCTCTCCCCATGAAGTGATAAGCATGTGGGTTTGAATTCTCCAACATGAGATGATTGCTCGCCATACTTCCATTCCACTCATTTACGAGAACCACAACCAAGTAAAGTAGCAATAGTACAAAGGACTTTAGCCTTCTTTAGTAGAGTCATGTACTCTAACTTCCTTGCAATGTATGCTACTCAATCATCCTACCTAAAGAGTGGCTGCTTCAAGAATGTGAAATGGGTATTAGAGAGAGGTAGCTCTCTACTCTTGTTTCTAAAGCACAATACTGAATCTCCTCTGATGGTATCTTTAAAATTAGCATAAAGCTCATGCTCGATAAATTAGAGACCAGCATCAATGCAAGGTGTTGCACAAGCTTCTCGGATCTTAGCTTTGTCCCAAAACATATCCTTAGAGATAATCTTATCCAACCACTTATCCCAAGGACACGGGATGGGTGGTGGACATTTATCTTAACGTACCAACAAGTCCTTTTGTTTTACAACTTCCATGTTTTGACTTGGATTGGTCTTCATCTCTCTCCCTGCTAGAGTGTAGAATCAATACATTCTCTTAGTCAAGAAACCAAAACTCAGCAAATTTATAAAAAGAAAAAAGAAAAACAAGGAGGGAGATAAGAGGTGAACTGTGATGACTACAACTTAAATGGAGTGTGTTGAAATAGCAGAAGATATATATATATATATATAATTGTATTTTCACATATTGAATAGAGAGAAGAGAAAGATTGGGACAAACCAAATTTGGCTCTAGTGAACTTGTTATTGATGTTTTGAACATAGCTACTGTCAAAGAGTTATACCAATTACGAAGCTGCAAAGATGGTGATGAAACATTTTAAAAAAAAAAAAGTAAGAAGAAGTGCTAGTAGTTAAACGAGAAACAGTTACCTTCAAATTGGTAACTAGAAAAGAGCACGAGAGGTAGAATTACCTATCAACAATTTGAAAGAAAAAAAATAAAAAGAAAATAAAAGAGCAAGTCTTGAAAAGACCATAAGATTTTATGTCTTGCACTTAGTCCAATTTATCGATGAATCCTTGTAAAAAAAAGATAGCAAGTTTGTGATGATTAGGGTAAGAGGTATGAGGTAAAAGATAAGACAAGAAAGGGAAAACAAGAGTATATGTCAAATTAAAAAGAGAGAGAGAGAGAGAGAGAGAGAAAAGAACCAAATAAGTACACATGAGAAGGAAAGAAAGGGCATAAGTGGTTCAACCTATCATTGTTTGGTCACTTCGAGGAGTAGCAACTAGTAAAAAAAGAAATTTATCAACAATATGTATATATTGCCTACCTAATCATGGAGAAAATAAGTATTAAACCTTTGAACTTAAAAACTTCATGGAGTGTTATGACGTATTAATATTAGATATTGGTTCATTGATAAAAGATAGTGAGATCTTGGTTGATTGAAAAGGGTATAGAAGTTAAGAGAATAATTTGAGATCATGCTTTACTGAAAAGGACTAGCTAAGAAGGTTGAGTGCATTGAATTTATATCATGCTTATGTTACAAGCTAAAGAACAAAGAAAGAAGAAAATTGCATGCTCACTTACGGACGCTATACTAAGATGACTCAAAGACAATGGACTTAACCATGAATGAATATTATTCACTTATTTCTAAGAAACCATCCTTAAGAAAGATAGCAAATGAAAAAAGAAAAAAGAAAAAAAAAAAAGAGAAAATTAGAGAAGAGATGTCCCACCTTACCTTTGCCCCTACTGCTAATTGTGTTCCTATTAATCTAGCAAAAAGGTAGCGGTCACTTAGGCTAGAAGAAGTCATGGTAACCAATGAAAGAGAAAGATGTATTAAACATCTTACATTGTTATTACTAATATTGCTAATACAAAATTCAACGAGCAATCACGTGTATATATATATACACACACATATGGTGGATATGGTTGGACTAGCGAGGATAAGTTTTGAAGGATTTAAATTTGATATTTGGTGGAGTTGCATTGCTATGATAATATTTGAAGGGTCATGTGAGATTTAAACAAGTTAGGTGAGGATTTGGATAAAGATAGAAAAAAGAAAGAATATTTTCTCTTTAGTGTATGATAGCTTCAAGAGGTGTTGAAGGTATTTGACAGATATATGGGATATTGCCATTAAAAAAAGAAAGAAAGAAAGAAAGAAAGAAAGATTTGAGACAAGATTTACAAGCAATGAAAAAAAAAAAGAAAAAGAAAGAAAATCTTATTCATGCCTCTTGAAATATTCATATTGATTCATTGCTACTTTAGCCAATAAATGAGATTTAGAGTTATTTAAAGATGGTTCATGCAAATTGTATGGAGAAATGGGATTTGCAATTATTTGAAGTTATCAATATGTACAATACTAGCTTTATGGAATTCATACCACTAAAAGATGAATATATATATACCGTAGCGTACCGTGGGGGCGTTGCCCCTGTACCCCCATGCTACCTCTGCATAGCACGACATTTGTTGTTGGTGAATTTTGGGATAAGGGGAAATCTTGCAAAAGAAAGTGAAATATTTGGTACCGAGACCAGTCCAGTATGACCACTTCGATGTCTAAGTTAGTAGGATGACTTGTATGGAAAATATATGAGTAAGTAAAAAGTCTCAAAGAGCTCTTATAGAGTTTCTTTCTAATATTTATAGGTGGTTGTAATGTCTAAGGCACTTGTCGAAACAACTGTTAAGATACGCAGGAGCTTCTTAATTTGACATCTCCTTCGATATGTAAGGAGAACAAGCAATTATATAATATAATCGTGCTTGTGATAACTATTCGTGCCATAAACTTGAATTCAAACCAAGAACAAATCTATTCTACTCGGTAGAAATGTCATTTGTCATCTATCTAGTAGTATGTCGAGAGATTCGGCTACCTGGCATATCGGTGACTGAATGAACGAGTATATTAAATGAGCGAAAACTAACTATCAACATTTACTCCTCAACTCCCGTATTGGAGTAATAGATAAAGGAAGTTGCATATATATACTACACTAATGGCCAATTAGGGGAATGATTCTTCATATTAATGTCGAGCAAGATGGGAAGTAGGACGGATCACATCTTAGTCAAAAGGTCACAATTTCTAAACTCCTGCCTGTTTAAGAAACCAAAAAGTTGGAGGCATGATATCTATCGCCTAGGTCATCATTTTGTTATAGGCCTAATAACTATCAAAAAGTTGTTATCCATCAGATTTCTGTCATAAAACACACGTCAGCAATCTGCACCATTACCAGATCAGTGCATCATTACTGTCAGAAGTAGATTTGTAGTTACGAGGATGAATTGTCTATATATAAAGTACTGTTCACAATTAGAATTCATTTCTCTAGTCACATCTTAAACTTTCATTCGCTTTCTCATCTTCAAACTCACATTATTCGACTTATGTTATATCATTTTGCCAACCATTCAAGTATGGTTCACAAAGTTGCTCGTCGACTTATCCTCTCTGAATCGGAGGCAATGGAAATTGAGGCTACTTTTCTCCCCCAAATAAGGAGCGAGGCGGCATATTCTTTAGGTGGTTCGACTGACAGTATGTAGGTAAGGTGGGATAAACTTGCTCGAATTAATGAGCTTCCTATAGATAATTATCCCAAAGATAAGGAAGGGAGGTCCTCAGCAAGATATTTGTACAACACAATAGCCTATTCTTGCGACTCATTAGATGGAACCGCTAGTTTCGTCAATAGAGTTCTTGTTACAAAATACAATCAGTATTGCTGAGACCTACCCGGAACATGGAACTTGAGGAGGACAAGAGATGGGGAGAAGGTATGCTTCCTAAGGGAGTGCAAGTTCCATATATACCTAAAATATTTAGATTTCGGGTTACGCTTCCCTTTTTCGGCTTTTGTTAAAGGCTTCTTCAACTACTTCAAATTTGCATCAAGTATGTTCTCACCTAACATATACTAGCCTCTAGCAGCTTTTGAGATAGTTTGCGAAGAAGTCAAAGTTGGGGCTATGCCTCAGCTGTTTCAGTTTTTCTTCATTATTCAGAGGCAGCCTGATGGGTGTTACTTTGCTGCTGTGAGGCATGGGCATAAGTTCATGGATGGGTTAGAATCTAAGATTTACAAGTGGCATAACAAGTTCATGTCAATAGTGTCTAACGAAGACTTCGACTTCTAGACCCAATGAACTAAGCCGATACGTATAAAAGATATAGGTCTAATGCTGAATGATGCAGTAGTAGCGAAGAAAATTCAAGAGAGGAGGAATAAAATGTTCTTCTAGGATGTTGAGAGAATTATACGGCATTATGAAAATGAAGACTCAATCTTTTTTGAAAAAGAAGGTATGCTAATGAGTTATTGTCGTACTGAGTATAGCCACAAGAGGAAAGCCATTCTTGAGACTTGGGGGGAGAATTGTGGCCTTTGAGCCTTACACGGTACGGAAAATGTAAGTTCATCTTTTTCCTATGTTTATATTAATTCGTTTACTCATATTGCAGATATGGGTGTTGGTAAGGTGGATCCAGCCAAACTACTAGCTCAAGCCAAGGCCAAAAAATCCAAGGTTGATAAGAAGGACCTTAACAACTACCATTCGGCCTGCTATTGAAAAGAAGCCAACAAAGGAGGCTATAGCAAAGCAAGCAGCAGTACAGAAGACCTTCCATCCTGTCAAAAGGTGAAAGGAGAGTGAAAAGGCACTACAAACCAAGGTTGTTCGTTTTGAAGAGCCTCTAGTCAAGATTATTCAAACTTCTGTTGAGCCAAGGTATGATGAACGTCAAAAGACACATCCCAGCAAGGAGGATGAAAATCCCACCGAAGTCGAGTGTTTATAAAAGACCGAGGAAGGGACTCGCTGGTCAACCATCTACTAAGAAATCCAAAGGCTTGGATGAAAGGGCAAAAAAGGCAATGCGGTCAAAAGCTCTCAGCATCAGTAGTGCTGAATTTTTCCCCAACAATGAGGTCGGCAAGTAGTTCGTCCTTTGTTAGAGCCACCAAATTTTGGATACTGACTCAACCTTGGGAGATAGGACGAAATCTTTAACTCTAATGGAAGAGATTATTATTTTGAAAGACAGAGATATCGCCAAGAAGGATGTCAATAGTGTCGGCAGTTACAATAAGGCCTAGATCGCGGTGAAATTGTATGATGTGAGTATCCATAATCATTACTTTTAATTATCAAATTCATTCGGGTTATTAACACATTTCCTTTTCCAGATAAGCAGCTACATTATGACAGCTTTGGATGAGGTTGACAAAGAGGCAAAGAAGGTAATATCTTCAGGTGTATCCATGTGTTATTCCCATTCATTCCTGATTGTGTTAAATGAATTTGCTAGAGAGAGTTAAGGATGCATACAATGCATTGAAAGCTTAAACTGTTGCTGCCGAAAATGGGAGGATAAGGGCTAAGATGGGGGCGAGAAAGCTCCAACAAGAACTTGCAACTGAATAGTTGCCACATGACCTTGCTGCTAATGAAATCTCAAGCTTGAAGGCTAAAATGGAAGAGTAGTACAAAAGTCTAAAGTCCTAAAAGAGGAGCTACAAAAGAAGAAAGAAGAGTGCTAGGGCTTAGGCCAAACTATTTGCATAATGAGCGAAGAACCGAACTATTTGCACAATGAGCAAAGATGAAGATAAGCTCAAAATATAGATCAAGGAATTAAAGACTAACAGCTCGAACTTACAAAGCCATATAACCGAGTTAGAGGAGATTATGAGGAGAGGACCATCGGTTAAAGGGGCTCTCGATATAGTTACTCTTAGTCATCAATACGAGAGGCTTCTACGAAAGAAGTTATGGGGGGGGGGAGGGGGTCCAAGTGGCAAGAGAGGAGATCTTAAAGCTTCACCTTGATTACAATCTCTCCTGTCTTGACTTTACTAATGTTGACGAAAAATTCAATAATGCTAATGAAGATGAAGACAATGAGATAGGTATTGAGACTATGAATTAAGGTGACAATGAAGCTCACGTCAAGAAAATTGCTTGCTCTGAGACCCTAGTCATCGAAGAAGCCCCAGCCACTAATCTAAAAATCATTTCTGCTGAATCTAAGAATCAGCCATAAGATTTCTATTATGTTGGCACATAATTGTGTTCTCGTATAATTATCAATTGAAATATCTTTAACAGAGTGCCAAGTGCTTGTAACCCTTGTTGAGTAAAAATACTTTTCTTACGAGTCTCCAATTCGTTTAATTTTAGGTACTGCATTTTCACGACATGTATGGTATACGTGTGTTGCTTCTCACTCTTATTCGTCAGCATGTTTTAGTTCACATGCTAGTTATTTCTTAACATGTTTTATTTCACACGCTAATTATTTCTTAGCATGTTTTATTTCACATGCTATTTATTTTTCGGCGTGTTTTATTTCACATGCCTACTATCTCTTGGCATGTTTTATTTCACATGCTTATTGTCTTTGTATAGTCCATATGCCATTGGAAGCATGGACTAGCCGCATTATTAGGCCATAAGGTTAATTTGGATAGTTCGTTAACTACGCTAAGCTAGAACCTAGATCAGTTTGTTTGCCATGCAACTTAAAACTCATTAATTAGACAATCATAATGAAAACAAACATAATGAGACTTCAAATATAATTTTCAAATAAGTACTGTAGTCTTATAAACAAGTTGGCTGTCGCCAAATGAGTGGTGATAAAAATCATCTGACGGATTAATTAAAATATAATTTCATATTCTCGGTGTTCTCTGCTCAAGGGATAATAGATCCATCTAACCTTTTTAGTCAATAGCCCCCCTTGCCAACAACTTCTTGGATCTTGACAGGACCCTCCCAATTCATGTGGAGCTTTCCTTAAGTCACTTGTATATTAGTAGCTTCCATCTTACGGTAAACCAGATCTCTAGGTTGGAAAACCTTATGCTTCACTTTCTAACTGTAATACCTTACCACTCTATACTGGTATGTTATAACCTTAGCTCTTGCAATATCTTAAATTTCATCAATAGTGTCCAAATTGACTATCAGTTCAACTTGATTAAGCATAACAGTGAAATTATGCATTCGTAAATTAAGTAAGTCTAGCTCAATCGGTAATACAACTTTCATACTGTATGCTAGCCTAAAGGGCGTTTCCCTAGTGGCAGTTCTGTGGGTGGTTCGATACCCCCATAAAAAATTTGGTAGTTCATCGACCCATTTCCCCTTAACTTGATCCACTTTCCATCTAAGGTTGTGCAATATGATCTTGTTTACTGCTTCAACTTGTCCATTCATCTAAGGGTACACTACAAACGCATAGTTGAGGCAAATGCTGTACTTCTCACAAAATGTCCTAAATTTGTTGTTGTCAAACTACAGGCCGTTATCCATAATTATCATGTAGGGAACTCTAATACTTGATATGATAGCACTAAAGATAAATGCTTCCATTTTTTGCTCGGTGATCTTTGCTATAGCCTCGGCCTCTGCCCATTTGGTAAAGTAATCTACTATGACAATGATGAATTGTCACTGGGTGGTAGACTTCGAAAAGGGTCCAAGAATATATAGCCCTTACTGGGTGCAAGGCCAAGGGCTTGTTAGACTACATAACTCTACTGCAGGCGCATAACTCGGTGACTCATGCTTCTAGCAATTGGGGCAATGTCGAACAACTTCCTTTGCATCTTATCTCATAGTCAACCAATAATAACCAAGTCATAATGCTCAAACATATAGCGTCTGTGCTTTTACATGGTTACTACATACACCACCATGCAGCTTGGACAAAACCCTCTAGGCATCTCTTGGGGGTTGGCACCGAAGATAGGGTTATGATATTCTATGTTTATACAACTGACCATCAATCAGTATGTAGTTCACAGCTTGGTATGTCAATCTTCATGCTTCTTTTTTGTCGTCGGGGAGAATACCATCTTTTAGATAATTTACTAGGGAATCCATCCATGATTCTTCTCTCGGGCAAGGAGCCAACTCATAGCTTTGCAAGAGAATGGATAAGCATTTCTCTAGAAGAAACTCAACGAAAAGTCTCTCGTTCAGCTCAAGGAATGTCATACTAGCCAACTTCAATAACTTGTCAACAACAATATTCTTGCTTCTTGGAATTTTGTGAATTGAGAAAGATTAGAATTCTTCTATGAGTGTTCATACCACCAATAGGTACTTGCTCATCTCTTCTTCCCTTACTGCGTAACTCCTAGTGACTTGATTTTCCACGAATTGGGAATCAAAGAACACTTCAAGTTTCTCAACACCAATTTCTTTTGCCAGTTTCAATCCGCCAATTAGAGCTTCGTACTCTACTTCATTGTTGCTGGCTGGGAATCTGAATTTCAGATTGTAATAAACTTTGACATAATGGGGGCCTTAAAGAACTAAGCCTGCATCACTTCCTTCTCGCGTCGAAGAACCATCTACATAAAGGAACCAGATTAACTTCTTGGCAATCTCCAGACAATCTTCCTCACCAGTAAATTCAACTACAAAATATGCCAGTACTTGAGCCTTTAATGCTGTTTTAGGTTTATATTGTACACCATAGGCATTGACCTCTAGGGCATACTTCATCATCCTCTCCAAGGAATTAGGCCGTTGCAAAGCTTGTTGCAATAGTTGATCAATGAGACCAATGATCTAATGAGCTTCAAAATACGGCTTTAACTTTTGTGTTGAGAGAACTCGTACTGAGAGAACTACCGCTAGTACAAATTTTTCAATCTTTGTATACCAAAGCTCTAACCCCTACAGGACATAACTTACATTATAAACAGGTCAATGTTCCTTGCCGTCAGTTTAGACCAGTATAGAAGAAAGAGCTCAACAACTGACCGATAGGAACAAATATAAATTTTCTCCAAGAGTGGGTGCCGAGAGTATCGAGGGTGATATAAGAAATTTCTTAAGCTCATTGAAAGCTCTTTCACAATCATTGGTTCAGTTGAATTCTTTTGGGTTCTTTAAAATTTTAAAGAATTCTACGCACCTATTTGCACTTCTTGACACAAATCTATTGAGGGCGGCAATTCGCCCAATGAGTTCCTATGCTTCTTTGACTGTGTAAGGTGATTTCATATTCCTTATGGTTTTAATCTTTCTTGGATTGGCCTCAATACTACATTGAGTAACCATGTATCCAAGAAATTTCCCTGACGTTGTGCCAAAGACGCATTTCTGTAGATTAAGTTTCATGTTGTATCTCCTTAATGTAGCAAATGTCTCCTCCAGGTCAACAAGATGCCGATCTTCCTTTACGCTCTTCATAATCATGTCATTGACATATATTTCGATGTTTCTGTGAATTTGGGGTTTAAATATCTTAGTAACAAGTCTTTGGTATGTTACACTGATGTTCTTAAGCCCAAAGGGCATCACCATGTAACAATACATTCTAAAGTTAGTGACAAAAGATGTATGGACTTCATCTTCCTTATCCATCTTGATCTAGTTATAACTAGAGAAAGTATCCATAAAGGAAAGCAACACATGTCCAGTGGTTACATCTACCATCTAATCAATTTTTGGTAGTAGGCGACAATCCTTAGGATAAGCCTTATTAAGATCCATGAAGTTTATGCACATTCTCCACTTGCCATTGGACTTCTAGACTAGCACACAATTGTTTAGCTAAGTCGGATAAGGCTATTCCCAAATGAACCTTACCTTCAATAACTTCTAGACTTCTTCCTCTATTGCTGCTTATCGCTTTGGTACAAAATGCCTTTTCTTTTATTGGACAACGTTTATGTTTGGATCAATTTAGAGCTTGTATACCATAACTTCTCTTGATGCCCGACATGTCTAAAGGAAACCATACAAACACGTCAACGTTAGCTTACAAGAAGTTTATCAAACTTTGCCGAGTGTCTACTAACAAGGGTTTCTCGATTCTTGTTGTTTTCCCTACGTCATCCCCCAAAGGAATTTCCTTAATATCACTCTCGGCATTCTTGATGTCGATTAACTTGACTTCCGAACAAGTTTCAACTTGAAATATTTCTTCTCGTCTCAAGACCCTTATGTACAAGGACCATGCCAATTGCTAATCCCCTTTGCACACGCTAACCCCCATAGGAGTAGAGAACTTAGCCTTAAGATGTATAGTTGAAGGGACAATGCCAAATAGATGTTGGCATGAATGTCCCATTATCATGTTGTAAGGGGATCAACATTTGATGACGAGAAAGTCCACTTTTTCCTCTACACTATGCTTATCATTGCCAATCTACATCGGCAAAGAAATAACTCTGACTACTTAGACAAGTTGATTATTGAAGGCATAGAGATCATACTTGTAAGACCATAGCTATGCTTTGATCTTAAGCCTCATTTGGTCAAAGGGATGCTGAAAAATAATGTTGGCCGAACTTCCTACGACAACGAGGATCTTCTTGACTTTGAAGTTGGTGACTCTCATATTAATGACAAGTGCATCATTATACAGCCTCTAGATGCCCTCAAAATCTTCCTCTTCGAAAGATATTGTATTGTTGATCCTAACCTTTTTTCCTTGAATATTGCAAACGTAATTCTTGGCATTAATTGAGTTCAAAGAGCTCGATTGGTCTATAATAGGTCTACCGACAATGCTGTTGATCACTCCATTGGGTACTCTATTGGAATTCACATCCCTTACATCTCTCATGGCTACTTTCGACTGTATGTCATTCTCTTGTTCCTCACATCTCCTCTGAAACGGCCTCTTAATATTCTCAGCATCATGCATTAAGAACTTGTGCAAGTGCCCACATTAGATCACATCTTCAGTTGCATTCTTAAGTTGAATGCACTCATATGTATTGTGACCTTTGTCAAGGTGGAAATCATAGGACTTGTTAGAGTTTCTCCTTAAGGGATTCCCTCTCATTCTTTTTGACCACTGGAGGATGCCTCCCTCCCTACGTACCTCCATCAAAATGTCCGAGATTAGATGATTGATAGGCATATGGGATGAGTATGTCAAGATCCTCATTCTCTTCCTTTTGGCATCTGAACTATGGTCATTGTCTATGCCGAGTCTATCCTTTGCACTTCTTCCTTTGTCATTCTTTCCATCTTTTTTGCTCTGATCAACCTCTTGCTGTGCCTTTATGTCGTCTTCTTGATGGATGTATGAGGTGACTTTAGCCTTGAACTTGGCAAAAGTTTTTGGCTTGTTCTTTGCAAGAGACTTAAAAACGTCTCCATAGGGCTTGACTTTGTCGATTACAACGTTGAGGGCCACACTCATTTTTAGTTCTAGGATTTGAACCATCTCGACCGTAAATCTAGCCAAATAGTCTCTCATTGATTCATCAAACTTTTGTTTAATGGTGTTAAGGATTGAAGAGTCCTTAATAGGAAGTTTGCTTACAAAGAAGTGTTGAAGGAATACCTCTACTAGTTCATTGAAACAGAAAATGGTATTTGGTTTCAAATGTTTAAACCATGTGCTGGCTGCTTTCTTTAATATTGAAGGAAAAGCTTGATAGGCTACTGCATCACTCAAACCATGCAACTTGGCTAACGTATGGTAGTACTTCAAGTAGTCTTTGGAGTCCTTTGTTCCATCATAAGTCTCAAACTATGGCAATTTGATGTGTCGAGGTATCATTTCCTCCAAAATCTCTAGAACAAAGCGACTCTTTTTAATTTGGAACTGCTTGCTTGGGGTAGCAAGAGTGTTGACATGCAAAGGACCTGCATAGTGCACCTGCTGCAATTGTTTGCCTTTGTCATTCCTTTTGAAAGCAAGAGCCAAAGGTTCTATCATATTCTTGGCTTTCTTTTTTTATAACTCAGGTGAATAAATGGAATCATTGCTTTTTTCAACATCGTGATCACCTTAGTCTATATTTTGGGTCAGATTTGGGTGAACATTATTATAGAGGAGGTTAAGGACTTACTCATGTTTTTTGTTTAATTCTTGGTTTTCTTTCGCTAAGTTGTGGTAGAGTTGCTCGAGTCTAGTCAATCGTTGCTCATTAATATGCCGACTTCCCTCTTTAGGGTGTTGGGAGGTAGTGCCAGCACCTACACTCTTAGACACTCTTATTTGAGCCATGTGGGTGTGTTTAGGAAAAACAAATGGCACTAAATATTGTTGGTGAATTTTAGGATGAGGGAAAATCCTACAAAAGAAAGTGAAATGTTTGATACCGAAACCAGTCCGATGCGGCCACCTCGATGCCTAAGTTAGTAGGGTGACGTATATGGAAAATATATAAGTAAAAAGTCTCAAAGAGCTCTCATAGAGTTTCTTTCCAATATTTATAGGCGGTTGTAGTATCTAAGGTAGGTGTCAAAACAACTGTTAAAACATGTGGAAGCTTCTTGATATGATATCTCTCTTAATATGTAGGAAGAGCAGGCAGTTATGTAATATAATCGTACTTGTGATAATCGTTCGCACCATGAACTTAAATTCAAACCAAAAACGAATTTATTTTACTTGGCAGAAATACCGTATGTCATTTATTTAGTGGTGTGCCAAGAGATTTGATTACTTAGCATATCGGTAGCCAAATGAACGAGTATGTCAGATGAATGAAAACCAACTATCAACAATGTTGCTTTGAAAGCTCAGCTCTACTCTACATCATGACAACACTACCCCCATTTACCAATATATATATAACATTGTCAGATAGGATATTATCAAAGCTCTAGATTTTTATTAATGTTCAGATGACTTTATTTTTCTATCAATGCTTATAAAATGAGGATGAAATATTGAGAAGAGCTAGCTATGTTAATTCTATGCGTCGGATGCGAATCAATGTCATGGGAGTAATAAATCATTAATGTGCCATGGCAAAAAAATGAATACTAAAATATTATGCTTAGCTTGTCAATGATCCGAAAAAACGGTCAATTCTATAGGTATTAAAAGTAATCAAGCAAACAAAGTCAACATTTAGTACGTTTACATAATAGTTGAAGAAACAATTTTTAGAAATACCCAAAAACCCCTTAAATGTGTTTAAGGCACTTTTGGTTAAGGGGCAAAATGTAATGAACTAAAAATTGATATATTAGTTATTGGGTTAAGTCCATTATTTATTTAGGCTTGACTCCTTAGATTAGTTGATAAAGTCTAAAGAGTCCGGTCCATATATTCGAATGATTTAAGAAGAATTAGCTTGGTAAGCTCGGAATAGGGATCATTGATTTGGTCCGTTTATATCCAATCTTTTTCAAGCAAATTCATACACTTATAAGAAAAGTACTGATCTTGAGCCTATTAGCTACTTCATTCTAGAGAATTGTGAATTGAGCAAGTTTCATCTTATCTATTAATTATTTAAATGATCGAACAGATGATATCTTGCTTAAAAGTCTATAAATACCTAGCATTTCCTTTTTATTTGGAACTTTTAGAGAGAATAAAGAAATAATAGCGTTCTACAAAATCTATGCTCTCTATGATCAAATAAACAATTCAAGTAAAGAATTGATCTTATTTATTCAAGTTACAAGATAAATGCTTGAGATTCTCTAAGGCTGTCTTATCTATCATTTATACATTTGAGATACTGAGATTACTTATTTCTCCTCTTTACTTTATCGTCACGTAATCATCCCTTCAAATAATAATCTCGCTTCACTTATATGAAATTATGTATAACGCGTCACTCATACAGTACGTGTATGACCACTTCAATCAGACCCTAACATCTAAAGTAAAAAAACAAACCAAAATAAAAAATGAAATTCGAGAACTTACTTAAACTCGTTAATTAGGTAATCAAAACACCAAACACTAATATGAAAATATACAGGAAAGCAAAATTTTGTCCTCTTTTTCCAATGTGTTAGCCATTTAGCATAATCAATTCATAAATCATCGGCAATTCTATCTCTTCGGCGAACTCGATTGAGCAATTCATAACTATTCCTTTTGAACCATGAAATTCACTGGGAATCGCAAATTACGTGAAGACGGAAAAAATTTACGGTAAATTTCAGCTATCATACCTTAATAAAGATGGACTAATATCAATTTCTCCTTCTCCAAATAGTTATAATAGTAGTTTGCTAAAAAAATCAAAAGAAATTCAAAGGGAAGGAAAAGGAAAAATGAAAGCCAAACAACAACTCTGGCTTCCAGCAGCTTCCTACCGACCGCAGCTGCCGCTGCCTAGGTCCCCTTTCTGCTCCATCACTGTCGCCTAGAATCCTTTTCTGCTCCATCATCTCCCTATGGACTAGATGTGGATGGAAATTTGGGAAATTTGTGTCGGATTTATACTTTTGAGGATGCAGCTTTTGTAATAACTTTACAGTAGACAATTGGCATAATGTACTATTTGATGCGTTGCCACATGAAATGTAAAATTGGAAGGGAAAAAAAGAAAAGAAAAGAAAAGTGCGGGACGGCTACCGACTCCCAACAACATATAATACGGTGTAATTATTCATCCATCTAACTCGTCCTTCTAATAATTATGTCATGTTTTAGCTATAAATCAATGTGATTACTCGTCAAAATAACCCAACTTAATGTGATAATCCCTCTAGGAAGGAGAGTAAAGCTAAGGGCCACATACACAAATATTTGTTCGAGGAGAAGATGTCTCTATAATAGTCCTACAGTACGGTAGAGATTAGTACTAACTAATGAGTTACGAATGGTGCTGCTGGGTCGATGCATACCTTATTTTATATTAAATTTGTATCGGTATAAAAATATATATATATATATATATTTTAATAGATATCGCTTATGTTTAATTTAAATTACAATCACATATATCATAATGGTGCCTTTCATATTGTGAATTGCATAAATATTATGCTTGTCTTTGTAAACATATTCCTAATTGTATCAGATTCATATTTCTATTATGATATTATGAATTGCGTAAATACTGAACTTGTCTTTATAAACGTATTTGGATTCATATTTCTATTATCATATCTTATTGGAAATTTATGGGACCCGTTTACCTGCATTTGTTGGTTTTAGTTCTAGGGTTCTGCATGTTGTTTAAGTAAGTAGTACATATAAATGAGAAATTAACGTCGCAAAAGCAAAACTATGCAGTAAACAAGACTAGAATAAATATAGCGTGATGGTCAAAAGATTTCTACCCGCTTCAGTCGATAAGGTTCCCCATATAGCTCGAGAATTATATCTCGTAGCGAGGGAACAGACCAGGAATCATCGATCTATTTCTCGCATGGAATCCCCAAACTATCCTAGCAAGTAAGAAACTGGGAATTTATTAAAAAAAAGGAAAAAGAAAAAAAGAAGTAGGAAACAACTTAAAATTTCTAATATGAGAATTTTTTCTCCAGCAATGCTAATGCTTGACCCAAGTTCTCTTATAAAGCTCCAGTTAACTTGGAACAAATCTACAATGAGTGAAACCTGAAACAAACGAAATCCACTTTGATGATCATTCCAATTTGCGACTAGGGGAAATCCCATAAAGAAAATGAAATGAACTTTGGAATAATGTAAAAATCATTTTTCAAACTTTGCAATTGAAGCTTGAAATTCCAAATCTCATATTCAATTGAATTTTTACTAATCGAAATATCAAGCTTACCTCAAAAACTGAGTAATAGTAACCTCAACAATAAAAGTTGGATTAGATATAATATTTAGCAACTTCTTCACAATTTAGTGCTTTCAAGTGAATCGAATCAAAATCGGGTAAAGGTCAAACTTGGTCCGGCATTGATTACCATGGCAGTCCCTCCATTTCTCTTGCTCCTTTGCCAGTAAGTGTTGAAGGCATAAGAAGCATTTGGCATGATCTCCTCGCAATCACCACCTCCCTGTCCACAGGCATAGTCCATCGCCTGTTGAAGCGTTTCCTCTGGGACACGGGGCTTAGCTACACACCATAGCCTTTCCACTTCCACATCCCCTCTTTGCGGTGATGGAGCATCACTCACTCCGGAGCCAGGTTACATGGCGGGAATGAAAACCTGAAAGGCAGCATTGCTGGGACAAAACCCGGGGGCTGTTCAGGTGCTGTGGGGGACGGCTAACAGTGATGGTGAAGATGGATTAGGACTTTCGGCAACATTATTTGCAGGAATGGGGTATCCAACAGATGATTGGAGTGGGCTTTGTGGTATTTTGGGGAATAGAGTTGGTCTAGCAGGAAAAGGTTCAATTAGTCTTCGGTCTCTTCTAGTGTTTATCAAAACATTGATCTTGTTAAGGCCTAAAGATCCCACCTTTTTCACAAACTCAGTGTGAACCAAAGGGTGGAAGTGTCTTGTGAAAAACTTATGAACTTTGTTGGTAATGTTAGTGATGCTGAACCAACCGAGCAAGTTGAGTTTGTCTTTTGTAGAAACTCTAGTAATGTTTTGACATAATTTCGACTAAACTCGTGTTTGAAGAACACCGAATCTGAGACCAAACAGTTGGGGCTAAAAGAAGCAGAAACCTAGATATCTTTCTCCAAACCCCACCTAGTTAAAGAGTGGTATGTGTTCTTAACAGATAGTAGAACCAAACCTAACTTGGTATTTTGGACTCTGTTGCAGGAAATAGCATCTCCAACAACAATGGTGACTATTCTGGAAGCAGGGTAGTGAGAAAGAACATGAGTTCTAACCCAACTCTCAGCTTTTAAAACACTGCTAGAGACCTCATTTAGATAAACATCGCCTAAGGAAACAGCTTCTGGAATATGTTCGGTGTGTTGTGGTGTTTCAAGGATGCTTTGAGAAGTCTCTAGGAGATTTAGGTACCGTATGTGTTCTGTACCTGCACCTATCATTAGAAATACAAGGATAGTTTCATGTAAGTTCAAAACTTGGAGAATCATTAAGGGATGAATATTGCAAAATGTTGACAGCCATAGTTGCGAGAACTAAAAGACAGAGAAAAGAGAGATTGAAGAGCATCACCATGTTCTTCATTCTTGAAGTTGTGAAAGATCATGAGCAGTGGGCTCAACAAGATTTTTCACTCCCATGCAACTTGTTAGTCGAGGTGGGTCAAAAGACCAGTACATTGCAGAGGAATGGTGCGGGGTGGCTTATAACAACAAAGCGGTTTTAGATGGCAATACAAGCCAATTGGCATAGACGACAACCCCAATCCTCTCTCTCTCTCGTGTATAGGGTAGTCCTGACTAGCGCCTTACACCTTGCATTTGATCAATAGCCACTTGGCTTGTGTTTTTTAGTAAAAAGCTCACGAATATCTTGGTGAATGCAACTTACTAAAAAAATAATAATAAATAAAATAAATTTAGTAGTGTTCAAATTAGGAGTAAACAGATATAGAATATATAGTGTATAAAATTCTATTTATATCATATCCTATAAGTATAGATTTCAACTTTTTATACTGAAAACCTATTTCATAGTATCTTAGAAGCATACTTATCTCGTAGTATCTTCGAATCACTATATATCTTATATCCTGCAAATTCTATAGAGTATAGGGTATCTCGTGGAACCTTTTTCTTTTTTCCTTTATCTTCTTTTAAATTTTTTTGTTGGACATATAATTAATATCAAATAATGACTATACTATCACTAGACTGTTGGTAATATTTTGTATAAATTGGTACGTATTTTAAATTAAGACAATATCAAACTTTAGTACACAAAATAGAGAATATTTCTACAATTAGAAATGTTCAAACATTTAGTTGTGTCATATTGAAATTTCTTTTGTTTTCTATTTTTAAATTTCAAAATAAATTTTTTATCAAACTATAAGATTATTATACATAGAATATAAAAATCATGAATAAGTAATTTCAATCCAATAAATTAGATAATAAATTAGGAACTGGGATATTTTTAAAATTTTACTAAACTAGAGATAATAAAAGAAAAATGATGGGGGGACTTAAAAAAGAAAAAAGAGATAATAAAAGAAGAGAGAGGTTTTTAGGAAAAAGAGGAAAAGGAAGAGGAAGACAAGAAGGGAGCTAGATAATAAATACAAGGAGCGCATAGTAATTTATTATGAGTTGGGTTTTTCTTATTATTTTATTCATGACTAAAAAAAACAAGTAGTAGTTCTTTAATTTCTTGCCTCTTAAATGGAGCAAGAAGAGTGTTAATCTGACTACTGACTACTAAAGCTCTCTTTGAACTATATCAGAAACTAGAACACAGGCGCTATAGGAGATACAAGGGGGTAGGCAATGTTGAGGGGAGAACATAACAAATCCCTACTTTCTCCTATAAGAGGACACCTATGGATCAACTTAACATAATGAGTCGTCATGTCAACTCGAAGACAATTACATATCAAACCCACTAATTAATCATAAGTTACACCAATTGGAACCCCAACTACTATTGTAAAGCGTCTGTTGTAGAGTACCCTATCCTCCCCTTCTACAATGTTTCCTCTAGTATAGCAAACTACTCTCACATTATCCATTCTCATTGAACATAAGAGCAATCATTAATAATAGCCTTATTATTGATAAAAGTTTTTATCTTAAGGTACTAAGGCCCTTTAATAACTTGAAGGAGCTAATATCCAACCTCCTAAGATTAGTGATAAGATCGTTTAGGCAAGTGCATCTAGTCAAGTTATATTATAGATAAAACGGATTAAAAGTCTAAGTATCAATCCCATGAGAAACTATACATGGGAGTATATCTAATTATGTTTAGCAATTATATTCGTAGAATATTCAATTGCCTAACTTATACAATAAAAAATTTAATGGAATAATTCAAGGGTGAAAATTGAAGATTGCAATGACAACCAAAATAACATAAACTAAATAAATAAAGATAAGAATAATTAATAATAAGAAAACTAAATAGAACAGTTCAATAAGAACAAATAATTAAATAAGAGCAACCATTAAATAAACAAAGTAGTTAAATTAATAAAAAGAGATTATGTTTCTTAGTAAATCTTTAGTGTTGTTTACTACTTAGTTTTAAGTAATTTATTCAATCTTAATTGATATATGGGACTATAGAGATTCCTGTTACAAACTAACTAGACTTGTATATCTGGCTAATTCCTAACCTTAAAACTCTCTCTATCCTAAATCGCTTCTAAATAGAGCGTTGTAGAATCATATGACATGAAAGTAATAACTCAATCATCACTATATTAAATTAAATCAAACAACATAAACATCATAATTAGATCGCAATATGGAAAATCACATATGGAATTTCATTAATACAAAATTACCTTAGAACATAAGGTTTAGTAGCGATTTAGTAAGAAATTTAAAGTAAAGGCATGAAAGTAAAAGAAAAGAATAGAGGAGAAGAGCCTCTTTGTAATTCTATACTCTATTGGCTTGTACTTAAATGGGTTCTCTCTGTAACCCTACTTCTAAGCATCTATTTATAAAAGGTGGACCTAGAATTACAAAGAAAACTTAACAAAAATAAAAAATTCTAAAATTATGGCAAGTATACGGGTGAGGTAAATGGCCATGAAGTTTAGATATATACTTACACTTTATCTGAAAGCATGAACTTTTAATGGAATTGCATATCGAAAGGAATATAAGAACCATAACCATGGTCTTATAGCTCTTTCTTAGAATTCAATTCATTTATGAAATTTCTCCACTTCATTTCTTAATAAATGCTTTTGCTTCAATTAAGCCTAAAACTTAGATAAAACCCTTCCAAACTTCATAAAATACTCTTGAAGTTCCTGAAAACCACATTTAAATGAATTAAACTCAAAATAATATAAAATTTACTAAATTAATATCTAAAATAGCACATATTAACCATATAAAATATTTGCTAATTTCATGCCATCAAATGCTTCCACACTTAAGCTTTTACTTGTCTTTAAGCAAAATAAAAAAAAAAAAAGCAAAGTGAAAATACCTTAAGGATAAGATGATTACACCTAGTTCTTAGAAAATTGTACCCTCATATTGGAATAGCTTAGCAAAAATTTCAAAATCACCCTTTTTCTTGACTTTACAATGCCTTTGGAACACTTAGATAATAACTACTTAAGAACTACTGAATTTCAATGATCAATCCAAATAATTAGAAGTTAGCCACATCAATTAAATAAAAACTAAACTAGAGATTAAAATAAACACAAACCAATTAAGAAAAAGTCTTAGAGACTTCCTTACCCTAACTAAAGATGAGAGAAATCTTCCTTAGTTATTTTTCATTGAGAAATTAGAATGGATCCATATTAAATTAATTCATCTTCTAATTATCCCTTTACTTCTGTCAATTATCATTAGGAAGCTTTTTAAACTCAAATAGATTTTCTTTTTTGAAGCTTGATTAGTATTGGAAAAGTACCTCCCTCTTTTAACAGAATAAGGCGAATCTTCACTAATTTAGCTTGTTTAATTACTTCGGCAATTGTCAGCTAGAGTTGCTCTTTTATTCGATTTCACTTTTTCTTTTTGTAATTAGTAATAAGAAAGAGTCATGCTCTTTTAAGGGACTGAGATCGATCCTTACTAATTTTTAGCAATTCTTTGTTAATTTAATTAAGTAAGTAATACCTCCAATTGCTTTGATTTTTCAAGTGACTTTTAAATTACAAATCTCCTTTGTTCATCTAATCTTAATTTTTTTTTTTGAAAAAAATGATACATAATTATCTTCTAGAATTAAGCTTAGAAATCAAAATAATTAGTTCTTAACTCATCCTTATCTATCATAATCCTAAGTTTAAGTCTAAACTTAAGTAACAAGTAATTCTAAATCATAAAGATTTAATCACTTAAATTCAGTAAAATGTTTTAAATTCATAAAGGATTGTGCAAATTGGGAAAAAAAAAATATTCTTGCTTAATATATAGAGGGTACAAATTTCTAAGATTTTTCAAAAAAATTTTTGAAAGCTTAAGTGAGTATCTAGAAATATTACCATACAAAATCTATCGTTTCCCTCCACACTTAAGTTATACATTACCCTTAATGTACATAATAATAATGCAAATCAAAATACAAGTGGAAGAAAAAATAAAATTAACAAAGGAAAAAAATTGGGACTTCCTCAGTTTTCACATTAATCTTTCAAAAAAACTAAAGTTCAAAATCTAAATGCCATTGAATTGTTTAAGTACATGATTTTCTTTGTATAAAAAAATGAACTAACTATAAAGAAAAGAAAAAGTTAACTAAACAAGATAAACTAAATAAAACTACTAATTCAAGTACCCAAATGTTAAGACCCTATAAACTTACTAAATGTCAAAAGTAAAAACAGTTATCTAAAAAGAGTAATAGAAAATGAGTTAGAAGTATAGTCATCAAATAATAATAAAAATTAGTAAACTGAGTCTTTTTAAAAATGAAGAAAAAGTACATAGGAAATCATTCTTCATCCTTTTTTTCATCCACATCCTCCTCCTCAAACTCTTCTTCTATTGACTCCTCATTTGAGTTAGGTTTTGACATAGGTGGTAATGGTGGTGGCTAGATTCCTAGGTGGGCAAGGATTGTTCTCTATCTAGCCTTTACCTTATCCACCTTATATGCTAAGATCCAGTGCTTTTTCAAAATTTTCCTCATCATCCTCTTAAGTTTGCTAAATATCAAGGATGATGATGGACATGATCGTAATTGTGGTGATGATGAGGTGGCTTCACCAGAAGGCTCAGGTAATGAATCATTGAGTGTTAAAGGTAGCTTTATGGCTTTGATAGAGTCATAGGTCAAGGAAGTTAGGGGATCCAATGCTAGCATGTATGGAACGCCATGGAAGCAAGGGGTGTTTCTCACCATATAGGTGATAAAAGGACTTGCAAAAATATAATTAAATAACCCTTAGTAACTTGGCTCCTAAGGAACTAATCCATCCTAACACCCAAATTTAAGAGTCATTTATTAACAATAGTGTGCAAATATAAAATATTCCTCTTTTAATAACACCTTGATTATTCTTTGTACTAGTGAAACCTTTAGCTAAAATATAATGCCCCAACCTAAGGGCAGGATCTTTTAATTGGAAGCCTTGGATTTCCCTAGGTCATAATCTTTACCTTCATAATTAGTCAGATCATTCCAAAGAAAAAATTCATACATACCCTAAGGTAGCTTATATGTTAATCCCCTATATTCTTAGGTCTAAATATAATCCATAGAATAAAGACCCATTCCAATAGCTAAGTCATCAAATCATATGGTCAACTCTTAACCATTACACCTAAAATACACAATATTTTCCTTGCCTATCTCGATATTATCAAATGCTAACCTGAATGTATTGAGCACTTTTAGACTCAATTCTTTGTATACCAGCTCGTTAACTGTTAAAAGTTAGTCCCATCTACCAAACTCAATCAACTATCAAACTCTAGTGTTATGGCCAGCTTACGCTAGTGCATCCCAATTCAAGTAGGTGGTCAGTAAGTCTCCTTCCTAGACAAACAAAGATATCTCTTCCATTGCCAAAAGTGGTGAAATGTAAGAAGAGGATGCTAAGATATGGTACCTAAGTTCTTGCATGCAATGTGTTTAACCCTTGACATGATTTGAAATCAAAAGGGAAAAGAAGTTCAAATTTGATAAAAACAAACCAATTAATGTTACATATTTGCTAACTCAAGAAGCTAATAGGATTCATAAATCATTCCCAACTTATTGCCTCTTATCAACATGGGAAAATCTTTGAATTAGAAAAATATTGCATAATAGAATGCTAATTTCTATAAACATGGATTAATGAAATTATAAGATTAATTCAAGATTAAATCCTATAATTATTCATAATCTCTATTAACATGAATATTAGTATTTAATATACACTTCATTGAACTTGATGTTCATAATTAAATAAATTGGCAATATAAGAAGTTCTTGAAGTAGCTAAATATTGTATATTGAAATGTTAACTCCTAAAGACATTGATTAATTAAATTATAGGTTAATGAAATGCTAATTTTAATCTTCAAATAGTCCTTAATTTCACAATCTCAATTGAATGAACATTAACATTCAACATACTATTGATTAAAAGCATGTTTTTCACAATCCAATTCATGTGCAATTGTTAATATCAAATCCCTTAATTCTAACAAGCATTTAGGACATATTGAAATAAATCCATATTACCAATTCAAATAAATATTAAAGAACTCCTAAGTTCATGGATTTTTCTAATTACACAAAAATTCAACCACAACAAGTTTCTAAATTTCAACATGATACATCACCTGTTAAGAATAGTATCAACATCACTTTCCCTCACTCTATTTTTCTTTTTGTCACTTTCCTTCAACATGGAAAATCACCCTTACATACAATCCTTAACAAGCATACATTTTTATGTGATTTCTAGTAGATAATGAATGGAAAGCATGTTTCATTACATTACATAGTCTAAATCACTTCTAGAAATCAAGATTTATACACGTGCATGTCAAGTGTTTTTCATGAAACCCTAACTAAAAATCCAATTTTTTTAATCTAGTAACAAATCTAAGAAAATAAATATATAGGAATGATATGCGTATTTTAGATTTGTAGCATATGTGCTTAAATCTTGAAGTTTCACAAGATTTAGGTGCAAGTATAGAGAGAATATTGAGAGAAAATAGTGTTTTAGAGAGAGAAAATAAGTGTATAAAGAAGAGGAACAATCTTAGTTGTAATCTTTGAATTTTAAAGGCTTCTATGGATAAGGATCACGGTCGTAGGGAGCAGTTGTATTTGTTCCCTTTACATCTAAATGGAAAACCATGGCATACCCACGGGCGAGGACTACAAGAATGGTCTTGGTCATGGACCTCTCATTTGAAATTTCTCACTCAAAATTAGTTTCAAGAGGATTACAACTTAAGTCCATGGGCATAGACTTTGGTCATATTTTCCTTGTAATTTTGAAAACTTAATGCCAGTTTGATTTGTTCCAGTCGGTTCTTAGAATTACTTAAAAAACTAAAAGTTAGCACAAATTGAAGCAACAAAATAAGACAAATATCAATTGAATTGGATGATAACTTCAATAACTAATAGTGTATAAACTCAATTCAAAGATTGATTTTAATGAAAATTGTTCAAAGCAAGATAAAAATTAAAATAAAAGGAGAAATTGCAAATAATCTCCCTAAACTTTGACTTAGATACGGATTAACACCTTAAATTTTCAAAATGTAGGTTTTTGTCTCTAAATTTTCACAAATTGGCAAACTACCTCTATGGGTTAAGAATAACCTCCTAAACTTTGATTTTGGTATATAAACAAACCCCTTAACTATAAGGGTATTTAGGGGCATTTATACATCAAAATCAAAGTTTAAAGAGTATTTACACACTAAAATTAAAGTTTAAAGTGATTATTCTCAACTTATTGGGGTTATTTGCCAAGTTATGAAAGTTTAGGGGACAAAAAACCACACTTTGAAAGTTTAAGGGATAAAAGTTTTGGGGAGTTATTTGAATTTTCCCCAAAATAAAATTTTAGTACTTGAACTAACTCATTGCATGATACAAAATAAACTAAAATAGCTTTAAATTAAACAAATCAAACTTGGGCTACCTCTTAAGGAGTGTTTTTATTTTACATCATTAGCTCGATGGTTGACTTTTGCTTCTAAACTTGCTGGTTTATGATTCAGCTCGGTATTTTTAAGCAAACTTCCTTATGGCCTCTCAATGATCGTTCTTGCCAATTGTCCTAATTGGGTCTCTAAGTTCCTTAATGAAGCTTTCGTGCTCTTTAGTGTAGCTTTAATGGCTTGAAATCATGCATCTAAACTCTAGATGAATTGATTCAACAATTCTTCAACATTCAAGGCATTGTTGTGTTGTTACATATTCTGATTTTGTTGCTATTAGCCTCCCAAAGAGAGGTTAGGATGATTTCTCCAACCTATGTTATAAGTTTTGCTGAAAGGATTGTTTATAGAGTGGCTAGCAATAAAATTCACATCTTCAGTTTTAGCTAAAACTTCATCCTATACTAAATTAATCGATTTCATTAATCCATCAATCTTTTTACTTAAATTTTCAACCTGAGCAATTAATCCAATTGCAGAATCAACTTCATATTTTCTAGACATTTTCACCTAAGCTCTTACATTATCCCATTGCAAATTATTCATTGCCATGCCTTTAATCAACTTTTAAGCCTCATTTAGTGTCTTAGCACTTAGAGTGTCTCTAATCGCAGCATTGATCATCTGACGTGTGGAATAATTAGGTTCATTATTGAACGTTTGAATTTGCATTCATTGAGGTAATCTATAGTGCAAACACCTCCTCAACTATTCCTTAAATCTCTCCCATGTATCATAAAAGGTCTCATCATCGAATTGGACAAAAGTAGAAATATTATTTCTAATTTTCACCATCCTAGAGAGTGGGAAATATTTTCCTAAAAATTTTTCTACCAAAGATTCCTAAGTCATAATTGTGCCTTTAAGTAAAGAATAAAGGCACTAATTCACCTTGCCTCATAGAGAGAATATAAATAACCTCATTCTTATTGCATCATTTGAGACATTATTGATCTTGAATGTGTCACTAATCTCCAGGAAATTTAACATGTGGTTGTTAGGGCCCTCATCAACTAATCTGTCAAACTAGATGAACTATTGGATAATCTAAATGACATTAAGTTGAATCTAAAAATTTGTTTGAATTGTAGGCCTTGTGATGTTGGACTTAGCTTTAGTCACCATAGGTTTAGCGAACTTCATGAGTGTCTTGTTAGCATCATCATTATTATTATCGTTGTTCAATGCCATGTTTTTTATTTTAACTTTCTACTCACTCTCTAAATCTTTTGACTCTTCCTTTAATCTAAGTGGTGAACCTTCATTGAGCTAATCTATGGTTTCATGAGTTCTCCTATAGAGATATCATGCTGTCCTTTCAATCTTCGGATCAAAGTCCACTAGATTATTGCTGCTACTCCTGGTCATAAACTGGAAAGATTTAGAAATTAGTAATAATATAAGGAAGAAAAATACCAAAAATGACTAAGGAAAGAAATATTACAAATATGTTAAAATAATCAAAGAATCTAGGGTTTTTACTAAATTCCTAGTTAGACTACTCTATTGACTCCTTAGCAACGGTATTAGAAACTTAGTGGGATTGCTTAGATAAGTGCACCTAATCAAGTTATAGTATACATAAAACAAATTATAAGTCCAAGTATCAATTTGATGAGGAAACATACATAGGAGTGTATTTAATTATTCTTACCCCTAATGTATTCAATTACCTAACTTGTACAATAAAAGATGTAATGGAATAATCTAAGGGTGGAAATTGAAGATTACAACAACAACTAAAATAATATAAAAATAAATAAATAAAGATAAGAACAATAATAAGAAAACTAAATAGAACAATTGAATAAGAACAACTAATTAAGAATAATTAAATAAGAATAATAATTATATAGGTAAAGCAATTAAATTAATAAAAAGAGAACATATTCCTTAGTAAATCATTAGTGTTGTTAGCTACCTAATTTTAAGCGATTTACTCAATCTTAATTGCTAAATTGGACTATGGAGATTCCCATTAAGAACTAACTAGACTTGCATTTCTGGCTAATTCCTAATCCTAAAATCTTCTCTACTCGAATCTCTTCTTAATAGAGCATTGTAGGATCACATGATACTCTTGAATCCTAATATTAGGTTACCTTAATTTAGAAAAAATCAAACTACTTAATGTTTTAGCTAGCCATTTTTTCTTAATTGTATCAGTCGATCATATTACATGTTCTTGTGAACTTTATAATAGATTCTAGCAATAACTTAACCATTGTATACTGAATTAAAGCAAACAATATAAACAACACAATTAGATCATAAAATGCAAAATCATATATTGAATTTCATTAATAAAAAATCACCTTAGAACATAAGGTTCAATAGTAATTTACTAAAAAATTCATAGTAAAGACATGAAAATAAAAGAAAAGAACGGGGGAGAGGAGTCCCCTTATATTTTTATACACCATTGACCTGTACTTAAGGGACCCTCTCTGTAACTCTATGCCTAAGCATTTATTTATGAAAAATGAACCTAGAATTATAAAGAAAACCTAACAAAAGTAAAAGATTCCAAAATTATGGCAAGTTTACAAGTATGGTACATGGCCGTAAAGCTTGGGTGTATACTTGCGCTTTGTTTGAAATCTTAAAATTTTAATGGAATTGCATGATGAAGAGAACATAGGTAGGAACTATGGTCGTGGTCCTTGACTGTGATCTTTTCTAAACTTCAATTCTTGCTCGAAATTTCTCCACTTCATTCCTAGATGAATGCTTTTGCTTTAATTAAGCCCAAAGCTTGATAAAGACCTTCCAAACTTCATAAAATGCTCTCGAAGTTCTTGAAAACGATATTTAAACGAATGAAGCTCAAAATAATATAAAATTGACTTGATTACTATCTAAATAGCATAGATTAACCATAGAAATTGTATGCCAAATTCATGTTATCGATTAGCATCCAACCTCCATCACTAACCTTACAATTAAGCGATTGACAATTCAGGAAACAAATGAGCTTGGATTAGAACCATAAGCATCAAGAAGAGATTGGGCTGGCCTTAAGTAGGTTGGTTAAATGAGTAAAGAGCTTAGGAAGACTTGCTCTAACCCTCAGGATTTCAAATTCAAACATAGGTCTAAGTGGTTAGGGATTATTACATACATAACTACCTATGACCAGCCAACAACCAACCTAAGTTACATGAATTTGAGGAGTGGACTGTTATTCAAATTCCATACATAGAGATTCTAAAGGCAATAGTTGCAAGGTAGTTACCAACTGACCTCTATAAATAGAGGTCAATACCTTATAATAAGCTTTTTTTAACTATTTGAATCTTAGCCACTTTACTTCCCTCTCCATTTCCTTTACATTTTACCATGGAAACTTTGTTTAGGCATCTAAGTGGTTACAGTGGAGTTGCCTTGGCACCCCAATTGATAGGCCACACCAAGAGTAGATAAAGGCTCTTACATTAGGGTAAGTCCAACCTTATAGAAAGTTTGAAATGAAGGGTAAGAAATGCATGGAAATAATGAAGTAAACAAGCAAAAACATATGAATGATTCCAAGGATATAACACATCAATAAACTCCATAGACTCACAAAATTAGCTTGATATGACGCATAAGAAGCTAAGTTAGATCACTCGCCATCTAGCCTTACTTAAGAGTTAGGATAAGAGTAAGAAATGGTATGTATTCAATATATGGATTTTGATTCTTGCGGCTACATATTATGAAGGCATTTATACTCGAAATGTTAAGGCAACCTAACTAAAATGGAATGGAAAAAAAGAGTATTATCTAAAAAAATTAATGTATAAAGAATAATAAAGGGTACAAATTAAAAATCAAAGAAATGAGTAATTAGTGCAGCAAATCCTTTTACGTGGGGGTTGGATACGTAGTGGATGTTCATTAGGGTACTCTTAGTGGAAACAAACAATGTTGTACGATTAAGCTAGAGGTTGCTAAGCAAAGGTACCAAGTAAACTTAGTGGTTCTTTTAAGGAGATATTAGCTTAGATGTGCTCTAGAGTTCTTGATACAAGTACTGTCGAGCTAATGGCCAGCATAAGTAAAGCAAAGTAGTCAACAATACTAGCCGAGCAATTAGGGGAATATGAATTAGGTTGGCACATAATGGTTGATAGAATTAAAACAACTTAGCTCAGCATGTGAAGTTGTTCAGTAGTGAAGATCAGCTTTGGCCTTAACTAGAGTTAGTTAGAATGAGAGAATTCGCTTCATCAATCCTTCAAGACCCTAAGCTCGAGCTAGGGTTAATGATCTAGGTATCTAATTTCCATTACCTATGGCCTAATTTTTTTGTTTCTTGTAAGCTTGAAATTCGTCAAGCAAACTAAGTTCACCTTCATCCAAATTTGACTATCAATAGTTTGATATTGTTTGTTTACCTTACCCTAATTTGATTACTAAGACAAGGAACAAGGATGACACCACTCTAAAAGGAGAAGGGAAAGGGGGGGTTCAGGTTATTAATGCCCCTTGCATGGCCTAGGAAGAGACATTGCCGTAGCACTTACACCCGAAGTACACCTAGTGGGAGTAAATGATACCCCAAAGCAAGTGTAGACCTAGTGATTCATAGTAAGTAAGGAGTGATAAGTGTATTGAGTCATGAAAGCAGTATAGTCAGTAAGTCAAGATCGTATTTTACAGGAAGCGAGGTACTAACTACTAAACTAATCGAGTTTTTGCTTAAGCTAAGCTATTGAAAATTGAATTAAAGAAAGTAAAACTAATTAATAAATTGAAAACCAAACCTAATGTCATAGCTACACTATGAGGGTCATGGGGTAAGGAGATAAAAAGAATCAAATTTAAATTTGGATTTGCAAATCTATTTTCATTTGAATCAACACAATGCCTTGATGTGATATTCAAAATTAACTAAGTGAATTTAACTAAACTCATTAAAACTTACTCAACTCCTGAAGTAATAGAGTCCCAATTATAGCATAAATTATCCTGTTAAGACGATTTATCTATAATTGTTAGATAAATAGTGATATGCTTACACCGAAATCACTACTTTAGATAAAAAATATGGTTTGAGCACGTCCTCATCACTTGAACCATATTTCCAACCGTATTAAGTGCATAAGTTTATGAATTTAATTAAAATACACATCTTCCTATGATAAGTTATTTATAAAATTCAAGCTATTTTCACTGCGAGTTATTGTAACCTTCTTGAATATACTCTAACTCTATCTAACTAAAAAGTGATGGTAAAGCACAAATTAACTAGAGAATGAGCATAATAATTAAATCATCGATTACTCAATAATTGACATCAAATCGAGATATTTAAGTAATAATTTATTAAATCCATCAATGCAAAACTCAATACATATTAAGCACTATATATCATCACAATACACAAATGAATCAATATATAGAATAATTGAAGTAACAAGTAAAAGAAAATATCTTAATAAGTATATTTAAATCTATCTCTTGATAGAAGATTGATATATTTTAATATATTTGGAACTTGGAACCATCCTCTAATGAGTCAGAATAAAGGGCTTTAATAACCTCAAACAAAAGAAAACATCATGAAATCCAATGAAGAAATTTCTGTTCGTTATTTACTGCTATCCTCTAAAACTAAGCTGCCGTCCTCCTGCTCCCTATTCCCTCTTTTCTATATGAGCACTGAATATCTTGCACAAAACTTACGAGTGGGCTTTTTCCAGTAACCACAGCCCATTAAAAATTAATACACACCTTCCCGAGGAGAACGCAGATACAGGTGTCATACGCCCAACAACATGGATTCATCAGCGTTGACAATTGCTTCAGACTCCTTTAATTTGCAAATAGACAAAAGATTCCCTGACATGGGCCTCCATCGTTGCTCTAATAGATAAATGACAATCAACAATTAGAACCTGGAGCAAATACTTCAATCTTTCTTTTCTTTGTTAATGAAGCTCCACCTGTGGGCATATATTTTCATAACTGGGCTGGTCTCCTTTTGTCTTTTAATTACTTCAGCCGTCCTACATTTGATGGATAAAGTGAAGTGGCAAATTCTAGCGTTGAAGTCCAAGCTCGGTCCTCAAAATATAACACACGTGCAGTGGCCTTCTTTAAACATAACAGATAATCTCCCCGAGTAATTGTCCATCTTTTGATGTTAGCTGCTGCTATTAAAGGTCCACGGCTAGCTGCAGTTTAGTTGTAGCCGTGGTTGCGCATGTCGGACTTTGCTCGGAGCTGGACACAAGCTCCAATGACTACTTGGCTGATGAACTTGCTGGTGTGAATTGTAGTACACGGCCTGCTGTAATGAAGTGTCTTAGTGCCAATTGGATACTCAGTCTTGTTGGTGTTCTGCTGCTGAACGCTTGGAGTTGCTCAGATTGCAGTCTGCTAGGAGCTGCTGCTGTTTGTATTGAGAATGTCGTGAGCTGCTGTTTTGCATGAGTTGGAGCTGCTCGGGTGCTATAGCTGCTGAGAATTTGCAGCTCACGAGTTGCTTTTACTGTTGTGAAATTGTTGCGTTGGAGCTTTGAAATGTCCTGCTGCTGTTGATTTGACTCTTGGCATTCAGATTCGAAGTTCACGGCCTGCTGCACTAGGAGTTCTCATTCACTTGCTGCTGTCTCAGTTGCAAGGATTTGGAGTTTGCAGCTGTTGGTGCGTGGAGTTGCCACTCATTTAGATGCTGCTCTCATTGATTTATCTTGCGATGTGTCAAACATGCACAATGAAATTGGGCTTCACTTCAGATCCACATTCTGTCCTCGGTTCTTTCTTGTTGGTTTCATGCTGCTGAATTCCTCAACTTGTAGCTTGTGTCAGCTGTGTTCTACCGAAGGGAACCACTCTAGTTGCTTTCCGAATTGGATTTGGCTTTTCAAACACCACAATGGGCTACTCGTCTTCCAACCTGTAGCTGGTGCGTGTGTTGAACGAGGACCAGAAGCAGCTGCTGTTATCTCTGGTTCAGCCCGGTTGTGCTACTTCAAATAAGATCCTTAGGTCAGCTGTTTGAATTGCCATTTGGGGTCTGAAGGTCGGGCAGCCGCTGTATCATTTTGGATCTTCAAGTACACAAGCTGTTGCTACTTGTGGCCTTAACATAGTGAACTGATTGGTTTGTTGTGACAGGAGTTGATCAGTTTTGCTCCACTGCTGTAGGTTGATGTCACATTGTGGTGCTCACAAACAACTTTACTACCTCAAGGATTTCCAATTCTCCAAGGCCTAGAGAAAATTCAACAAAAAAGCTGCTATATTGCTTGGTTGCTGTCAAGAAAAGGGAATCAGATCCAACTCTCTCTCTTCTTGGATCATCCCAACTACTGTAATTCAATCAAGTGAATTAAAGTTCACTGTCCACTCAAAAGCACTCCAAAATCAAATAGGATACAAAAGGGATGCCTTTTTTTTTTTTCCTTTGTACACAACCTTAAACCCCTCAAAATGACAGCAAAGTTTAACTCTAAAGGATCATGAAAAGCACATGAATTGATGAAATCCTAGAATGTTGGTGTATTCAATATACAAGGTTAGAACATGAGTGTCTAATAAGCATGACATATCAATGAACATTTAGGCCAAAAATGTGCTATTGATGCATTAACCATTTCAAGCCTACATTATCGATCCTTTTTCTTAATATATATACAATTGATCCATAACATATACTATTAGTTTTTTGGCAAAATTAATTATAAAAGGGAAAATTAGATGTTTGAATATGTGCTTTAAATGAAGATAAATTTGCAATTGCACATTTATCACCTAGCAAGATTATACGTTGCACATTCGCAACTAGAAGCTCTTTGTACACGTTTGTTAAGGAGTTAGAGGAAGTCAGGGCATATAATTAGTTTTCAAGGAGGAAACGTTAAGAACTTGATGCGGCATTTTCCTAGGAGAGGAAATAAATTTAGTTCCTTAAGATGATTACTAACATCGTATGCAATAAGGCTCCTGTAGTAAATGATATTGGTCAACAAGCACAACATTATGCTCTTGCTGATAAGGATTGCTAGCAAGCTCCATCGCAAGTTTTGGCTTGTGGTTATGTTCTTGCTCATATGAAAGGTAGGATTGAGCACCTGATTGCTTGCTTGCCACAAAAGACTATTGCATACATGAGTTTGTAAGATTTGGAGGAATATATTAAGAAGTTGGCAAACAAAGGAAGCTTTAAGAAGGAAATTGAGCCTAAAGGATGGAAATTGAGTCCTTCTATTTATGAGATTGTAGAGGAGGTATTGCCCTTAAGTGTTCGACTACCCTAGTTTGACACTTACAATGAAAAAAAGGATCCAAACAATCATCTCAATACTTTTTGTACGTTAAAAGAGCTATACTTACTTTAGATGCCATTGCTTTCAAAGTATTTCCATCTACCCTAAGGAAATCATCACACAATAGGTTCAATTCATTGAAAGCATCTTCCATTTCCTTATTTGATTAATTCACCGATCAGTTTTGGTGACACTTTTTGGCTAACAAGCCCCCTATGAAGGATTCTTCTCCCAGAGAAAGCATAAGAGGTTACATGCATCAATTCAATCAATTAATGATTGAAATTATAAATTGTGATAAGAGTGTTACTCTTCATGCCATTTGCCAAGGGATTAGAGAAGATTTCAAATTCTTCAAATCTTTAGCTAAGTACGCTTCTATCTCACTTGATGAATTTATTATAAGGTAAGAGAAGTTCATACACTAAGAGGATTAGATGCAAGCTTGTAAGGAGCTTAAGAAGGAGAAATTCAAAAGGAAACTAGAGAAGAAAGAGGATCGGTGAAAGATCGCTTAGGCGAGAAATTTGATATGTGAGATTAGCTAAGGAGACCTCAAGGAGATAACAAACGACCTATTTTGGCCTATGCTGTATGTAGACGTCTCATTTTTGTCAATTTTTTAATTTCAATTACTTGAGCCTGGTTAATAAATAAACAAAAAAAAAACAAAAATTAAAAGAAAAAATAAAAAAATGAAAAAGAGAGAGTCGTGTCGTATAGAGTTGCATCGTAACGAATCGAGACAAATCAAATCATATTAAATCAAGTCATGTTGGATCGTTTAAAATTAAATCGAATAATGAAGTGTGATTAATAAATTTTAAGTCATTGAAGAATTGAGTTTTATTAAAATAATTTTGATCCAATTCGATATAAAATAGATTTTTATCTAAATCATATTGAGCTAAATTAAGTTTATAATTTATTAAATAGACTTTTTTATTAAGTAACTGGATCGGATTGGGTATTGAAAAATTGAAAACCTGAGCTAACTAAGGTTTTTAGAAATTAAGATAAATCTCGAAAGAATTGTAAACGTATTTTCGATATAAAAGATTTGATTTTTAGCTTAAAAATAGTACATGACATTAAGGAGAGTTTTGGGGGATGATTCAGAGAATTTATGTAGTCTTGATGACTTTAAGTTAGAATTTCCGAAATTCTATTTCCGAAAGCTATTATCTTGAGGACTTCAATTTAGAATTTCCGAAATTCTATTTCCGAAAGCTCATATCCTGACGACCAATTCAGAATTTCGAAAAGATGACATCTTGACTCTCCAATCCCAACCCAATTTCCGATCCCAAGCCAACATTCACTGCCACGCCACATCACAATCCATGATCCAGCTGTCCACTGCCACGCCTTCAATCCAATTTCCAAAAGCCACCAAGGTCAAGCTTATATGTCCCTTATCCTGACGAAGACAACGCGGCATGTTCCAAATGCCAATCAGACCAACAAAGCTCCACATTGCCGCAATGCCAATGAATCCGAAGTCCAACTCCACGTAACCAGAATCCATCCTCTCCTTCAACACTCCAAGTCAACACGCAAGCAACTCGCCCTCTGATCGTTGATCCCAATTCCCATCCGCCTTTCACACGCAAGCAATATGAAGTTGAAGACATGCTGGAACATCCCTGATTTAGCTGCCTGACGTCGTACGATTGAACAACTCTACGTCCACGTCCACAGAGCCTAAAGCACGACCCGCAACAGTACACACATAAATCGATTGAGATCTGATCTCCTTTCACGCATGACTAGGCGACTCTCACGCACTGACGAGACAACAGCCGAAACAACAATCACAAATTCCACGTTCCACTACCTGACCAAACACGAACGCGATCCACCACACTGCATTCCATTGGGGTTCACTTGCATGCACAACTATACAATCTACTTTACAATCACGAGTGCTTCGTCGTGCAGGTAAAAATCATTATTTTTTTTATTTTATTATTAGTTATTTGTTTTATTAGTCTAGTTCAATTATTTTACTAACCTATTTTTTGTTTTAGTACAGGTTTTATTACTATTAGTATTATTATTACACGATATTTTTTAGATAATTCCAATGATATTTAGTTAAATTGAGTTTTTAATAAAATCATTTTTTCTAGAAAATAAACGTAACTTTAACATATCTTATAATTAAGATTTGAAAAAAATACGTATTGAAATACGCATTTAAGCGAGTTGAGATATGTATCGAAATATGCATTTTACAATTGCGATGCGCATTTTACGGTTCAAATAGGGATATTTCAAATGAGTAAAAATGGATAAAGAAAATGTGAACTCGAAGTTTAAAACTTTCTGCTTAAGAGAATGATAACATATTACTTGAAAGGTTTAGGATGAAAAAAGGCAACCCATGTCTCAAATACTATCTTTAGACACACACGAGAGAAGAGTGTCATCAAGGTGAATAATTGAGCTCATTTGTTAAAGGAAGCCTGTCTTGAACTTGGTACACATGTGTCAAAATGACATTAGACATTCATTTCATCATCCCTAGATACAATTATCCCTTGCAAACCCATAACCCATTTGAACCTTTAGGGGATTTTACTTAAAATTAGCCCTATCAAGAACCACCCCAAACTGGGACAATCAGGAGGTTAGGATCATTAATTTGGAGAAAATGAGTAGATTAACTTATGCTTGCTTTAGTTATGCTAATTTACGAGCAAATATTGTCATAACTAATTCAATTTCTTTAGGATGAAGAAAACCTTCAAACCATATACACTCACTTATGCCTATACATTCAAACACTTCAAGCCTATGGACTTTTCCCAAGCACTTCAAAGCCATGAACACTTCTTCCAAGCTTATACACCTTGAACCTACTTTTTGGTGCTTCGAATCCTATTATGTGAAAACTCAACAATAGAAGATGACTGCCTTGACAAATAAAAAGAAAAAAAAAAAGAGAAAACAAAAGGAAAAAAAACAAGGAAAAAGAGAAAAAGAAAAAATGAAAAAAAAAAAAAGATTGAAGATATTAGAAAGGTGATCACCTTAAAAAAAAAAAAAAAGCCAAAAAAAGCATGAAGTCTGAATTGGTCATGGTATCTAAAGTTTGAACATTATCAATTTCTAAGCCTAAAAGCAAAGCCCTCATTTTATGATCTAACCCACTATACCAGCCTTAATGAAACTCTTTTAACTAAAGAAATCGACTTATCTTAAGCGAAATTTGCTCATGAAAATAGGGCAAGCCTATGTTTAGTTTCCCTTAGGTTCTTGGCTTGTAAACCTAGGATTGATTGCATATGATTTCTTCAAAATTGGCCAAGTATATTGATATTCATTTGCTCAAACCATTGACCAAAAGCCTTACATTGCAAACCCAAAAAAGACCTATTGATTAATCAGAATGTACCACTCACAAGATAAGCTATAATTTTTAGAATTGATGCCGAGAGTAAAAATAGACTTATGAAAGTGCAAAGAAGTCTAGTTTGACTAAACATTTCAAGTAATGATATCTATCCCCTTAGTAGAAAATTAAAGAGTTGAGTGCTACTACAAGTTGGAAATTAATGCTTCTAAAAAGTTCAGACATCATAAATTATGCTTCAGGAAACAACATTGAAAGAATGAATGATCAACAGGTAAGGGGCAAGCCAACCGCTTATTGGTGATCTTTAAGAGTTTCGAGATTTTCTTACTTACTAGCAGTATAATTTTCTATCAAAGAGTTTTTTTTTTTCAAAGAGAAAAAAGAAAAAATTTTAAAAAATTTTCAAGAAATTATCAAAATCCCTCAAACTCAAGTCATAGATCAATTTGTTAAAACTCATGAAAGTTTTCTTGCTTTTTGGATCACTTGCTTAATGAAGCGCCATCTAGCCCTTTTTAGGATTGCTTGCTCATAGAAGTGCTATCCTGTCTAGTCTTTTGCTAGGATCGCTTGCTTAAAGGACTGTTGTCTTACCTATTCCTTAGTTGGATTGCCTACTCAAAGAAGCACTGTCTTAGTCCTTTTTAGGATCGTTTGCACATAGGAGTGTTGTCCTATCTATTACTTTGTAGAATCACTTGGATTGCTTGCTTAAAAGAGCGCTGTCTAGTCATTTAAAAGATCGCCTGCTCATGAGAGCATTGTCTCATTTTGTCTTTAATAAAATATCATCTTATCTTATCTTTGAAAGATCTATCTTTTTGAGCAATTCATCCTGAAGAGATTTATCCTCTTTGGACAAGTAAAAAAGAATCTCGAAGAAATCTATCCTCTTCAGGTCATCAAAGTGGAATCAGTTTTAAAGAGATCTATCCTTTTTAGACAAGTCAAAAAGAATCTCAAAGAGATCTATCCTCTTTGGGTCATCAAAGTGAAATCAGTTTTGAAGAGATCTATCCTCTTCGGACAAGTCAAAAAGAATCTCAAAGAGATATATCCTCTTTAGGTCACTAAAGTGAAATCGATTTTAAAGAGATCTATCCTTTTCAGAAAAATTAACCAAAATGAATCTTGAAGAGATCTATTTTCTTTAGGTTACCAAAGTGAAATTAGTTTTTGAAGAGTTTTATCCTCTTCAAATTAACCAAAATGAATCTCAAATAGATCTATCCTTTCTAGATTAACCAAATTAGTTTTTAAAGAGATCTATCCTCTTTAGATTAGCCAAAACTAATCTCAAAGAAATCTATTCTTTTCGGGTCATCCACCAACCAAAACAAAGCAAGAATCTCAAAGAGGTCTATCCTCTTCGAGTTACCAAAGTGAAATAAGTTCTTGAAGAGATTTATCTTCTTTAGGTCACCTAAGTGAAATAAGTTTATGAAGAGATCTATCCTCTTCAGATCAAACTAAAAGGAATCTCGAAGAGATCTATTCTCTTCGGATCATCCACTAAACCAAAATAAGTTTTTGAAATCTTGAAGAGATTGGATCATCTATTAAACCAAAACAAGTTTTTTGAAATCTCAAAGAGATCTATCCTCTTTGGATTATCCGCTAAACCAAAACAAGTTAATTTTACCTCCAATGGTTCTTGCCATATCCTTCTAAGATAGATATCGTTAAGCCCTATTCTTTCAAGATAGGCTCCCTTGAAATTTTTGCTCTATCCTTTCAAAATAAACATTATTAAGCCCTATCTTTCCAAAAAAGGCTCCTTTTGAAATTTTGTTCTATCTTTCCAAGATAGACACCATTAAGCCCTATTCTTCCAAGATAGACTCCCTTGAAATTTTTACTCTATCCTTACAAGATAGACACCATTAAGCTTTATTCTTCTAAGATAGGTCTCCTTGAAATTTTTGCTTTATCCTTCAAAGATAGATACCATTAAGCCTTATCTTTCTAAGATGGGCCCCCTTGAAATTTTGCTCTAACCTTCTAAGATAGACACCTTTAAGCCCTATCCTTCCAAGATAAGCCCTCTTGAAATTTTTGCTCCATCCTTCCAAGATAGACACCATTAAGCCCTGTCTTTTCAAGATAGGCCCCCTAACCTTTTGCTTTATTTTTTCGAGACAGACATTCATTTGCCCCATCCTTTCAAGATGGGCAATTTATTTTTTATATCGATCTTTCAAGTTGATATCTTTCATCAAAATAAAACATAACTTCGTTGATTAGTTTAAAGTAGGGTTTGGCAAAAATGGGTATTTTTTTTATCTTTGTAGCAAAATTCTAATCGAACTTAACTACAAAGAGCGGCGACACAAAGAGCGGTAGCATAAAAAGTAGCAGCTATAGACACCTCATTTTTGCTAATTTTTTTTATTTCAATTAATTGAGCTAGGTTAATAAATAAATAGAAAAATAAAAACGAAAATTAAAAGAAAAAATAAAAAAAATGAAAAAGAGAGAGTCATGTTATATTGTATTGTATAGAGTTGCATCGTAATGAATCGAGACGAGTTAAATTATATCGAGTCAAGTTGTGTTAAACTAAGTTATATTGGATCGTTTAAGATTAAATCGGATAATGGAGTGTGATTAATAAATTTTAATTCGTTGAAGAATTGAGCTTTATTAAAATAATTTTGGTCTTGTCCAATATAAAATAGATTTTTATCTAAATTATATTGGGCTAGATTGAGTTTATAATTTATTAAGTGAACTTTTTGATTAAGTAATTGGATCAGATTGGGCCTTAAAAAATTAAAAGCTTGAGCTAACTAAGGTTTCTAGAAACTAGGATAAATTTTGAAAGAATTACAATTTTATGTTCCGTATCTTTGATACAAAAGATTCGATTTTTAGCTTATAAATAGCACATGACAGTAAGGAGAGTTTTGGTGGGAGGATAATTCGGAGAATTTACGAAGTCTTGATGACTTCAAGTTAGAATTTTCGAAATTCTATTTTCGAAAGCTAATAACTTGACGGCTTCAATTTAGAATTTCCGAAATTCTATTTTCGAAAGCTCATATCTTAACGACCAATTTAGAATTTCGGAAAGTTGACATCCTGACTCTCTAATCCCAATCCAATTTCCGATCCAAAGCCAACATTCACTACTACGCTACATCATAATCCATAATCCAGCCATCTACTGCTACACCTTCAATCCAATTTCCACAAGCCACTAAGGTCAAGCTTATACGTCCCTTATCTTGACGAAGACAATGCCGCACACTCCAAACGCCAATCTGACCAACGAAGCTCCACGTTTCATCAATGCCAATGAATCCGAAGTCCAACTCCACGCAACTAGAATCCGTCCTCTCCTTCAATACTCTAAGTCAATAAGCAAGCATCCTGCCCTCTGATCATTGATTCTAATTCCCATCTGCCCTTCATACGCAAGCAACATGGAGTTGAAGACATGCTAGAACATCCCTGATCGAACTGCTTGATGTCATACGATTGAACAACTCTACGCTGATGTCCGCAAATCCTAAAGCACGACCCGCAACAGTACACACACAAACCGACTGAAATCTGATCTCGTCTCATGCATGACTAGGCGACTCTCATGCACTGATGAGATAGTAGCCGAAACAACAATCACAAATTCTACGTTCTACTGTCTGACCAAACAAGAACGCGATCCACCGCACCGCATTCCATTGAAGTTCACTTGCATGCATAACTATACAATCCACTTTACGATCACGACTGATTCGCCGCATAGCTAAAAATTATTATTTTTTTATTTTATTATTAGTTATTTATTTTATTAGTATAGTTCAATTATTTTACTAACCTATTTTTTGTTTTAGTACAGGTTTTATTACTATTATTATTATTATTGCATGATATTTTTTAGATAATTCCAATGATATTTAGTTAAATTGAGCTTTTAGTAAAATTGTTTTCTATAGAGAAAATAAACATAACTTCAGCGTATGTTGTAATTAAAATTTCAAAAAGATACGTATAGAGATACACATCTTGCGATTCAGATTTAGAAAATACGTATCTTTCGAATAAGATTCAGAAAAGATATACATAAAGATTCGTATCTAATCGTATCTTTAACATATCTTATAGTTAGGATTTAGAAAAGATATTTTTGACAAATGGTAGTTTTAAAAATAAAAAGATTTTAACTAGAGTTTTCAAAAAGATAAAGTTGGTCAAGGTTTTCTTTAATTTGGGAAAATCAAATTGATAAAACAAAAAATGTAAACTTGGCTTAATTTTCGAAATAAAAATCAACATACTAAATATTTTATAAAAAAAAAGAGAACTATGGCTGATTTGATTTTGACTAGCGAGTACGTAAGCATCTTCGAGACAATTATATAAAAAAATTATTTCCCCTTTTTCTTAGAAATTCGTAATAAAAAAATAATAAAAAATCATTTTGGTCATCTTTCATATATTTAGGTATATTTTTTTGCATTTTTAGAAAATTATAAAAATAAAAGCCCATCAATTTTTTTAGTTTTCACATGGTGACTTAGTCTTAATAAGTTAGCCCTTAAACCCGATTTTTTTTTTGTTTAATTTTCTAAAAATTAAAATTTTTTAGAATATCTACAAACTAATAGTCAAATTAGGGTTTTCCCACCCGAAAACCCTAATTTCATTTTTTTTTATTGGTTCAACCAGTTGGTGACTCCAATTTTTAAATTTTTTAAGAAAAGTATTTTCTTAGTTTAATATTGAGTAATTTATATTAAGCGGGTTGGGCTTAATATATGTTAAACTAAGGAAATCGAAATAAGACTCAACACTGTACATACACATTTGAACCGACCTATGTCAAATATTTTAATGGAAGTTGAAAATCATGGATTTCTTGCTCGGTTGAAGAGGATGAGAAACAACCCTTTTAGGAAAATTTCTAACAAGTATTTTGATTTTCATGGTGATAGCCGTTATAACTCCAACGAGTGTATTCAATTGAAGAATGCACTTAAAGATGCTATTTAGAGAGGGTGTTTTAGAAAATTTATTACTAATAAGGATGATAAGATGAAGTATCCTATCCAAAGAAGAAGAATTGATCTACAACCTCGAAATAGCAAAGCCAAGAATGATAATCAAGAGTTAATAGCTCAAGATAATGATAGGGTTGATCACTAAGCTCCTAGAGGGGAGATAAATGTGATTTTTAGAGGACTAAGAGGAGGAAGTATGTTAGCTATGTTGAGCTCGGTCGATCTTCCATGAGGTCATGTGCTACATATTCGTAGTAAAAGACATAAGGTGGATGATATGATTATTTTTTTGAAATTTGATAAGGATTGGTATATGTAATGTAGAGCAATAGTTGGCTAGGGCTTTGTACTTAAAAGCCTTGAAAAGAGATCAATTATACCACATTAAGCAATGGATGAGCCATCGTTTAGAGGTATGAGGTGAGTTAGTAGAAGAAACATTATCCATCTAGTTAAGTGATGATCTCGAGCATACCACTAAAATTAGAGCAAGAATGGCCCCTAACCTCTAGGAACGTATGGTAAACTTCCTATGAGTTGATAGGGATGTCTTTGTATGGTTTCCATCTGACAAGCATGGTATCCTAGGGGAAGTGATCACTTATTTGCTCGACATTGACTCGAATGTCAAGGTAGTTCAGTAGAGGAAAAGACATTTTACTCCATAGAGGTAAGCCATGATTAAAGAAGAGATATAGAAATTGTTTAAAGCGAATTTTATCAGAGGAGAGCCATAGCTAACTATGTATTGGTCAAAAAAGCCAATGGAAAATTGTGGATGTGTATAGATTTTATTGACTCAACAAAGCTTGATCGAAAAACTATTTTCCCTTACCCCAAATAGATCAGCTAGATGGCTCTAATTCAAGGCATGCCTTACTGAGTTATATGGATACCATTTTAGGATACAATTAGATTAAGATACATCCTTCTAATCAAGTATACACTTCCTTTATCACCAAATTTAGATCATAATGTTACGAGGTCATGCCATTCAGTTTGAAGAATGTAGGAGCCACATATTGTAAGCTAATGATGATGATGTTAAGCTATAAATACATAGAAATATTAAAGTATATGTAGATAATATGATTATAAAAAGCAAGACTAGTGATGACCATCTTTTCAAACTTAAAGAAACCTTCGATACTTTAAGGCATCACAATATGAAGTTAAACCCTCAAAAGTATGTGTTTGGGGATTCATCAGGGAAATTTCTAAGATTCATGGTGACAAAGTGGGGGATAGAAGCTAACCTGAAGAAGATCCAACCTATTTTGGATATGAAATCCTCGAAGTCCATTAGGGAAGTCCAAAGGTTGATAGGAAGAGTTGCAGCCTTAAACAGTTTTGTATTAAAAGGTGTTAAAAAGTATGTTAAGTTTTTTTAGGTTCTAAGGAATCCTTTTGAGTTTAAATGGATGGAGGAGTGTGAGAAGGCGTTTCAAGCATTGAAGGAGTTCCTTACAATGCCTTCCATCCTCTTAAAGCCCATTGATGGTGAAGTTTTGTATTTATGTCTCTTAGTTAGCGATCGAGCTCTCTCATTTGTGCTAGTATGTGTCTGAGGAGGAATCATTGTCTAGTTTATTATGCCATTCACATTTTACAGGGTTTAGAGCTCCATTATATGAAATTAGAGAAGTTAGTATTTCCAATTGTTGTAGCAACAAGGAAGCTTCGACCTTACTTTGAAGTAGACCAAATTGTTGCTCTAATTGACCTGTCATTAAAGTAAGCACTACAAAAGCCCGTTGCTTCAAGTCGGACGGTGAAGTATGCCATAGATTTGAGTGTCTTTGGCATTTAATATCAGCCAAGAGAGGCATATATAGCTTAGATCTTAGTTGACTTTATAGTAGAATTTACAAGAAGTGAAGAATCTATCATTCAGAATCTGTCAAGACCCTAAAGGGGGCCTAGTAGGATTAGCTAAAATTTTCATAACATGTGTGCACTCATAATATGAAAACTGCCTTGCAAGTTAGAGATTGCAAGACTCTAAATAATAAATCACTAAGATTACTAATATTTAAGTAATTAATTTATTGTAACATAACATATAAATATAAATAACTATAGATATCCTATATCCTCAGAACCGTAGAGAATTGGTATCCCCTACCAAATAATAAAATAGGATATACCAACATTAGAAAACTGTAAGAAAAATTAAATTATATTAAATTCTAATATATAAATATTTTCTACAAAAGATGTTTATATATCATCTATAAAGATCTCAACTAACTCTAACACTAATATACATACTTTTATCTTGCACTCGACACTTGAGATTTATCCCAATCCCATTGTAAGTAACCTGCAAGAGAAACTAAGAGGGAATGAGCATACAATAACTCAGTAACTTCGTCCCTCTCCATCACCGTTCAAGTAAGTTATCACACATTATTATCACACATGCAAGCAAGTTATCTATATATAAAATGAATGCAAGCATGATGAATTCAAGCAACATATCTATAGGAGTTTAGAACTATGGAAGGTGTAGAATTACGTCATTTACACTTCGATTATCCCCTGTACTTACCCGTATAAGGCACCTAAGCTTACCCGCATGAGGCTGCCTAGGGGCACTACCCCTCTAGACAACACTCGACTATTACCTTAGTCGAGAAAAGAGTTCCAATCCAAATAGGTAGATCCCAATCTAGGACCATCCACCATCCAAGGTCCCTCAGGCACAAATATGCGAGTCCTCTTACAACCAAAATTATCTAAGGCCTTACAGGCACAATAAAGTAAGTCCTTTCGCTATCAATTGGAGATCCCATGCTAGCTTTGCCTTAACGTTAAAATATTATTTATGGCTCTACGATCCCTTATAGAGATCATACAAAAATATGTTTAAGAGTAGAAAAGTTTTTTCCAAAACATTTTTCTCAAGATTTTTGCAAAGCTAGCACTCTCCATTCATACCTTTACTAAGTCATAAACATGCGATGAGTATAATTGGTTATTTTGGTCTATTATTTATATTTATCAATTTAAAAAGGTGATCACACAGATAATAGCAAACAAGCAAAGCAGTCATTCAGACATACAAGCAACACCAAGCAGTAAAACATCATACAAGCAATACGCATAAGCAAGTAGCAGGTCATTAGAACTCCCTCACCTAGATTATTGCTCATTCTCCAAGCCTTTGGGGTTCTTAGAACTTGATATTGAACGCCTAAATCAAAATAGTAAAACTTATAAGTATTCTAAGAAGTCAGACTCCTTAGTTAACTAAAAGTCTATTGTAGTTTATCTAGTTCCCCTAATATAACCCAAGTATAATGTGTATAGGGTTTACCATACTCATTAGGGTTAATAGTAACTATTTTCTTATATTTGTAAGTTATGGGACTTCCTTTATGTATTTAGTAACTTTTCATTCTAATTTCGATATTTGCAAACTTATAGTTGTTTTTCATTGTTTTCAGACGCACATTCACACGGTGATATCCGTTTGGACGTTAAGAACCATGTTTTATGATATGGGCTAAACTTATTGAAATTTTAACCCATTGAAGCTTAATTATTCTTATTGCTTATGTTTATATCCTATTCTAGTATTTAATGATTTCATTAGCCATTAGCTTTGTACACTTAGGAAATTCTACATTGGTATTACTAATTCATGTACTTAATTAAGTTTAATTCAATTTAAGAAGTGTATTAAGATTTAAAGTTTTGGATCTTAAGTACATGTACATACTTATGTTATTATTTTATAAGCTTATGCTTATATCATCGCTTATGTCATCAATCGCTTGTGTCATTGTTTATGTTATCAATCGCTTATGTCATGGCTTATGTTATCATGTGATTACCTCATTGCTTACATAATTCTTTGCTTACATAACTCTTACCTCATGCCTAAGTGTATTGTGTACACTTATGTATATTTATACATATGTTAAGTTTATACTTATACCATTACTCTACTTGTATGTATACTAGTATACTCATACATATACTTATACTCATACCGTATTTGTACTTGTACATATACCCATATATATATATATATGATTACATACGTATTTTTATACAAATTTCGCATGCCTAAATTTCCTCTCAAGAAGGCTTCTCTCATTTCATTCTTTTTATGTTTTAAGAGTGTATTTAGCATTGTATAGGTATGTATAGTTAGTATATATCTTAATTTAGGTTGTGTACATAATGAATACTTATGTACAAGGGTCTTTATATATGTATATCTTTAGTATACCCTTATGTACACATACTCAAAGACATGTACACATGCATCTTCTTCCATTGTCTAAAGATTCCTCCACTTCTACACATAAAGATTGAAACTTTAAGCCTTAATCAACATATATATACACAATACATAACTACTTAACCTAACTTAACTCTTTATCTAACTAGTAAAGAATATGAAGCAAGACATAGTAACATAAGAACATACCTTAATTTGCTCTTGAATATGGATGCAAATTGGAAAATTTGGAAAGTGAAAGGGAAAGGGAAGGTCACTGCAATGGAGTGGGGTAAGGGTTTGATTTATTTTTTTTTTTGTTTTGTGTTAAGTTTGAAAAGAAGAAGAAAGTGGGGTCTAGAAGGAAAAGAAGTGGATGATAATTAAAGGGAAGAAAGGAAAGAAAAAGCCAAAAGAAAAGAAATCATTAGATTACTTAGATATTTTCTAAAGTATAAGTGTTTTTTGTTAACTTTTCTACATGTTGACTTTAGTAAACCTTTTGACCTTAGTCAACACGTGTTGACTTGGTCAACTTTCCAAAAGCATATACCATTTAGTATACATAATGCAGTAATTAAGGAAAATTAAGAGAAAAATTAAGGAAATGATGCATTTGGTGAATTGGTTAGTAAAAATAGATGATGAGATCTTACTTTAGGTATTTATATCCTATATACATCATTTGGTAGGCTACTTAGTATAACTAATATGAAAAATATCAATTAGGGTATTAAAGTTTATTACGTATAACCTAAGCATCAACTAAACCCCTAACTCTATGTATTACTATCCTAATTATATACTTAGAAGAGAAATGTGATCTATGTTGCAATATTTTAGTTTCTAAGGGATCACTTAAGTATTCTAAATATTTATGCATGATTGAAATTTATCTTTAGTAGTTTACTAATGAAGGGGCAAAATATGAAGGATATATTATCACTTAGGGTTTTAGGGTAAATTAAGGTGAATTAGTGCTTTTATATCCTTAAAGTTATAGTTTTAGGGTTTTTATCTTAGGGTTTTGATGAGGTTTGAGATTAACTTTTGTAGTTACATATATTTGAGGTTTTATGGTCTTCGTATATGATTAGAGGCTCCATTGATAATTTAAGGTTTTTCATATTCACTTTAGGTTTTGAATTGAGATTTTAATCGGTTTTAAATCTCATTGGCTCTATTGACTTCAAGAAATCATCTATAGTTTAGGCGTTTGATTCTGTACTTAGAAAGTTAGATTCGTGGGGTTTACAGAATCAAGAACTGACTTGGATCCTATATGTTGATAGGTTGTCAACTTATGAAGGTAGTGGTGCTGGTCTGAATTTAAAAGGCCAATGAGAGCATAGATTTCATATGCTAAAAAATTTAGGTTTTTTGTTAGTAATAATGAGTTTGAGTATGAGGTGCTCATAGTAGGAATGAAGTTAGCAAAAGAGATCAAAGCCAAACGATTGGACATATATTCAAACTCTCAAATGGTCATTAACTGAGAAAAAGGGGATAGTACTATAAAGGATGAAAACATGGGAAAATATCTACAGTTAGTCAAGGAATTAATTGGATCACATTTCGAGTATTAGTACTTAATGAAGATTTGATGGGCACAACGTGGGGAAGCTATCAAAGTTGGCTTCCATAGGTTTGTTGAGCTAGGAAGAAAAAGTTTTATAGAGTACCATTAGAAAAGGGCATACATAGGTAATTTGTAGAGTATTTGGAGGTACAATACAAAGAGCTAGAGCCTTGTTGGATGGATCCTATCCTTAGATACTTAAAAGAAGGAATCTTACCTATGGATACCAAAGAAGCTCGGAGATTCATTTACAAAGTCGCCAACTTCACCATTATAGATGAAGAGCTATATAAGAGAGGATTGAGCATGCTATACCTTTAGTGCTTGCAACCTATCGAAGTTAAATAGGTCTTATCCAACCTATACTCGAGAGTATGCAATATTCACATCAAGGTTGGAGCTCTATATGTAAAAGCTTTAAGGCTTAGCTATTGGTGGCCCATTATGAAGAAGGATGTCCTTAAGCTGGTTCAAATTATGATCACTATCAAAATAATGCTCTTATAGAAAGGCCACCAAGTGCATATTTTATCCCACTCACTACTCCTTAGCCTTTCACCTAATGGGGATTAGATATTTTGGGCCCCTTTTCTAAGACCAACAAACAAAGGCAATACATCATTATAGTGGTAGACTATTTTACAAAATGGGTTGAGGCTAAGGTAATGGCGAGCATCATAGAATGGAGCATAGAAACCTTGTTATTAGTAATATTTTGATTAAGTTTGGGATCCCTTATGCCCTCATTATAGATAATGGTCCTTAGTTTGATAATGATAGGTTCGGGGAGTTTTGCGAGGCATGTCACATTAGATTGTATTATGCGTCTATTGTACAACCTCAGAGTAATAGACAAATAGAGGTTGTCAATAAGGTTATCCATCATAGCCTACGAAAGAGGGTGAATTAAGATGTGAGCAAGTGGGAAAACAAGCTATCCAACATTTTATGGGACTACCCAGCTATACATAGGACCTCGACTGGTGAAACCACTTATAAGTTGGCTCTTGGATTTGAGGTGGTTCTACCAATTGAGCTCTAATATGACCTTAAGTATAATGACATCAGCCTATAAGCAAATCTCAACACCATCAATGAGACTATAGCTCTAGCGAAGGTCGATTTAACTGCTTACCAACAATGTGCAGCTCGAAACGAATACAAACAAGTCAAGCATAAGTGTTTTCAACTTAATGATTTGGTATGTAAGAAGACGAAAACTCTTAGAGTTAAGGAAAGTGGAGGGCAATTGACTTTAGCATAGGAAGACCCTATAAGGGTAAAAAAGGTCGTAGGGAAAGGCTTGATGGTCAACCTAATCCCAAAGATTGGAACACATATAATCTAAGGCCGTACTTCGAGTGATCGACCTCTTTAAAGCGAAAAATATATTTAGATTTGTAACTTGGAATTCATTGACCAATTGTGTTTCTTTTTAGATTAATTTTTGTTATTTTTCTTTGTGAAGTTGTTTGATTGTCAGTATTTATGTGCGAAGTCGTGTGTTAGCATGTCTTTGTCTTTCATGTTTCATAATGATGTTAATAATGGAATGTTTTAGTTATGTTATATTTATTGATATTATACCTTGTTTGATGTTGTCCTTTAGCATTAAAAGTTCAATATGGGACAAGGATGATCTAAGGTATGTATTATTATCCTACACCAACACGAATGGTTGATAGGCATTATTTCGACTTCTCTTGAAACATGAGAAGTAAAATATCTCTAAACCCTACATACAATATATCATAAGTAAATTATGTAATGCACTATCCTTAAATCCTATAATAAACAATAGATGATAAGAATAGGGCATCCAAAGTTCAGGATCGAAAAGATCGAGTTAAAATTCTCTAAGTCCTATGATAAATATGGATAATGAGTTATAAAAAGCCTTAATCCATTAAGGAGTGACAGGCTTAAGCGCTCTAAGTCCTAAGATAAGCATAGACAACAATTCATCTGAAATCCTAAGCTACCAAGTAGCAATGGGTTGTAATTCTAAGTCTTAAGTAAGGGTAATGAGGTACTAAAGGCCTTTTGTATTAACTGTTGGCTAGAATCATGAATTGAGACAAGTAAGAAAACGCAATTCAAGCATAAAATGAATCAAAATTGATACTATATTTTAGCCATGGAAAATAAAAATATAAACATTTGTACATGAAATGAAGGTTAGCATTCCAATCTAAATGTGAGATGGGAGTTTTTGATAGAGAGAAAAAATAAAATAGAATAGAACAAAAGTAGTTCAATCTTTAACAATTGAATTATCAGGAGTTAGGGATGGATCAATAGGAGGGTTAGTAGCAAGAGCATCGGGGCCAGCATTCCGAATCTTACCTTAAGTAGTAGTGAGAGTAATATCATCTTCAACAAGTCGGTCACCCTCTACTTCTTGATTAGAATCATTCTCTTTAGCTGTAGGGGTTTCCTCTTTCTGACCTCTAATAGCAAAATTCAAATGGTTGAAGTCATAATTTGGATGGTAAATTAAAATCTCCTCACTAGCTAAGTTGATGCCATCTAACATTTTCTCTAAAAGCATGCTCATGTACTCTTTACTATCCTAAACCTCTTAGAGGACCCTCTCATAGCTAGCCCCTTAATCAACTTTTTCTTTAAGGTTGGTGACCTTAATTTTCAACTCATCACGTGAGCTCTGTAGTTGTTAAGCCTCTTCAACATGTTTATCCTTAAGATTGTTGAGCTTATTTTAGGTGCCTTGCATGCCAGTGATGAATTGGAGCTCTTCTTTTGTTCCATTGTTAGGGCAACCTCCTTTTCTTGCCATAACCTATCCTCCTTATTTAGCTTCCCCTTTAAGCTCTTCATCTCCTCTTATAACTTAGTTTTCTCCTTACCCCACTTTTGCTTTTGTTTCATTTTCTCGACCTTAGCATGGGTAACCTAATCCTTAGCCTCCTCTACAATATGAAGAGGAAAAAAAAGAAAAAAACAACAATAAAGAAAGAAAGAAAGAAAAGAATGGGTAAAGTAAGATATACAAAGTAAGGGTAAGAACCTGAATGGGTGAAACCCTTATTACCTTCTTCTCCTCTACTATGGCATTAATGATCATAAGTAAATGTTGAGAATATTGAAAAATAAAGAATAAAGTTACAAAGAGAAATACAAAAACACTAACTCTTGTAATAATCCATCAAATCCCTACATCACATATTTTGGTAGCAACCAACTATTGAAGACTGTCAACACTAGTAGTTAGCAATACTTAACATTCTTAGTGATCATACTGATATCCTCAAGGAGACAGATCTCCTTTGATAGCTTGAAAGCAATCTTGCCATTACCAACTAACTAGATGATATAGTGTACTTATAAAAATGATAGATTTCAAGACACTTTATAAAGAGAGATTTTCAAAATAGTATCGTCTTAGCCGATTAGTGTATCAGATCATCTGCAATAATAATACAAAAGGGATTCAGTTAACCTGCTCCTCCAATCTAGGTGAATTGAAAAGAGAATTTGGAATTACAATTGGAATTGAAATATGAGTGAAAAGCAACAATTAACATGAATAATACAAATGTAGGCTTGTGATATGTTTCTGAAGTAATGGTGAGGGTATGCCATTAAGATATCGAGGGTGCTTTTTAACTAAGTTTCAACAAAATTCACTTGAGCTCAATCCTAAGTAGGGCACCTCACTTAACCATGTAGCAAAAAATCTTCCCTTGGTTTTATTTCCCTACATTATCAGCTAAATACATAATTCTTATCATGTATTAAATATTTTAGCTCTAGAGACTAGGGGGTCAATATCCTCATGATCTCATAACTTATCTTAATCCATGGTTTCATAGTTGTAAGAAACTATTGTCAATACTTCCCTAACTCAATGACTCATTTAGGGAATTATATAACTAATCTCCTCTCAGTCTCATAATTATGCAAACCCATTAACTCTCAAGGGCACTTCCTAGGACTATTCTCCTCTCAGTCTTATAATCATATGGAAACTTATTGAAAATTTCATTAGCAAGCACCTCAAGGAGTTGAAATGAAATACCAATCATCAAAATCCCATCTAAATACACATATCCATATCAAAACTACAAAGTTACACCATCTACAATATCCATATTATCACCAACCCACTAAAAACTACTTAGCCACTCATAGTATTAACAATAACAGTAACAAAAGATGAAAAATAGCATGAAACTCCATTGGAGAATAAGATAGCAAGATGATAATGAGGGAACAAGTGATTAAATGAAAGAAAGATAGTAAAGGCTCACTAAACTAACTTAAATGTGCATCAAAACCATAACAACATTCACTAAATATCATAAACAAGTCAATAAGATAGTAAAACAGACAATAAACTCGTAAATATAGACTTAACAATACTAATAACCTAATTGCAGCTCGCATTCTTTGTTGCAAATGCAAGTATATATAATTTTGGGCTACTGATTAATTAGTGAGACAAGTAGACACATGTCAGCATTGGGTCATCTCCATGTTTTATGAAATGCTGAGTTTAAGGCGATTAGGGTTTTAGATGAAAAACCTTAACCCTAATTTCTTTTATCGATTGATTGGTGAAGATGGTGCCATAGATTGACATGAGTGAATCCTACCCTGCACTTTCTGCTCACTATATCATCCTCTCTTTTGATTGATCACCTAAGGGGTTATTATAACCTTGATGCTTCAAGGCATATTAATTGATTGATGGCAATGCTATTGATCAATTGGTAAGCCAAATTCACTAGAGCTCTTGATTTTAGCCTCCTTGATTAAACAATGGAGGCTACCAAGACCATGGTAGCCTCCGTACACCTATACATAGGATATAGAATTAGTAAATTCATTTCAATTCAATCCTTTTTATGCATTTTTAACAAATTTACATAAGTTGCTCCGTAGATGCTTGCATGTAAAGGGTCATTTTGGTGATTGGGCCTTTAATCCAATTTAATGCCATAGACCGATTTTTTGGGCTAATGATAGAGATTAGGGGATTAAGCCTAATTAGGGATGTTTTAAGGAGATTTGGTTTGATAGGCTTAAAATAGGGATCGTCGAACTGGATTTTCCATTCCCCGCCTTGCTTGGTTATCTCATGCCCAAAAATTAGGCTTGGAAATGGTTCTTTTAAGCTCATTTGGGCTTCATCCTTCATATCCATTACTATGAAATTAACTTAGAAGTCACATGGTCTAACATTAATAGGTATGAAGTGGAGTTCTCCTAAGGTTGTGGTCTAACCTTTATCGGTAGTTTGTATGTAATATGGGCTTTTCTTCATAAAACTCTCCAATCCTAGTTCTTGCATAGTTTTTCCTAACATAAAATTATCTGATGCACCTATGTCTAACAGTACTCTTAGGAAAAACTTATCTAGAATAGTACATGGCACTATGGATCTTCCTGGATCCTCCAATTTGTATGCAAATTGGAAAACATTAGCACCTTTTGATGGGAATCAAGCAATGGGGCCCCTGACCTGCAACCGAGCTCGAGGATTAGAAGGGATGGTACGATGAATCCATATGTTCTAACCAACCCCTATTAAGGCTGAGTATCTCCTTACTAAGTCACCTCTAATGTCCTGTTGTATGATTACCCATTATTATGTGGTATGTTAAGTTAACGATTACTCTCTATTGCTAAGTCGACCAATTACTTGGCCTCTTTCTTGCTAAGAAGCCAAGAGAGAAAGACTGGATTGACTAGGCCATACCTATTTGGACAAACCCATGTGTTTGTACTCTCTGTTCGCATCTACTGATAACCTCACCAATGCAGCATCACCACGTGTACTATATCATGTGTAGAATTTGCAGCACCAGTGATTGTTTTCCTTATATATTCATTTTTACCCTTTTGTATCATATAATAGTGCTTCTTTAGGAAATGTCCTTTTTGTCTTTTCCTCTTTGAGCAAGTTGCCCTAGTATGCAAGTATAAATACCCTTGTACTTATAGCTGTAAGAGATCAGATAATCTTCAATACACTTTTGAGTACCTTCTTCCTTAAGTAAACACTATTACTTACTCTCAACATCACTCTTATCTTTTCCCTTAAATAAGGTTAGGTAGCAAGTAACCTCATTGGACCAATTCGTACGTCACATCGAATTGTATCATGAGTCTTCAGAAGTTTTATTAGTGCATCATATCCTCTGAAGCTATTCGTAGGTCTTGCTTATTGTTTTCATCTTTGCTATCACCCTTTTGTACCTATCCCCATTGACTCTTTTTGAGCTTTCTACAAGCTCGAACCCATTCAGCGACCAGCCTTGTCTATTCTTAGTCACGGTTCACATCAACTTAGTATCAAAATGAAGGTTTTGTATGAGTTGTAGTTAGTTCTTCTTGAGTTCTGTTATACTCTGTTTTGTGTGTGCAAAATAGAGTAAGTTACTGTGTTCACTTAACTGTCGTATTGTTAGCTATTCACTCTCTGAAGTATTTGTTTGAATTTCAATTTGTGAGGAAAAATGATAGATCCAAGTATGAATGTTAATGCTAGTGATGACAGTGGAGTTGTCCATTATGGACGATAATCTCAAGGAACTCCCAAAAGTACTGACAAGAGACTTGATAAGGTAGCTTACCTCTTGGTTAATCTGACCCGAGCTATTCATGCACTGTTTTACTGACCCACCGAGGCCGCGCAAAATACTCCACAAGTTGCTCAACCTATTAGAGGTCAAAATCCAGCTTGACCATTTCAAGGTGGAGGAGTTAGTGGTTGAGTAAGGTGAAGGATAGACTTGAGAAAGCTAGATGAGGAGGAAGAAGAGTATTTTGAAGAGGAGCATACACGAGTCCTTAGAGCATCCGACCACGTAAAGCTTCGGATTCCAAGTTTTAATGGATTTGGGAACGTTGACGAGTATCTAGATTGGGAAGAGAAGGTGGAACATATGTTTAATTATTACCAGTATGAGGATTACGAGAAAGTGAAGACTGTTGCTGTTAAATTTTCTAGATATGCCGCCATGTAGTGAAAGAATTTTCAGGCCATGAGAAGAAGAGAGGGGTACTAAGAGATTAATACTTGGCCCAAGATGAAGAGGGTGCTTAGAAATATGTTTGTACCGGAAACATATCCCTAAGATACTTTCATACAGCTTCAAGAGCTGAGACAAGTAATTCGAATTGTTGATCAAAATGTTCAAGAATTCTAAATGCTTATGATAAAATGCGAAGTGGAGGAACCACCTGCTCGAACAGTTTCATGGTTTGTCACCAGGTTAAGAGGAGACATCCGAGATATCGTGGAACTCCAACAATTTGACACAATAGATGAAGTTATTAGTATTGCCTAGTAGGTAGAGAGGCAAAGAAGAAGCCGAGTAGCGACCAAAGTGTCGATTAGCCAACCCGGATAGGCAAGTAACTGGACATTGCCGAGTATTGAGCTGAGAAGTAAGATAGATGTTAGAGCAAGTAGAAAAGCCGGCCTAAAGATCTAGTGCCGACGCGAGTAAGGATCTCCCAATTGATTACTACAACTAAAGCGAGTTATCATGGTTGAATGAGTATTTACCCTATGATTCCATACTTGCATATGATTGTAAATAGTAGACTTGAATGATATTGTTAATTGATTGTTGTGTGAGGTCAAGAAATGCTTGTGTATGTTATTATGTGTTGAGTTGTTAATTTATCTTAAATACAAATAATACTTTGTTGTTGCATAGTAGTATAGATAATGATTGTGTATACTATTGGATAGTCACATTATAAATGGATTTAACTATACTCGGCTCATAAGAAGAAACTGGTATATGCATCAACGTGTATTGCATAGACATAATTCCAATTGTCACATCATACGGAGGTAGAGAGAGGTCATTTGGGGGTTATTATTATAAATTTATTAGTTCTGTACGGTGTACTCATACAAAATGACCTTATCCCGGCTCACAGGAATATTAGGCATTGGAGGCGCCAACTACTTGACTAAGGGTTGAGTCTGGAGGCCTTTGTTTAGGAGTGAGTATAGATTGCAAGAGCCTATTCATGATTATACTAGAACTTGGTTTTATGAAAATAAAGATTTGTTTGATTTAAGTACGGAACGTAGAGTTCCGTAGCAAAGTAAGTTCTAGTACAATACCTGGATCTGATTGGTGCCATGCATACTCTAACCCTGACTTTGGAGGGTGTTAAATCTGAGTTATGTATATGGACTAGTTAACTATATTTATTGTTTGGCATTCTATTTATTTATTCATTCATATGCTTGAATATAATGTATTTATAACTTACTTGTGGTGTTGCTGAGGGTTTTGCTCACTAAGTCTAGGCTTATACCCCCTTAGACTTTTGCTGTAGGATGGCTTATTTGTTGAGGCTGGCCAAGGGGTGCTACAGGTTAACTTAGGGATCTGAGCAAGAGCGAGCCATCTAGTGTGTTGAGAAAACTAATTATGTAGACTTTTACTTATGTACTTTTGTTTTATCAGTAATATAGCCCTAAATGTACTAAATTACTGTTTACTATAAACTTTGTAGTTTAAATTTTATATAAATATGTTTGTGTGATGATATCCTATGGATCTGTATGTTCTTAAGAAGCTAGTAGTTGTAGAGCCTTGCATATTATATGAAGAGTTCATGATTGGAAGGGTAACCAATCAGGGGTTTTTCATATAGTATACGGTGTCTACCATGATTAGATCATCCTCAGTTCGTGATACTTGTAGTTGTAAGATCACCAGATTACCTTCAATATACTTGAGTACCTTCTTCCTTGCATAAACACTGCTTGTTTACTCTCGATATCACTCTTATCCTTTCCCTTAAGTAAAGTTAGGTGGTGAGTAACCTCATTAGATCAATTCGTATATTATATCGAATTGTGCCGTGAGTCCTCGAAAGTTCCTTTGGTGTGTCATATCCTCTAGAGCTGCTCGTTGGTCTTTGCTTACTATTTCATTCATCATTTTACCCCTTTTGTACCTTTTCCTATTAACCTTTCTTAAGCTTTTTGAAAGTTTAGACCCTTCTAGCGATCAGCTTTGTCTCTTCTTGATTATGGTTCGCATCATCTTGGTATGAGAGTGGAGGTTTTGTGTGAGCTGTAGTTAGTTCTTTCTGAATTCTGTTATATTCTATTTTGTGTATACGAAACAGAGCAAGTTATTGTGTTTATTTAACTATTATGTTGTTAGTTGTTCACTCTCTAAAGTGTTTGTTTGAATTTAAATCTGTGAGGAAAAATGACAGATCCGAGTATGAATGTTAATGCTGGTGATGACAGTGGAGTCGTCCACCATGGATGACAATCTTAGGAAACTCCCAAAAGTATCGATGAGGAACTAGATGAGGTAGCTTACCTCTTGGTAAATTTAACCTGAGCTATTCATGCTTTGTCTTGCCAACCTACTGAGGCTGTGCAAAACACTCCATAAGCTACTCAACCCGTCAGAGGTCAGAACCCAGCTAGACCAGTTCAAGATAGAGGAGTTGGTGAACAATTAAGGTGAAGGATAGATCTGAGAGAGTTAAATGAGGAGGAAGAAGAGTATTTTGAAGAAGAGCGTGTACGAGTCCTTAAAGCATCTGACCATGTGAAGCTTCAAATTTCGAGTTTTAGTGAATTTAGGAATGTTGACGAGTATCTGGATTAGGAAGAAAAGGTGGAGGGTATATTTGATTGCTATCAATATGAGGATTATGAAAAAGTGAGGACTACTGTTATTGAATTCTCCGGATATGCTATCATGTGGTGGAAAAATTTTCAGCACATGAGAAGAAAAGAGAGGTATTGAGAGATTAACACCCGGCTCGAGATGAAGATAGTGCTTAGAAACCGATTCGTATCGAAAACTTATCTCCAAGATGCATTCACTTAGCTTTAGGAGCTGAGATAAGGAGGCTGGACTATTGATGAATGTGTTCAAGAATTCTAAATGCTTATGATAAAATGCAAGGTGGAGAAACCACTTGCTTGAACAGTCTCAAGGTTGGTCGCTCAGTTGAGAGGAGACATCCGAGACATTGTGGAGTTCTAATGATTTGACACAATGGATGAAGTTGTTAGGATTGCCTAATGAGTAGAGAGGTAGAGAAAGAGTCGACTAACGACCAAAATGTTCACTAGTAGAACTAGACAGGCAAGTTATTGGACTCTATCGAGTATCGAACTAAGCAAAAGGTTGATGTCCGAGTTGAGTAGAAAAGCTGACCTGAAGATGTAGCCTTAACTCAAACATATGAGAAGGGGCAAGGGTCTGGAAGGAAGACCAGCCAGATTAAGTGCTTCAAGTGTCAAGGGTTCAGACATATGGTTACTTAGTGCCTCAACCGAAGGACAATGGTCATTAAGGGAGACATCCTAAAGTTAGATGTAGAGAGCATAGATGAGGAACCTGAGGAGGAGGTACTAGACGAGAATGAGAATATCGAGAAAGAGTTGATTGAGGAAGACGTACATGCCGAGGACTTGGACCAGCAACTCATGGTTGTTAGATGTACTATGAGTATGGAACCCTTACGAGAGGAAGAGCAGAGGGAAAACTTATTTCATATCACTTGCAAGGTAAATGATTAAACATGCGCTCTTATCGTGGATAGTAGGAACTGCACTAATGTGGCATCAATCAACCTCGTTTCAAAACTGAGGTTGCCAATTGTTGTACACCCGAAGCCGTATAAGTTGCATTGGTTGAGTGAGAAGGGAGCCTTACACATCACTTGGCAAATCCTACTACCGATCCCTATCGACAATTACTCCAACCAGATTCTTTACGATGTACTGCCCATATGTGCATCCCACGTGTTGTTAGGAAGACCGTAACTGTTTGATAAGAGAGTTATCTACGATGGTTGCATGAATACCTACATGCTCGACAAGAATGATAGGAAGATCATGCTAAATCTGATGTCGTTGAGAGAAGTTCACAAGTTACAAACAAAACTTGCTTGTGGATCGAAGAAGGCTTTAGTGATGAGTAGAGCTGATTTCTAAGAGGCCATTAATACCAATGGGCTGACTCTCTTGTTGGTCAAGCAACTACTAGAAATGAAGAAGCGAAATGATTTACCCTAAGAGGTGAAGGAACTGTTGGATGAATATGTCGACTTTTTCCCAAAATAGCTGCTAAAAGGGTTGCCCCTGACTTGAGGCATAGAGTACTGTATTGACCTAGTATTCGGTGCTATACTATCGAACAAGCCAGCTTATCGCATGAATCCCGAGTAGGTTTCTAAGCTTTAATGTCAAGTTAATAAGTTGTTGGAAAGAGGATACATGAGAGAGGGTCTTAGCCCTTGTGTTGTGCCTGCACTTCTAGTGTTGAAGAAGGATGGAACTTGGTGGATGTGTGTTGATAACCGAGTTGTGAACAAAATCACGATCAAATATAGGTATTCGATCCTAAGGATAAAAGACATGTTGGATGAACTGAGTGGAGTCAAAATTTTTAGTAAGATTGATCTCAAGTCTAGCTACCATCAAATTCACATGAGGTTAGGAGACGAGTGGAAGATTGCGTTCAAAACTCAACATGGACTTTACGAGTAGATGGTTATGCCCTTTGGCTTGTCGAATGCCCCAAGCACCTACATGAGACTTATGACCCATGTGTCGAGACATCTAATTGGAAAGTGTGTCTTGGTGTACTTCAATGACGTCCTGATCTATCGAGCTGACATATCGAGTCATTGTGAACACATCAGAGCAGTCTTAGATATCCTTCATGTCGACTATTCGACAATTTGAAGAAATATTGCTTCTGCTAGGAGGAAGTGATATTCTTGGGCTATGTAATCAGTAGAAGAGGCCTACGAGTCGATGATGAGAAGATCCGAGCAATTGTTGAATGGTCAACCCCTATTACTTGTGTTGACGTGAGAAGTTTCCATAGACTGGCTTCGTTTTATTGAAGGTTCATTAGGAACTTCAGCACCTTCGCTGCGCCACTTATTGAATTAAGAAGAAAAACACCGACTTCCAATGGAGAAAAAGGAAGGAGAAGAGTTTTGTTGAGTTTAAGAAGAGTTTGACCTCCGCCCCGGTGTTATTGCTACTTGACTTCAACAAAATTTTTGAGCTAGAGTACGATGCGTTAGGCATCGGAATAGGCGCTGTCTTAATGCTGTAAGGCCAATCAATTACCTCCCACAGTGAGAAGCTTCGAGGACCTTAGTTAAATTACTCCGTGTATGACAAAGAGCTCTTGGTACTAATCCGCGCATTGTAAGTATGGTAACACTATCTACTATCGAGAGAATTTATCATATATATTATCCATAAGTCACTACGGTACCTCCAAAGTTAGATCGAGCTATCCAGGCGGCAAGCGAGATCGGTTGAATTCCTTAAAGGATTCAATTTTGTAATCAAATACAAGTAAGGAAAGAGCAACGTAGTTGCAGATACTCTTTCGAGGAGGCATGCGCTCTTGTCAGAATTGTAGACTAGACTATTTGGTTTTGGAGTATCAAAGAATAGTACTATGAGGATCCACACTTTGCACCAATAATTTCGAGTTGCATGGATGGGAGAATAGTAGATGAATATTATGTATTAGATGGCTATTTGTTTCGAGGAGGGAAACTGTGTGTGTGAACGCGTGTCAACTTGTTCCCTACGGGAATTACTAATTAAGGAGGCCCTTAGCGAAGGACTCTCTGAACACTTTGGTGAGAGAAGGACTTGTGAACTATTGAATGGCCGATTCTTTTAGCCGAGAATGTGAAGAGATGTACACCAAGTGGTCGAAAGTTGTGTTGTGTGCAAAAAGGCCAAGTGCCGAGTCGAACAAGGGAAAGCAATGCTCTTACCTATTTCAACAAGGCTATAGACTGAATTAAGTATGGACTTTGTTCTCGAGCTATCGAGAACTACCCGAGGAAAATATTTTGTAATGGTCGTTGTGGATTGGTTCAGTAAGATGGCACACTTCGTATCCTACACCAAAACTAATGACGCTTTGGCTATTACTTCTCTTTTCTTATAGGAGGTTGTACGGATACATGGCATGCTGAGAAGTATAGTCTCCGATAGAGAGACGAAGTTCTTGAGCAATTTCTAGAGAATCCTGTAGCATCAGTTAGGAATTAAGTTACTCTTCAGTACCTCATGTCACTCTCAAACCGACAGCCAAACAGAGGTGGTTAATCATACTTTAGGTTCACTACTTCAAGTTGTAGTGGGAAAGAACTTAGATGATTGGGACATCTACCTACTAGTAGTCGAGTTTGCTTATAATCGAACCATATATGACACCACTAAGTAGACCCCCTTCAAAGTAGTCTATGGATTCAATCCAAGTTGCTTCTCGACTACGCCCTTATATCCATACCTATGCAAGAGGACCTTGACGCCTTAGCTAGAGCACAATCCCTTTAGCACATTTATAACAAGGTTACTCGGTATATCGACTAGGATGCTAAAAGAATGCGTGAAAAGACCAAGGGTTGGTCGGTCAAACAATTTCAGCCAAGAGACTTGGTATGGCTACACCTCAACAAGGAACGCTTCTCGAACAAAAGGAAAAACAAATTATCTACAAGAGTAGAAGGACCTTTCAAAATCTTCCAGAAAATTAGTGATAATGCCTACAGGTTGGAACTACTTAAGGACTATGGAGTTTCTGACACCTTTAACATTGTCGACCTTAATCCATATCACCCTAACGAAGAACTGAGCGAACACCATTTGGATTTGATCTCAAATCCAAAACAACTCGAAGGGAATGATAGGAATGAACCTACAGGGCTCTTGACCCACAGCCAAGCTTGAGGACTAGAAGGATTGGCACGACAAATCCTTATGTTCCAATCAACCTTTGTCGAGGTCAAGAACCTCCTTGCTGAGTCACCACTAATGCTGTACTGTATGACAACCCATTATTGTGTAGTATGCCGAGTTAACGATTACTCTCTATTGCTCAATTAACCAATTACTCAGCCTCTTCCTTGCTGAGAAGCCAAGAGAGAGAGATCGGACTGACTAGGCCATCCCTGCTTGGAAAAGCCCATCTGTTTGTACTTTTTGTTTGCATCTCCTAACAACCTTGCCAATGTTGCCTTACCACATGTATAGTATCACATGTAAAATATGTAGTACTAATGATTATTTTCTTTATATATTTATTTTTGCCCTTTGTAAGATGTATGTTGCCCCTTTAAGAAATGTCCTTTTTGTCTTTTTTCCTTTAGGCAAGTTGCCCTAATTTGCAAGTATAATTACCCCTATACTAGTAGTTGTAAGATCATCAGATTACCTTCAATATACTTGAGTACCTTCTTCCTTGCGTAAATATTGTTTGTTTATTCTCGGCATCGCTCTTATCCTTTCCCTTAAGCAAGGTTAGGTAGCGAGTAACCTCATTAGACCAATTCGTGCGTCATATCGATTTGTACTATAAGTCCTCAAAAGTTCCTTTGGTGCGTCATATCCTCTAAAGCCGTTCGTAGGTTTTTGCTTACTATTTCATTCATCATTTTACCCCTTTTGTACCTTTCCCCATTAACCCTTTTCAAGCTTTCTGCAAGTTTGGACCCATCCAGCGACTGGCTTTATTTATTCTTAGTTACGGTTCGCATCAACAACCCATTATCAATACTGAATAATGTAATGTGAATACAACAAAACACCTAATCTCCTCTCAGTCTCATAGCTATAACAACCCGTTCAATGACTCAATTAAGGAATTATATAACTAATCTCCTCTTGATCACATAATTATGAAAAACCATTAACGCTCAAGGGCAATTCCTAAGACTAATCTCCTCTCAGTCTTATAATCACTAGGAAGCTCATTGAAAATTTCATTAACAAGCACCTCAAAGAGTTCAAATGAAATACCGATCATCAAAATCCCTTCTAAATAGACATATCCATATCAAAACTACAAAGTTATACCATCTAAAACATCTACATTATTATAAACCCACCAAAAAGTACTTAGCCACTCATAGTATTAACAATAACAGAAACAAAAGATGGAAAAATAATAGGAAACTCTATTAGAGAGTAAGACAACAAGATGATAATAAGAGAACAAGTGATTAAATGAAGGGAGATAGTAAAGTCTCATTAAACTAACTTAAATATGAATCAAAATTATAAAAATATTCACTAAATATCATAAACAAGCCAATAGGATAGTAAAATAGTCAATGAACTTGCAAATCTAGACTAAACAATAATAAAAACCTAATTGCGGCTTGCATTCTTTGTTGCTAATGCAAGTATATTTAATCGTAGGCTATCGATTGATATCAATGAGAAGGTTTATCAATTGATCAATATACATGTGTTAGCATTAGGTCATCCCTATGTTTTATAAAAAAATGGCGTTTAATGCAATTAGGGTTTTAAATGAATAACCCTAACCTCAACCCTAATTTCTTTTACCAATTGATCAATGAAGATGGTATCGATCGATTGACATGAATGAATCCACCCCTATACCTTTTGTTTACTATTCCTTCCTCTTAATCGATCCATCGCTTAAGGAGTCGCTATAACCTTAATGCTTTAAGGCATACTAATTGGTTGGTAGTAAAGTTATCGATCGATCGGTAGGCCAAATTCACTAATGCTCTTGATTCTAGGTTCCTTAATTGAATGATAGAGGCTATTAAGACCATGGTAACCCTCATACACCTATACATAGGATGTAAAATTAGCAAAATTCATTTCAATTTAATCCTTTTGTATGCATTTTTATGCAAATTGGTCCATTTTGTATATAAATTTCAATCTCATATAAAATTAATAAGTTGTTGGTAAATTTATTTATAAATGTAAGTCCTAAAATTAGGAAAAATTGTTTATTTTGAATAGTGATCACTAAGTGAATAATCGCTTGTTTTGACCTACAAGAGAGGGAAGAATTGGTATATTTCCTTATTCTCCTTCTTGAATAGAGCCATGGGAACTGGAATTGCTACTAGATTCAGTAAATTATTAGGTTAAGTAACATCTTTCTTGCCACCTTTGCCTTAAACTTCCTCTAAAGCTTTCCCCTTAGCAGGATCACGAACAAGGGGTCCCTTGGGCTCGACATTAGGCTACTTTCTTGGTAGATTAGCCTCTACGACCTTTCTTTTTTGAGTAACTCTACCCCTAAGAGCTTGTACCTCTTCATGAGCCTTTTTTGTTGTCTTAGGTGAAACTTTCTTTGAACATCCATCATTCTTAAGTGTAATTTTGGCCTTTAAACTAGCAAACAAGCTATCAAAATTTGGGTTCTTGAGTTGCATGTTTGCATAATATTCAAGTGAAAGTCTAGTTAGAAAAATGGAAATGTAAAAAAGAATAACTTACAAATGCCATACTGAGCACAAGTAAGGAAGACTACTTAGTCTCTAAAGTAGTTACTTTAGGCTCTCTATTAGCAAACCCCACTCAGTACAATGAATCACGAACAATTTGTACCTTCTTGGTCACAACTATACCTTCGTTTACACCATCCATAAAATTCTCATTACCTTAAACTGCACTTGCACCTTCTAGGGCCTCGACCTCATATTTAAGAAAGATTCGAGCTTCGTAGTAATACTTATCAATGATCATGTCTGTATCCTAAAGGAACCAACGCTTATTATATACCTTAATTATTGTGTCATAGGTAGCTAGGTCATTCAAAAGTAGCTTCTTTATGTCAATTAGCCTTATTGGCTAGGAAAAGAATGTAGGGAAGTTGAGATCAATCTCCAACCTAACTACAACCTACTTTTTCTTCTAACCTGAATCAAACATTTAAGCCTGATCAAAATTTTCCTCTTAGGTTAGGCACAAATATAGAACAACCCCTTACCTTGTTTAAGCATAAAAAAGTAGCAAAATAAGGTCGGAGTAGTGCTATCCTCTAGGTCCTCACAAATACACTTAAAGGCTATCATTAATCTATAAGAGTTGGGGTCAACATGGTTGGATAAATATGATGATAGGTGAAAAAGGACCTTTTAAAAATACAAAAAGGAAATCGAAGACCAACCTTGAAACACTTCTCGAAAAGTACATACTCATGCTCTCTAAGGGATGTTATGCGCTCATAGACTTGAGGTTGTTTGATTCGCCAGTGATGAGGAGCGAAATAGAAGTAAAGTCGCATGTCATTGAACCTTACTATTAGCATACTTGAGACTCTATTAGAGCTTATATCGTGCCCAAAACTTGTGCACAAGGAGATAGCTAAAAGGTTACCTTCATTATTGAATTGATAGTTGTCAAATGGAATTTTACGGTTTAGCTAAGCTGTGAAGGCACGTACACTTGCCAATCTAGTATAGCCAAACAAATCCTAATGGCAATCATTTTCCACATTCGTTGTGTAAGTGGCTTACTTTGGAAAAGAAACAATAGCTACTTCAGGGGTTATGAGTAACTCTTCACTTCCATTTTAAGTGTTTATCAGATCAATAGATTGACTATTGTTAGAAGCAATATCCGGCATCCTTACCCTAAGAGATTAAAATGAACAAAACATGAAGAAAAAGAAGAGGGATTTCTTTTGCAAAGATGTGAATGGAATGTTAAATTTATTATGGAAGAGAGAATTTAGTCAGTCGAAGCAACAAAGCAGTGGAGGAAGAAGAAAGAGAAAGGAAAAAGTAAGGAAAATATTGAGGTAATAAGTGGAAACAAACCTTTGGATCCATAGTAATTACCCATAGTTTTTAATCTTAATATAAAGTCCCTTTGCAAAAGTTGGATGGACATAATTAAAACTCATAACCAAAAACATGTATGATAACTATCATGTCCACACGAGTTTTAATGTGTAAAATACAAAACGTCACTAATTCGACATGAATCTTCTCCTATAAGCAAACTAAGAATTGGTCAGTATCGATAAGGATCAACTATGATATTGCAAGTGTAGGGTTGAGATAACAAGCTTAGAATAAATAGAGGTTGAATACCCCTGCTCTATACTATGATGGCTTATAGAGCCATAACACGGAAAGTATCATGATATACCATATTACTGTTCTTAGTGTCACCACTAATGAGAGTCAAGGGGTAATTGTTGATAGAGGTTTTTATCTTAAGGTATTAAAGTCCATTGATGACTTTAAGGAGCTAATATTTAACCTCCTAAAATTAGTATTCGACTTCCTTTGTTACCCTCATAACCAAGGGATTGACAGTTTAGGAAACAAATGAGCTTAGATTAGAACCATAAGCATGAAGAAGAGATCAAACTAGCCTTGAGTAGCCTAATTAAAGGAGTAAAGAGCTTAAGAAGACTTAGCCCAACACTTAGCAGTCAAATTCAAACATAAGCAAGAGTGGTTTGGGATCATTACATAAATAACTAGCTAACAATTGACCCATGTTCTAGGAATTTAGGGAGTGGTTCATAATTTAAATTATATACGTAGCAATTCTGGAGGCACCAATTGCATGGTAGCTACCAATTAACCTTTGTAAATAAAGGTTGGCACTTTATAGTAAGCTTCTTCTAACCACTTGAATCTTAGTTGCTTTACTTCCCTCTCCATTCTCTTCACATTTTACCATCGAAGCCTTATGTAGGCATTAAAGTGGCTATGTCGGAGTTGCCTTGACAACCCTATAGCTTAATTTTTTTTTCTTTTCTTGTAGGGTTGAAATTCATCAAGTAAACTAGGTTCACCTTCATCCAAATTTCACTATTAATAGTTTCACAATTTTTTTTTATTTTTATATTCTTATTTCCCTTTCTCTCCAAATATTGGTAAGGTAACACTTTATTATCTTTAGGACTACACCATTACAACACATCACTAAATGTGTTGGAAATTTTTTCTTTTTCCTTCTTATTTATTCTTTCATTATCAATTTAATTTCTTTTTCAAAAGAAGGGAAAAGAGTTTGAGATCCATGAGTTTCAATATTTAAAGATTTCTCTCATGCTATTCAAATATAAAAATTGATGTAACTTAATTTATGCATAATTGTTAAATCTCAAATTATTGGTGGTTATGATAAGAAAATTTTGGTGAATTTAATTTACAAAAGACAAAGAATTAAACTAAGTAGTGTTAAAATTGCTACTATTTTTATTTCCTATATCTTTTCAATGTCAAATTTTATACCTAAAACATGAGTTTATTAACTATTATTTTCTAATTAAACTTTTATTTATCAAATTTACTAATTTTATAAAATGGCATGGTAAATATTTACTAATTAAAAAGCACAAATTAAAATAAGGTAGTAAATTTAACAAGCAAAACTTCAATCAAATAGAAAATTTAACAGTTTTAAACTTCATTCTCTCAACTAAGTTCATCTAAAATGTAGTACTAAATTCAAAAAACATAAACTGCTAAGTATTGGTGAATGACCACTTTAGGTATATGCCATACGTGGTATTGTTAACTTTCCCCTCTAAATCTTGATAAGGTAACATTTTATTATCTTTCAAACTACATTATTGCACTACATCACCAAATGTTTTGCACTTTTTTCTTTTTCAATCTTTCATTATTAATAATTTTTTTCTTAAAAGAAGGGGAAAAAGGTTCATAATCCATAAGTTTCAATATTTAAGGATTTCTCTCATCTTATTCAAATATAAAAATTGACATAACTTAATTTATGTATAGTTGTCAAATTAGAAATTATTGGTGGTTATAATATGAACATTTTGTATTTGGAAAAAATGAAAAGAACATTTTGTATGGTGGAGTTGCTGTAAATGGTTGATAATGTGCAAGTTGTATGTTGGTTATCATGCCTTGAAACTATAGATAACCCGTTTTTGCTACTATTTTCATTTCAATTTTGTTGGGTTTACAAAAAACACAAAAAGATTAAGAAAATGAAAAAATAAAAAACAAAATATAAACAAAAGTGTCAAAAATATCAAAGTTAGGTCAATGGTCCTTTAGGAATGAGAAGACAATTTTATAATTAATAATATATATGTAAACTGATAGTTTCCAAACTTTAATAGAATATTAGATTTTATTAAAAATAAACATGTTTTTTTGGTAAAGTCCAATTTAAATAATCTTAGAGTCATGTAGTATGGTCCAATTCAAATGTGGCTTTGATTGAGCTTAAAGTGATTATTTGAACTTTTGAATGAATTGCACAAATTAGAACTCGAAAATTATCAAAGTAAATTTAGATTAACAAACTCCTTATTGATGCATGTTTTTTTATTTTTTTTTCTTTTAATTACCTTATGGGTATTTTGATTTACTAATAGAGCAAGTGAATCGAATCAGTTTTAGGTTTGAAAGCCCAAAATGGATGTGGCCTATAAAATAGTTTAATGAGGATTAAAAGCTAGCAATTATGATTGAGAATTAGGTTTAGTTGAGTGTTTAAGGTATGCATGACAAACTAGTAGAATGTAGGTTTAAATCCATGTACACATGCATGGTTTTTTTTTTTTTTTTTTTTTTAAATTACTCCTAATGAATCATATGCCTTGCACATGTGACTTTGTCTTCTCCTATTAACATGGTTGGAATAGGACTAGGACATGAGGAACATTTGACAAAGTGATCATGACTCAAAATGTACAATTTTTCTAACCTAAAAAACTAGCATTTGTGCATAATTTCTTGCAAAGTTTAGTTAATTTTTGATGAAATTAAAGTTTATGCAGAAAATTGACCAACTGATGCAAAATTGTTAAAAATACATAAAAGAGTGTTGTTTTTAAATGAATTTAATGCATTTTATATTATATTTATAGGTACATGAGGGCTACCATGGTCTTGGCAACCCCCACTGTTCGATCAAGGAGGCCAAAGTGAAGGACACTGATAAATTTAGCCTATCGATCGATTGGTATGCCCTAAAGTATCAAGGATGAGGTGACCTATTGAGCGACCCATTGTTGGTGAGCCTAGTATCATGAATAGAACATATAGGGATGGATTTAACCATATCGACTGGTCGATAGCTTTAGCACCAATCGATCGGTAGAAGAAGCTAGGATTAGGATTTTTCGAGTTAAACCCTAATCCTCCTAAATGTCTCATTTAATTAAACATAGAGATAACCAGGGCCACATGTGTCTATTGATTGATTGGTAGACCTTCCCACCAACCGATTGATAGCTATATATATATACTCACATTTGTAGCTAGAAATGTGAATTGCAATTAGGTTTTAGACATTTCTTAGTATAGATTTGCAAGCTCCTTGCTTGATTCATTGTTTCATTACTTTGTTTATGACATTTAGTGATTATTTTTATGATTATGATGCACATTTATGTTAGTTTAATGAGCATTGACTGAAGTTTCTTCATATAATCTCTTGTTCATTAGTTTACATTATCTTTACTTATTCATTCATGGAGTTTTCTGCTATTTTCCCATCTTTTATTGCCATTGTTGATATTATGAGTGGCTAAGTTAGTTTTAATGGGTTTGTGAATATGTAGAAGTTGTAGATGGTGTAACCTTATAGTTACAATATGGGTATGTATGTTTAATTGGGATTTTGATGATTAGTATTGCATTTAGACTCATTGAGGTGCTTTTTAATGAAATTTTCAATGTGTTTTCTTGTGATTATGAGATTGAGAGGAGATTAGTCCTAGGAAGTACCCTCGAGAGTTTATGGGGCTACATGATTATGAGATTGAGAGGAGATTAGTTGTGTAATTCCTAATTTGAGTCATTGAGTTGGTGAAATATTGGTAATGGGTTCTTGCGCTTATGAGACTGAGAGATGATTAGGTGTTCCTCATTGAATTCATAATGCATTATGAGGTCTTAGTGGGTTAGAAATGGTTATGAGACCAAGAGGAGATTGACCCCTTAATTTGAAGGACTAAATTACCTAACTTATAACAAGAATTAAGTAATTTAGCTGATCGAGTAGGAAAATAAAATTGAGAAGACATTTTCCGCTACATAGTTAGGTAATAAGAATTAAGTAATTTAGCTGATCGAGTAGGAAAATAAAATCGAGAGGACATTTTCTGCTACATAGTTAAGTGAGGTGCCCTACTCGAGATTGAACACAGGTGAGTTTCGTCAAAACCCAATTAAAAACCATCCCTAATATCTTAACGGCATAACTTCACCACTACTTCGAAAACATATCACATACCCGTGTCTTTAGAATTTGTGTTTATTGTTAAATTTTATTTTCTTTTAGTTGCTTTTACTTTCAGCTCACTTCCTCTTATTCAGTTAGCCATGATTAGAGTAGTAGGCTAGAGTCTAGTACTTAGCCAAACCTTTTTCCTTGAAGAAATGACTTAGTGAATACTCATCGGTTTTGTTACTATAGACAATTTGACATACTAGTCGGTTAAGAGAGTGACATTATTTGTAAAAAATTTCTATTTATTAAGTGTCTTCAATTCAGTCAATGTTTGTGTCGTCTTGTCACAAAGCTACATCCATCTATGTTAATATCAAAAGCTACATCGATCTATGTTAATATCAGATCATGTTCATTTTTTGATGGATTTCAATGAAAATTTAAAGAAATTTATCAACGATTGAAATAATTAATATATTTTCATTGATAACAATAAATTAAAGATTTGACAAAGATTAACCAAAGTTTAAGCTTTATCTTCCTTATTGGCCATCATGATTTAACTTTATCCTAAGCTCTAAACTTGATTTGAATTGTAATATTATAAATATTAGAGCCTAGATAATAGAATTACACCTTCAATTTCATCAGAAATCCACTCAAAATCACTTGATCATCACCTTCTCTCTCTAGCTTTCCTTTATAGCTACTCACTTTTTCTCTCTACTCGTACTCATCCTATAAGCTAAACTAATACAAACCAACAACTCCTTTGCATTTCTGGAGCTTTCTTACATAAAATTGCATTTCATTTTTCATAAAGTTTTATTCTTGAAGCATTTTCGGGTTTTATTTAGAAAAATGTTTTATCACATGGTTGGTTTTTCAAAAAAAAAAAAAAAAAATCTTAATGCTCTTTTTTTTTTCTTAAAATTAGGCTTTTTAGGTTTTTCTTCAAACTAATGGATATGTAAACACCTAACGGGCAACCGTTATAAAAACAAAGAAAAAGACATTTTGTTTTTCTAAAAAAATCATAACTAAAATATTAATAATTTTTTTTTCATTTTTCATGTTTTTTTTTTATTTCCTTAAAAGAAATAAGGGTCTTTTAATTAATTTTTCTTTTATTTTTACATGATGACCTTGGTTGTAATAAGTTAGCCCTTAAGTCTAGTTTTTCTCTAGTTGAAATTTTCCTTGGAAAATTCATAAGCTAGTGTCTTAGTTAAGGTTTTCCTACCCATTAGCTTTAATAATTTTTTTTTTACTAGTTTTTCCTTATTGGCAACTCTAAATCATAATCCAAAAATATTTTTTAAAACATTTTTCTAAGAATTTTATTTTAATTTTATGTTGAGTGACTTATATTAGGTGAGTCAGGCTTACTATAAGCTAAATTAAGAAAAAATTCAAAATAAGGTTTGACAAAATTGATGACTCTACTAACGACCCTAAATTTCCTAAGTGGGCTAGTCATGTAGAATTTTTGTAAAAAAATTAATTAATTGGTCTTTATTTTTATTTCTATAATTATGTAAATAATTGTACTAATGGGTTTTTAGTGGTGTAGGTTGAATAAAGAAAGAAATCGGCCCAATGGACAAAGGTTTGGGTTTTTTTTTTAAGATTGGGAGAGGGCATGGAGAATGATCTCAAACGTGTGCATAGATATGGCCAAACTCAAGCCATCTTAGGAAACTCAAACTGGCCACTATTGTGGAATCCTTAAGTCATTAGGGGTCTTTATCTCATATCTAGTAGTGAAAGCAAGCTCACTCTTGCTTCAATATAGTCCATGACTCATTTCTTTGAAAATGTATGAGGCTACAAAGCTTGAAGACCTATAAAACTCACCTTTTCACATTCATTTTTATGGGACATCAAATGAATATAACGGTAGCATGTTTTCAAATACAAGGTTGTAACTTTATTAATATTTCTATATATTACATTACATATTGTAAATTATATCTTATAGACCCTCATCTTATAAAAGCTTCCATGTACAAAACCTTGTTATGTAGTTTTCTATATAATTTCTTTCTAATAGATCTATTTTGTAAAATGCTTTTCTTCATGATTTCTAGAAAGTGCAGGCCCATTAAGGACCCCAGCTTGTTTGAAATTCAATTAATGTAACCTTAGAATTTTGATAAGTTTACAGCTTGAGACATTTTACCAAAATAATAAAGTCATTGCATTATTATTCACTCATCGGCTCTTACACCTACATTTATGTGCTTATATTTATGTACTAATTTATTTGTATAATAGTATAGATGTATATAAAATAAATAAGAGAAGAATATTTAAAAAGATCCATTAGTTTGTATACATTTGTTTGTCGTGAATAACTACCACTTGTTGTATAGCCATTTTTAAGTTGTCACCCTCCTATTATCCTAAGTATTAGCTTTGTAAAATTATCCTTCGTTATTCATTAATAGTCATCTTTAAATCCCTTCATTCATGTAACTTTTATGGTTTCTTTTTCCTCTTCATGTTTGTAGTTATTTTCCTCCATTCTTTTGGTAATTTTAGCAATATGGTTAGTCTTAACATAAATCCCCTTTAACATTCAATTTCACAAAAAAGAAAAAAAAAAGTTTTGTAAATGGTTGTTTCCCTTTAACTGTCACCCTTAGGTTATCACTTTTTCTAGTGTCACATTTGTAAAATAATCACTTAATTCATCATCAATCGATCTCATTATCTATGTTGTCTTTACAGTTGTGTCTTTGTCATCCCACTTTTGCAATAAACTTCTTATATTCTTTAAGAGATGTTAATAATCTTGTTGTCTATAACATAAATTGTATTTTGACTTTCACTAATAAGAGTTTTCAAAAAATTTTAACCAAAAAAAAAAAAAAAAGAAATTTTCCAGAAAAACAAGTGGCTTTACTAACCAATGGGGAGTTTCATGAAGCTCTTGAAAATTCCATATAAGCAACCTAACCCAAGCCTAATCTTAGTAGTCATTCATTATGAGCCCATGGTGAAATGTAGCCTATGAATTAAAGCCAATATCGAGAACAAATGTTGGGGGGAAAAAAGGCAAAGAACATTGGAAATGGATACATGAAAATAGTAGGGATATAACCCATCTTCCTATCCCTAAACTAAACATGACTTTCACTCGAGAAAGGGCTTAAGCTAAACACAATTCTTAAATCAAGAAAACCCAAGAAGCATATCTCTAGACCTATTCAAAAACCTATGGCATAAAAGCCTAACCACAAACACCAAACCTTCCCATCTATTTCAACCTAATTCAAGTTAGTGAGAACCCAAACACATGGCCTATTGACTTTACTTAGAGTTTCACCTACCTACATCAACCCTTTCTAAGCCTGCAAGGTACTAAACACAATACCTACTCACCCCACATAACTAGCCTACCCACTCCAACCTTGAAACCAAACACCTATCTCTACCATGAATTATTTTGCTAATAATCTCAATGAGCTTAAGTAAAGGAAATAAATGGTCCAAGTAGAAGACCTATCTATTTAATTGAATCTAAATGGATAATCATTTTTGAAGAAATAATAGGGCATTCAAAGAACCAGCCCATCCAAGTAGGTTTAAGGATAATTTTGAAAAGGGTCAAATTAAGATATAATCGCTAGACTAAACCAAGGAGCAAAGGGGGAAAATGGAAAGTCCTAAATTGGCCAATTAGAGTTGAACATTTTGAAAACCAACATGAAAAGGGAAATGTTAAAAGATGAAGCCCTACCATCAAGTTGGGGCAAACAAAAATTGAGAGAAGCAAATTTGACCTAATAAAAAAATGGGTTATTTTCCTTAGGGAAAGTTGATCGAATTACTTGAAAAGTTTAAGATGCAAATGGGAAAACCGGATCTTAAACACTAATCTTAAACATACATAAGAGATGAGTGACATAATGGGAGCATTTAGGGCTCGTTCTTTAAAGAGGACTGTCTTGAACTTGGTACACTGGTCAAAATGAAGTTAGGCATTCATTTCATTTTCCTCAAGCATAGTTATCCCTTGAAAACTCATTTGAGCCTTCTAGGGATCTTTCTAAATTAACCCTATCAAGAATAACCCCACCTAAGGTAATTAGGAGGTTAAGGTCATTAATTTAGAGAAAAGGAATACACTAATTCATAGGTAATGCTTACCATATATAATTTCAATTTTTTAGATTGAGAAAAGCATCAAACCTGCACATTTCACCTAAGCTCATACACCTTGAACCTACAGTTTTAGGGCCTTGAATCTCTTCAAATGAAAACATAGAAAGATGGATAATGCTCACCTTGACTAAAAAAAAAATGAAAAAATGAATGAAAAAAGAAGAAAGAGGAAAATAAAAGGGAAAAAAATTAGCAAGGTGATCATCTCCAAAAATAAGCCCAAATTGCCAATAAGCCTAAGGTCTAAATTTTTTATGGAATCTCAAGATAAAAACTTGTAAGTTTCCAAGGGTTGTCAAAGACTAAACACTTCAAATTTTTAAGCCTAAAGGAAAGCCCCAATTTTGTGGCCCTACCTACTAAGCCATCCTTAAGAAGCTCTTCTAACTAAACAAATGGACTTATCTTGAACAACGTTTTCTCATGAAACCAAGGCAACCCTATGTTTGGTTTTTCCTTAGTTCTTGTCTTGTAAACTTAAGATGACCATTGCATTAGTATCCCTTTGCTTAAACCTTTAACTAAAACCTTACATTATGGTCTCGAGAGAGACTTAGGTAATTGACTATGGTATATCATTCACAAGGCAGACTACAATTTTTGGAATTAAGTCCAAAAGTGGAAACAAGCCTATGAGAGATATGAGGAAGTCCTCTTAAACTAAACATTTTAAGTAATGAAATTTAATCCATTTAAGGTAAATCTAAGGATCATTAAGTGCTTTACTAAGGAGATAAATGGTCATTTACCCTTAAGCTTGAAGCCAATGCTTCTAAAATGGTTAGAAATCATGAAATATGCTCCAAGAATCATGATTTATTGAGTTATTATCAAAGAGTGGCATAAGTTTACACCTTAGATGTGATCTTCTAAACCTATGAGATTCCCTTACATGTTGGCAATGTAGTTTTCTAACAAAAAGTGTGCATTTTCTTCAAAATTTTTTATAAATACCCTTTTAGAAGAGAAATGAAAAGTTATCAAGAGAGATTTTTTTATTTAAAAGCCAAAATTTTCAAAGAGTCATCAAAATTCCTGAAAGTTCAAGTGTTTATCAATTTGTTGTTTTGATACTTCTTTCAAAACTCATTAAAGTCCTTGAAATTCCTAGCTCGTGTGCTTGTTAGAGCGTCATCCAGTCCTTTCTATGATCACTTGCTCATAAGAGTATCATCCTATCCATTGTTAAATTGCTTACTTATTAGAGCATCATCAGAATGTCATCAAAGAGTCAAGCAATCAATTTTGTTCGATTCAAAATGGTTTAGTTAGGTTTACTTTTCCAAACTGAACCATAGACTATTTATATATAACCGTATTGAATTGAGAATTAAATTGTTTACAAAAAATAAAAAAAGAATGATGTTTTGGCTTAGTTCATGGTTCGATTTATGATTTGCAATTTTTTTGTATAGCCCTAATGGATATAGCCTAGGAGATAGTTCAATAAGGATTAAAAGTTAGCAACTATGTTTGAGAACTAGTTTTAGCTGAGTGCTTAAGATATGCGTGATAAACTAATAGGTTGTAGGTTCAAATCCATGTACACATGTATGGTGTTTTCCCTTTTTTTTTTTTTGTTTTTTGTTTTGTTTTTTGCTCCTAGCAAGTGATGTTCCTTTCATATAACTTTGTCTTCTCTTGTCAACATGGTTAGAATAGGATAGGGACATCAGGAACATCTAATAAAGCCACATCCATTAATATCTATATCAAATCTTTTTAGCTTTTTAATGGGTTTTGGATGAAAACCTAATGAAATTTATCAAGATTCAAAATTTTTGATAGTTAATTTTTACTTAACTTACACTCGTCCTTTTGTCGGCTGAGATGTCGGGAAATTGACTATCTCGGCATTTGCACTCTGTAGAAGATACATAGCACTTATGCTGAGTATAAGAAATGCTCCTGATTTGAATTCAAATCTATAGCGCGAACAGTTATCATAAGTACGGTTATATTTTACAGCGGCTTACTATCCCTACATATTAAGGGAGATATTTAATCAAGAGGTCTCCACGTATCTTAATAGTTATCCTGACAACTGCCTTAGACACAACAACTGTCTATAAATACCGAAAAGAAACTCTGTGAGAACCCTCTGAGACTTCTTATTCACATACTTACTATACTAAATCACCATTCTAACTTAGGTAGCAGAGTGGCCACATCGGATTGGCCCCGGTACTAAGAATTTTACTCTCTTTTGTAGGACTATTTCTTTACCTTAAAATTCTCCAACAATATTTGACACTGTCTGTTTTTCTCTAAACATGACTGCATGGCTAGAACTAGGATGATATGAAGTGTAGGTGGTGGTACTTTCTCCTAACACCCTAAAGGAGGGAGTTAACAACGATTGGCTCAACTCGAGCAACTTTGTCTTGATTTAGCCAAAGAAAATTCTAAGTTAAACAAAAAATTTGAATAAATCCTTGACCTTCTCAATAAAAGTTTTCACCCGAATTAGGAAAAAGAGCATGGCAATCATGATGCTAACAATACCGACGATTTCATTTATTCACCTGAATTGCTAAAAAAGCAAGCTGAGGTTCTAATGCAACCCATAGCTCCTGCTTTGAAGAAGATTGATAAGGGCAAGCAACCGCAGCATGTGCATCATGCGAGATACTCACATGTTAGCACCCTCATTTCAGTGATTAAACAGTTTTAAATTAAGAAAAGTCCTTTTGTCTTAGAGATTTTGGAAGAAGTAATACCTTGGCACATTAAGTTTCCTTAATTTGAAATATATGATGGGACGAAGGACCCCAAAAACCACTTAGAGTACTACCGAACACTGGCCAAGTTGTATGGTTTAAGCACGCGATGGCTTGTCAAGCCTTTCCCTCAAACTTGAGAAATGCAGCTAGCATATGGTTCATACACTTGAAGCCAAATACTATTTCATGTTTTGATGAATTAGTAGAAGTGTTTCTTCAACACTTCCTTGGTAGCAAACTTCTTGTTAAGGATTCTCCAATCTTGAACGCCATCAAACAAAGGTTTGATGAGTCAATCAGGAACTATTTGGCTAGATTTTTGGTCGAGATGGTCTAAATCCCAAAATTGGATGTGAGTGTAGCCCTCAACACCGTAATTGATGGAGTTAAGCCTCATGGAGGCTTTTTCAAGTTTTTTGTAAAGAATAAGCAAAAAACTTTTGCTGAGTTTAAAGCTAAAGTCACCTCATACATCTGATAAGAAGATAACATAAAGGCACTATGAGAGACTAATCAAAGTAGAGGAGATGGAAAGAAAGACAAATGGAAAAATGCTAAGGATAAACTTAGCACAGACAATGACAACTGTTCAGATGCCGAGAGGAAGAGATCGAGGATCTTGACATTCTCATCCTACACGCTTATCAACCGTCCAATGTCGAATATTTTGATGGAGGTCCATGGGGAGAGAGGTATCATCCAATGGTCAAAAAGAAAGCGAGGGAATCTTTCAGGAAGAAATTTGATCAAGTATTACAACTTTCATTGTGACAAGGGTTACAATACGGATGAGTACATTCAACTTAAAAATGCAATTGAAGATGCAATACAACGTGAGCACCTATGAAAATTTCTAATACATGATGCTGGAAGAATTGAAAAACCGTCTTAGAGGAAAAGAGAGGAACATGAGGATGACATTCGGCTAGCAATGGTCGTAAAAGATGCAAGGGATGTTAACCCCAATAGAGTACTCAACGGAGTAATTAATACAATTATTAGTGGACCTAGTATAGGCCAATCGAGTTCTTCAAACTTGGTTAACGCCAGGAATTACGTTTGCAATAATCATGGAAAGAAGGTCAGGATTAACAATACAATATCTTTTAGGGAAGAGGATTTTGAGGGCATACAGAAGCCACATGATGATGCACTTATCATCAATGCGAGAGCTGCCAACTTTGAAGTCAAGAAGGTTCTTGTTGACACAAGAAGATTGGCTAATATCATTTTTTAGCATGTCTTCAATCAAATGAGGCCTAAGATCAAAGTTCAGCTGTGGTCTTATAAGTATGACCTCTATGCTTTCAATAATCAACTCGTGTAAGTAGCTAGTGTTATCTTATTACCAATACAGATTGGCGATGACGAGCATGTTGTAGAGGACAAAGTGGATTTTCTCGTCGTCAAATGTTGGTCTCCTTACAACATGATAATGGGACGGCCATACCAACATTTATTCGGCATCGTCCCTTCAATAGCACATCTAAAAGCTCAGTTTTCCACTCCTACGAGGGTCGGTATGTATAGAGGGGATAAGCAATTGGTACGCTCCTTATATATAAGAGCTTTAAGGTGAGAAGAGGTGTTTCAGGTTGAGACTTGCCCAAAAGGTAAGTCAGTCGGCATAGAGAATGTCAAGAATGACAAAAGGAAATTCCTTTGGGAAATGATTTGGAGAAGACAACAAGAATAAGAAAACCCCTGTCAGCAAATGTCTAGCAAAGTCTAATTGACTTCTTGTAAGCCAATGCTGATGTGTTCGCATGCTGATGTAGCTTTTAACCACGTGGTCGTAGGTTTGATTCAGCTAACATGCTTGTAAGACTTATTTATGACAATTATATATTTGAAGTCTCATTGTGATTTGGTTATAATTGCTGAATAAACGAGTTCTAGGCTGCATTGCAAACGAACTAATCTAATTTCTAGCTTAACGCGGTAAAAGAACTATATAAATTAACTATAAGGTCGAGTAATGTAGCTAGTCTACACCTTAAACGGTTAACGGATAATATAAAACAATGGACGTGTGAAATAAAACTTGCCGATGAGTCTACACCTTAAACGGTTAATGAATAGTATAAAATAATGGTTGTATGAAATAAAACATGTCGATGAATGATTGGCGTATGAAATAAAACATGTCGAGAAACGATGGGCATGTAAAATAAAACATGCCTAGAAGTGATCGGCTTGTGAAACGAAACAAGTCGAAAGTTAATTGTGTGTGTGAAATAAGACACGCTGAGAGACGATAGGTGTGTGAAATAAAACATGCATAGAAGTGATGGGTTTGTGAAATGAAACAGGCCTAAAGATAGCAGGGCGTATGAAATAAAACATGCCGAGTAACAAATGGAGTGAATTAAAGCATATTAACGAATGAGAGCACAAAACAATATGCATAAACCATATGAATTGTAAAAGCGCAGTTACATAAAAAGTCATAAGCACTCAGCATTGCCTTGATTATATTCCAATTATTAATTATATGAGAATGCAATATGCCAATACAACAGGTCCTTTAGCCTATTCTTAAATTCAGTAGAAGTGATTTTTAAATCTTTAGTTGGGGCTTCCTCAGCAGCTAGGTTCTCGAAGTGTTCAACTTCCTCGGCAATTGGGTTCTTGGAGTAGTTAACTTCTTTGGCATCAGCTTCATTGTCACTATCATTCACTTTCGACACCTATCTCATTGCCTTCATCTTTGTCAGCACTATTAACTTTATCATTGATGTTGGCAAAATCAAGACATGAGAGATCATAATCAGGATGAAGCTTTAATACCTCCTCCCTTGCTACTTGAACCCCCTCCAACAATTTTTTGTGTAGAAGCCTCTCGTATTGTCAACTGGGAGTGACTATATCGAGAGCTTCTTTAATTGAAGGTCCTTTTTGTCAGGACGCTAAAGGGGGCCTAATAGGATTACCTAAAATTTTCATAACATGTGTATACCCATGATATAAAGACCGCCTTACAAGTCAGAGATTACAAGACTCTAAATAATTAATATCTAAGGATGTTGAATTGTTAATTAATTAACATATTATAGGCTATTAATAACTATGGATATCTAATATTCCATAGTTTTTCAGAATCGTAGAAAATCGGTATCCCTTACCAAATGATAAGATCAAAGAGAATAAACTTAAAATTCAAACTTATTGAAGTTACTAAACCTGAATATATAAGTAGTATTTACATTTAAAGTTTCACATGAACTAGACAATCTCTCTTTAATTTTGACCTCTAAAACATCTCAGCACTTGCACTTAATGCTTGGCTCTTAACCTATATCTAATTATCAATCAACCTACAAAAGAAAAACTATTGGAGAGTAAGCTACAAGAACTTAGTGAGCTATCCCTCATACTATACTGGCAAACAAATTATTAAACAAATTATTACAATCATTGAATGCATGTACACACAGTATGTCAAACAATATATATAGTTGACTAGTACTACATATAATAGCAGATTTTAACACCCTTCGAGATAAGGGTTGGAGATATATTAGTACCAATCACGATTGGGCTTTAGAACCTGAGTTTTTACCCATAACTTTGAATTCTGTATTTTACAAAAGACATTTTCATTTCTGAAAATCTAGTAGTATACAAAATCTTAAGCCTAATGGTGAAGCGACCCCCACAGTCCACATTCACACCCTACAGCGGAGATCTCTAGACTCGACCCTTAGTTCTACAGTTGGTATCTCCATCGCCTAGTAAGCTCGTAGGTTCGGGTAAGGTCATGTTATATGAGTACACCATACAGAAACACTTTTAATATATATAAACAACCCCCGCAAGGCCTCTCTTTACCTTCGCATGAAGTGACGGTCGGAATAAGTAATGTAATGCATGGATAATGCATGACCCTTTTAATTTAAGATAAGCCAAATATATTTATGTCAAATTATGAGGCGATCAATCAACATCAGCAAACCATCCAAGTCATGTAACAATCAGTCATATAATTAGATCATCAATTATTGTATTTAACAATATTTCTCACAGTAATCAATCAATATCAAGCACATGTATATCCCAAAACCCCATGCATCAAGTTATTCATATTTAATTTAAGTGTACTAACTACAAGCACAGACAATTATAGAGTCATCAGGAGTATTCACTTGACTATGATGACTCGCTCTAGTAGTAATAATTGATCGGAAGATCTTCGCCCTCATCAGGATCACCTGATCATTATGAGATAATAGGGATAATAAGTAATTGAATTAACTAATGGTTCTAAATATCTATCTACCAAATTTTACTTAAATTACTATCAATTTTTTATTCGATTAAACCTAATCGCTAATTGTATGTAACTTTTTCATTTTATTTTCGATATTTACGAATTTATAGTCGTTTTCTATCGTTTTCTGATGCATGTTCACACAATGATATCCGTTTTGGATGTTAAGACCCATGTTTTACAATATAGACTAAATTTATTGAAATTCTAACTATTGAAGCTTAATTATTCCTATTGGTGAGTTTTATGTTCTATTTTAGTAGTTAATGATTTTATTAGCCATTAATTGTTACACTTAGATAATCTTATGGTTTATTATTTTACAGACTTATGTATCGCTTATGTCATCATTTCATTAGGTCATTGCTTATATCATCCATTACATATGTATACTTATCCTTATGTATTTATATATTTTACATATATGTTATGTATATATTTATACTTCTAACATACTAGTATGTATACTTGTGTATTTATATGTATACTAGTATATATACCCATATACACATATGGTAACATACATATTTTTATACGTATTTTCGTATACCTAGAGTACTCTCTTAAGAAAACTTCACCAAACACATATTTTTGCACTTTAAGGGTGTATTTAGCAAGATATATGTATGTATAGTTAGTATACTCTTCCTTCTTGGTTATGTACATAAAAGGGACTTATGTATAAGAGTATCCATACATATGTTCATCAACTGTATTCTTGTATACACATACTTATACATATGTATATGTTCTCCTTCTCCAATTATCTAAGGATTTCCTATACTTGTGTTAAGTATTTCACCAAACCTTTACACAAACATCTCATATGCATTCACTTGTTGTAGGTACATAGGTATTTCTACATATACACTTAAGTATTTCTACACTTCTAAACATGGTATCAAGATTCTTATCCTCCACAACACATGTGTACATATTACATAAGTTTTCTACACCAACATAGGATTGATACTAATTAACTATTAAATTAGATGATCAAAGGAAGTCATACCTTTCTCTCCTTTGTAATTTGAAAAGGAAAGCAAGTAGACATGATAGATTGGTGTGTGGTGGTAGTTGAAATTAGGAAAGTGAAATTTTGGAAAAGTTGAAGATGATAAAGCAAAGGGGAGTTCATGGTTTGAAATGGAAGGGGAAAATGAGTTGTTCTTATTTTAATTTGTGTTTTTTAATTGGGAAAAGTGAAGTCTAAAAGAGGGAGAAGAGTGGACGGCAACAAAGGGGCAAAATTGGACAAAAAAAAATGTGTAAAAAGTTAAAGAGAAAGGAAGAAGGCTTTAGATGACAATGACATGTTTGTTGACTTGGTCAACATTTGACTTAGTCAACTCTTTGAAATTAAGTGAAATTTGTGTGTATATAATGGGGTAACTAAGGAAAATTTAGAAGAAAAATTAAGGACTTAAAGGAAAATGTGAAGTTTATTGAAATGATTAGTTAGAATGGTTAATGAAATCTTCCTCTAAATATTTATATCCTATATACATTATTTAGTATGGTATTTAGTGTAATTATCATGAAATATGTCATTTAGGGTACTAACATTTACTATATGTAACATAAGCATTAACTAAACTCTTAACTCTATATAATACTAACTTAGTTATATATTTGGAAGATGGATGTGATTTATAATGCAATCTACTAGTTTCTAAAGGCTTACTTTAGTATTATAAGTATTTATGAATGATCAAAAGTTATCTTTAATCTTTTACTAATGATTTAGTATAATACTAAGGTTATATTATCAATTAGGGTTTTAGGGTAAATTATGGTGGATTAGTGCTTTTATATCCTTAAAGTTGTAGTTTTAGGGTTTTATCACTTTTGAGCGCAATCTTTAGTATTTATATACATTTAGGGTTTAAAAATTTTATACACGATTGAATCTTCGATTGTTATTTTAAGGTTTTCATCTTAACTAGTCTTGTCAACTCTTAGAGTTTTCAAGCACACTAGGGTCTACTTTAGGTATTAGGTTGAAAATTTTGAGGGTTTACACCTTCCTCATAGCTTCCTGTAATTCAGCCATACGACTTTATAAGTTTAAGTTGTTAGTCTCTAACTTCTTTATTTGCATCCTAAGCTTATCTTTATCATTGCTCATTGTGCAAACAGTCCGGTCGAGGCCCCAGTACTCTTCCTTCTTCTTTCGTAGCTCCCTTTCAGGCTTTTAGACTTTTTGTACTCTTCTTCCATTTTAGCCTTCATGCTAGAGATTTCATCAGTGGCAAGGTAATGTGCTAATTTTTTGGCAGCAAGCTCTTCACTAGCTTTCTCGCCTTCATCTCAACCTTAATCCTCGCATTCTCGACAGCAGTAGTTTGGGCCTTTAATGCATTGTATGCATCCTTAACTTTCTGCAGCAAATTCAGTTATTATAATCAAGAATGATTGGATATTACACAAATATAACTGATGATATTACCTTCTTTGTCTCTTCGTCGGCCTCATCCAAAGTTGTAAGAATATGGCTGCTCATCTAGAAGAAGAATATGTTAATTACTCAGGTAAGCTCGATAATTAAAAGCAATGTTTATGGATACTTACATAATTCAATTTGGCTGCAACATAGGCCTTATTACAACCACCGACCCTGTCGACATCCTTCTTGGCAATATCTTTGTCTTTTGGAAGAATGACCCCTTCCATTAAAGATAAAGATTTCATTCTATCTCCCAAGGCTGAGTCAGTGTCCAAAATCTGATGGCTCTAGCAAGGGATGAAGTATTCGCCAATCTCTTTACGTAGCAAGAATTCAACACTAGTGATGCTAAGAGCTTTAGAACGCATTACCTCATTTGCCCTTTCATCTAAGCCTTTGGACTTCTTGATAGGTGGTTAGCTAGTGAGTTCCTTCCCTGGTCTTTATTCATCACTTGGAGCCACCGCAATCACCTGTCATGAGCCTTCTATGGCAATGGCATTTTCGTCCTCTTCGTTGGGGGTATATCTCTTAGTGCTCGCTATTCCTCAGCTTGACGGAAGTTTGAATAATCACGACCGAAGGCTCCTTAGAACGAACCTCGGCTAGTTGTATATTCTCATTCTCCTTCACTCTCTTAGTAGGACAAGAGATTTGCATAGCTATCTACTTTGCTATAACTTCCTTTGCTGGTCTCTTTGCGACAGTAGGCCGTATGGTAGCTACTGAGGTAGTCCCCCTCCAATCTACCTTGGACTTTTTAGCCTTCGCTTGAGCAAGTAAATTTGTAAGATTCACCTCTCCGACACCTATATCTACAAGACGAGTAAATTAATTAATATAAACAGGGGAAAAATGTCAACTTACATTTTCTGTGCTAAGCAAGGCTTAAAGGTCACTATTCTCCCCCAAAGTCTTAAGAACGACTTTCCTCGTAGCTATACTTGGTATGGTGGTAACACATCAGTGTATCTTCTTTTTTAGAAAATATTGGTTCACCATTTTCATAATACCGTATAATTCTTTCGACATCCTAAAAGAACATTTTATTTCTCCTTCTCTCTTAAATCTTCTTTGCTGCTACAACATCATTTAGCATTAGATCTACATCCTCTGTATGTATCGACTCAGTCCATTAGGTCTAAAAGTCCAAGTCCTCATTAGACACTATTGACACGAACTTATCATGCCACTTATGAATCTTGGATTCTAACCCGTCCATAAATTTACGCCTACGTCTTACAGTAGCAAGGTACCACCTATCAGGCTACTTATGGATAGTGCATAAAAATCTAAATAGTTGAGGCGTAGCCCTGACCTCAACCTCTTCACATACTATCTTAAAAGCCGCTAGAAGCCGATATGTGTTGGGTGAGAACATACTTGGCACGACTCTAAAGTAGTTGAAGAAGCCTCGAACAAAAGCCGAGAAAGGAAAGCACAGCCCAAAATCTAGATACTTCAGGTATATATGGAACTTGCGCTCCCATGGAAAGGATACTATCTCCCTGTCTCTTGGCTTCCTCAAGTTCCATGTTCTAAGAAGATCTTGCCAATATTAATTGTACTTTGTGACGAGAACTCTGTCGATAGAATTGGTGGTCCCATCAGTAGAATCGCAAAAGTAGGCTATTGTGTTGTACAGTTATTTTGCTGAAGACCTCCCTTCCTTACCTTCAAGATAATTATCCATAGGAAGCTCATTAATCCGAGCAAGTTTATCCCACCTTGCCTTTATACTATTAGCCAAATTGCCTAAAGAATACGCCACCTTACTTCTATTTTGGGGGGAGGGGGGAAGAGTAGTCTTAGTTTCCATTACTTTAGAATCGGATAAAACAAGTCAACGAGCAACTTTGTAAACCATACCTAGATGGCTGTATGAAATGAAATAATAGAAGTCAAAGAATGAGATTTTGAAGATTGGAAAACGAATGAAAATTTTAAGTACAACTAGAGAAGTGAAATCTGATTATGAACAGTACCTTATATATGGATGATCCATTCTTGTAACTACAAATTTGTTTTTGACAGTATTGATGCACTGATATGATAGTCTCGTAGATTGTTGACGCATATCTCATAACAGGAATCTAACGGTTGAAAACTTTCTGATAGTTATTAGGCTTACGACAAAATGATGACCTAAGCAACATATGTTGTACTTACAACCTTTTAGTTTCTTGAACAAGTGAGAGTTTTGAAATGATGTCATTTCGGTTGGGATGTGATTCGTCCTACTTCCCATGTTACTCGGCATGAATCCAAAGAATCTCTCCTCACTCGGCCTCTATTGCAATATATATATATATATATATAACTCCCATTGTCAACTATTCGAACACGAGAGTTGGGGAGCAAATGTTGATAGTCAGTTTTCGCTCAACTTACACTTGTTCTTTCATCGGTTGAGATGTCAGGCAATCGACTCTCTTGGCATTCACACTTTGTAGAAGACACATGACACTTATGCCGAGTACAAGAAATGCTCTTGGTTTGAATTTAAATCTATAGCGTAAATAGTTATCATAAGCACGGTTATATTTTACAACCACTTGCTATCCCTACATATTAGGGGAGATGTTAAGTCAAGATGTCTCCACGTATCTTAATAGTTACCTCAACAACTGCCTTAAACACAATAATCGTCTATAAATATCAAAAAGAAACTCTATGAGAACTCTTGGAGACTTTTTATTCACATACTTACTATACTAAATTACCGTTCTAACTTAGGCATCGGAGTGGCGGCATTGGATTAGCCCCGATACTAAGTATTTTACTCTCTTTTGCAGGACTATTTCCTTACCCCAAAATTCACCAACAACAAAGATAATTAATAAATTTTCGTCGATAACAATAAATCAAAGATTTGACAATGATTAACCAAAGTTCGAGCTTTATCTTCCTCATTGGCCATGGTGATTCAACTCTATCCCAAGGCTTAAACTTGATTCGAATTGTAATATTATAAATACCAAAGTTCGAGTAACACAACACACCTTCAATTTTATCAAGAATTTGCTCAAAATCCCTTAACTATCAACTTCTCTCTTTAGCTTTCTTAAATAGTTGCCCACTTTCTCTCTCTAGACATACTCATCCTATAAGCCAAACTAATGCAAACCAACGACTCCTTTATGTTTCTAGAGCTTTCTAGTCCTAAAATAAAAAAAAAAAAAATCTTTTTCAATTAATTATACTTAAAATCGAATTGCCTTTGCCTCATCTTCACTACCATGGATAACTAATCCAAATGAAAGCTACAAACAAGATTTTGGAAGTGTTAAGCACCATGAAGTAATAAACTTGCTGTTCAATTCTTGTTAAATCACTTAAATCAAAGAACCAAAATTTACTACTCGCTATCATCTTCGAACCACCACCATACGTATGAGTTGGACTCAAATCAACACTTTGAGCATGTTCCTACATCTAGAAAAGCCTAGGCCAGCACATTTGTTAACTTTAACCACAGTTGGGAATGCCCTGATCAAAGCTTAACCATCACTACTCCTCTTCTAGCATGCCATAAGCACAACACATGCGAACTCAACCTATACTCGTTTCCTCACTCTAACTTGAGTGCTCCTTAGTACAGTTGGTAGGATTCTTTTTTATTTTTAGTTCTTTATTTTTTTTTATTAGTTTAGGTCTTAAAAAGAAAGAAAAAATAGAAAAAAGGAAAGAAAAAGAAAAATTTTTAAAAAAATATTAAGTATTTGTTTTCTTAATATTCACTAACTTTATTTGTTTCTTCTACAGGTTCAATTTATAGTGTTAATTATCATAATCTAATATCATAATCTACATGTTTAGATTAGAAAATTTGTGTGTACGTTTAGATAGAAGTTTGCATGATGGTGTGATTAATTGCCACGTTAGCATGATTAGTATATCATTATTTGATATGTTGATTTGATGGGTATCAAATGTGTTCAGTTAATGCATCATATTTAATGCGTTAATTAAACTAATTACATTGGTTAAATTTGATTGTTGCATGATCAGCTCTCGACATGTTAGCATATTTGTTACCTTATTTGCTCTTCTTACTAACCATGCTTGCAAGTGTCAAGTTTGTGTTTCAAAAATGGTGGTTCTCATAACACTTGCAATTTTTCTCTAGAAAAGGGCATTCTTATAATTTTTTGCATAAAATTACATTTCATTTTTCATAAAGTTTTACACTTGAAACATTTTAGGGTTTTATTTAGAAAAATGTTTTACCACATAGTTGGTTTTTCGGAAAATAAAAATCGTAATCCCTTTTTTTTTTTACCAAAATTAGGTTTTTAATTTCAAAATATTGGAGTAAAATTAGGTTTTCTAGGTTATTTTTAAATTAAAATAAACTAGAGAAAAAATATAATGCTGGCTTGTTCTCATAAATAAAGTAAACCTACGCACTAAAATTTTATTAAAATAAGAGAATTATATTGATTTGATCTCTACTAATGAGTATGTAAGTACTTCTAAGGTAATCTTTTAAAAAAGTTAAAAATGATTCTTCTTTAATTTGTAACTAAAAATAATAATACATCATTTTTTTCATTTTTATATTTCCTTGGAAAAAAATGAAAATAAAAGTCTTTTAATTAGTTTTTTTTTTTACATGATTACCTTGATTTTAATAAGTTTGCCCCCAAGCTTAGTTTTTGTCTAGTAAAAATTTTTCTAAATTTTGTTTTTAGAAAATTCATAAGCTAGTGGCTTGATTAAGGTTTTTCCACTCATTAACCCCAATCATTTCTTTTTACTAGCTTTAGCTAATTGGTGACTCTGAATTATTTTCCTAAAATAATTTTTTAAACATTTTTGTAAGGAAAATGTTTTTTTCTTAATTTTATGCCAAGTAACTTATATTAGGCAGAATGGACTTAATATAAGTTAAATTAAGAAAAAATTCAAAATTGGGCTTGATAGAAACCTAAAGGGAGTAACACTCTACTACTTGTCATACATTAAGTCTTATAGTACACTAAACGATATTAGTCAATCATTATCTAATATTAATATTTGGAAAAACGTCCATTAGTTTTTAGGGAAATTATTCCCTAAAAACTTTGTTAAATTGGTAAATAAACTCCTTAAACTTTGATTTTAGTATTAAAATATTCTTATATACTTATTAAAGTGTACTTTAAGACCATTGAACTTTGATCATAGTGTATCTTCTATTATAAAAGAAAACATCATTTATATTGTTCATTTATCAAAGCTTATGATGTTAATTTGCAATATTTAGAAGTTTATGGGTTAAATCTACATATATATTAAAGTTTAGAGAGTTATTTGTAATTTTTTTGAGTTAGTTTTATTTGAAGAAGATATTTTGCTAAAAAGGTCTAAAGATTACAAGGTCTGTAATGTCCAACTATAGTTACTAAGTATATCAGATAACTAGATCCATTCTATGAGAGTACATGTGATGTGCCTATCTCCAAGGGATTACAAATGGCGCTGGTAATGTGAATATGCAACAATATAAAGCAAGTTAAAAATATAAATATTTCATTGGTTTTTGTATTTAATTTGTAAAATGAGAGTGTGAGCATGAATGAAGTTAGATATTACTCACTAACAATAAACATAAGCTAATTTTTTACTCTATAGTGTTTGATATCATACAAACACTAAATTGTTCACACAGTTCTAATAGAAAGATATATATTACATATTATCTCCTAAAAGATGGTTCATCATAATCAAGTTAATTATTGATAAGAAGACGAAAATGATTAAAGAGGTTGATGTCGCTTAATAATCCCAAAATAGTAACCTAATGGAAGTCTCTTAATATGAGGATCGGAGTAATAAGTCATCTACCACCATTATAAGTAAGGTAGTTATATACTAAACCTTATTAGCAATTTTTCAAACATAACAAATGTGCTAAACCTTAATAGTGGCCTAAAAGGGAAATTAAGTAAATAACTACACTATTTACAAAACTATGCATTCTAGTCGAGGTTGGAATAGGGAATAAGGTGAACATGGATAGGTGGACATACTCTTAGTAGTACCCAAGCAAGCTTAAGTTCATTACTTGAGTAGCCCTAGCAAGTCAAATCATGGCCAAGCTGTTGCATAGGACTAAGCTTAGAAAGAGATTTATCAAAAGGTAGTCGAGCTAAACATATATGGCATGTTCACTTGGGGGAAATGGAGTTGCCATTCCCCCCTTATTACTTAATACTTTGTTTACTTGTAAAATGGTACATATAATCCTAATTCCAAAGAATTTCAATTCCTTAAAATCACTGAATTGAGATTCTTTATTGTAACCTTTGAATTCTAATTCCAAAGCCCTTCCCTTTTTTATTCCGAAAATTATCCCTTCAAAATAAAAAGTTAGGATAATGAAAAAGAGAGAGAGAGACAAAACCCATCTACCATGTAAACCCAATCTCCATCAAAAAAAAAAATTAGAAGTAATGGTGATGGTTGTATATGAAGAGGACGATGGAAGGAAGTTCGAATCTTCTGGTGATGGTTCTTTGTGATGGTTTTCAACTAAAAGATAACACCTTTAAGATGTTTGGAGGGTGAAGAATCTGTTTATGGTAGTAAAATTGCTTGAACTTGAGTGTTTTGTACCAATAACTTAGAGAGAGTAACAGGGTTTGTGGTAGTTCAAAGAAGGAGAAAGTTGAGGGTGAGGAATTTGTCTCTGATGATTGATTCAATGTAAAGGAGAGAGAGTGAACTTGTTGGATTTTGCAAAGATTATAGGTGAAAGTTGTTGAGTTTGGTGGAGAAAAGAGAAGGTGGAGATATGAGGGAAAGAGAGAGAGAACTTGAAAGATGAAAGGGAAAAAGAAGATGTAGATGAGAGAGAGAAAGAGTTAAACAAAAAGAAAAAAAGGAAGAAGCTAAAGGGTAAATATGTCTTTTGATTTCTATCACAGATTTATTCTTCTTATGGTTTTTTCTCCTAATAAACAATGTAAAATCTATTCCCCCTTCATTCTATTCCTAATGAATTTGAATTACATTACCTCTTTATTACATTCAATGAACTAAACGTGTCGATAGTGGTTAACTTGATCTTTGGGTAAATTCTTAGCTAAAAAAAAAAAAAAAAAGAAAGAAAGAAAGATGGGAGACATGAGTTTCTATTAGGAATTGAGCCTTAATATTGACCACTAGAACTTAAGCCCTTACTAAAGATGAAGTCCCTTACACTCAAGACCATAGAATCCTTCACATCCCAAAGGGTAACCCATCAACCACTCTCAAGGATGTAGTCGAATCATCTACAACTCATTTTATTTATTTTTTTAATAGCTAACTTGTTTCTATTCCTTCCAATCTACACCCAATGTCTCATAATAGTTCAATACACTTGATCTACTAGCCTACAGCCCCTCAAAGGCCTTTCTAGCAACTTTTCCAACATGTTTCCATAAGGATAGGCTTGTTTCATTAACTCACTTCTAACTTAACCATTTCTCATATGTACTTGAAAAGTACTAAGTTCTTTGCTAACACTTACCTCCTAACATTAACAATGGCCAAAGATATTCCTTATTTATTTTGTCATTTTTATTTTTTCTAGTAAGATACTAAAATATACATTTTATCCCTTTTAGAGTTATAATTTGTTATCATATCCTTGTCCTAATTTTACTCTAGAAAGCTTACTACAAATAGCCTTTCTTATGTAATAGCCGGAGTAGTCATCACATTATCCTAAAATTTTCATCTTTGTTCTTCTTAGTTTACTCTCAAGTTCAATTTTACTCTTATCAATTCTCTTTAGCAAGGAATTATGACAAGTGTTCCTAACTTACTATTTGTGTATCATATCAAGTAAGATTTTAGGTCATTTTGAGCTTAATTGGAGTATAATATCCATACAAGTAGCTCATGATTTATTAAATCCTCACTAAAACCCATATTCCTTTCCTTTTATAGTTAGAAGGATCTACCACCAATTCGAGTTTGGATTGATGTCCTCATGGTTGATTCTTGGTCTAAATCCTAGAACTAGATATGAGTATGGCCCTCAACGTTGTAAACGACAGAGTCAAGGCTCGTGGAGACTTTTTCAAGCCTCTCGCAAAGAATAAGAACTTTCGTTGAGTTTAAGGCTAAAGCCACCTCATACATTCGACAGGAAGACAACATAAAGGCACAGCAAGAGGTTGATTAAAGCAAATGAGATGGAAAGAATGATAAACGAAAAAATGCTAAGGATAGACTTGTCACTAACAATGACAATAGCTCAAATGCCGAAAGAAAGAGACCGAGGATCCTAATATTCACATCTTACATGCCAGTTAATCATCTAATCTAGGATATTTTGATGGAGGTCTATAGGGAGAGAAGTGTCCTCCAATGGTTGGAAAGAATGTGAGGAAATCCCTTGAGAAGAAATTTGAACAAGTACTGTAACTTCCACTGTGATAAGGGTCACAATACGGATGAGTGCATTCAACTTAAGAATGCGATCGAAGATGCAATACAACGCGGGCACCTGTACAAATTTCTGGCTCATGATGTTAAGAGAATCAAAAGATCGTCTCAGAGGAGAAGAGAGGAACATGAGGATGATACTCGGCCAACAATAGCCGTAAGAGATGTAAGAGGTGTTAATCCCAACAGAGCAACCAACGGAGTAATTAATACAATTGCCGGTGGACCTAGTATAGGCCAATTGAGTTTATTGAACTTGATTAACGATAAGAATTATGTTTGCAATATTCATGGAAAGAAGGTCAAGATTGACAATATAATATCTTTCGGGGAAGAGGATTTTGAGGGCATACAAATGTCGCACAACGATGTACTTGTCATTAACGTGAGAGTCACCAACTTTGAAGTAAAAAAGATTCTCGTAGATATGGGAGGTTCAGCCGATATCATTTTTTAGTATGCTTTCGATCAAATGAGGCCTAAGATTAAAGCACAACTATGTTCTTACAAGTATGACCTCTATTCCTTCAATAATCAACCCGTCTAAGTAACCGGAGTTATCTCTTTGTTGATACAGTTCGGCAATGACAAGCATGTTATAGAGGACAAAGTGGATTTTCTCATCGTCAAATGCTGGTCCCCTTACAACATGATAATGGGATGGCCATGCCAATATTTATTCAGCATTGTCCCTTCAGTAGCATATTTAAAAGCCAAGTTTTCCACTCGTATAGGGGTTGGTGTGTGCAGAGGGGATCAGCAATTGGCATGCTCTTTACATATAAGGGCTTTGAGGCGAGAGGAAGTATTTCAGGTCAAGACCAACTTAGAAGGCAAGTCAGTTGGTTTAGAGAATGCCTAGAATGATACAGAGGAAATTCTTTTGGGAAACGTTCCCAAGAAGACAATAAGGATAGGAAAACCCATGTCAGCTGATGTTTGGCAAAGTCTGATTGACATCTTGTAAACTAATGTTGACGTATTCACATGGTCACCATCGGACATGCCCAGTATTCCGCTGGACGTTATGATGCATAAGCTCTAGATTAACCCGAATGTAAAGGTGGTCCAACAAAAAAAGAGACATTTTGCACCGAAGAGACAAGCGACAATAGAAGAAGAGGTCTAGAAATTGTTAACGTTAGGATTCATCTGGGAAGAGCCTTACCTGACTTGGCTAACATATTATGTACTAGTCAAGAAGTCTAGTGGCAAATGGTAAATGTGCATAGACTTCACGAATCTCAACAAGGCCTATCCCAAGGACTGTTTTCCACTGCCAAAAATCGATCAGATGGTAGATGCAATCGTAGGACATGCGTTGCTTTCTTTTATGGATGCTTTCTCCGATTACAATTAAATCAGGATGGATAAGGTCGATGAAGTCCACACATCTTTTGTTACCAAATTTGGAATGTATTGTTATACGGTGATGCCCTTCGAGCTAAAGAATGCTAGTGCCATAGATGAGAGATTAGTAATAAAGATGTTCAAATCTCAAATCAATAGGAATGTTGAAATATATGTGGATGACATGATTGTGAAGAGCATAAAGGAAGATCATCATCTCGCTGATTTGGAGGAGACGTTTGCCACATTAAGGAGATATAGCATGAAACTCAACCCACAAAAGTGTGTTTTTAGCGTAACATTAGGAAAATCTCTCGGGTATATGGTCACACGATGCGGCATCGAGGCCAATCCGAGAAAGATTGAAGCCATAATGAATATGAAGTCATCTCGCATGGTCATGGAGGTACAGGAACTCACCGGGTGAATTGTCGCCCTCAATAGATTTATGTCAAGAAGTGTGGATAGGTGCATAGAATTCTTCAAGATTTTGAAGAATCTAAAGGAATTTGACTAGATTGACAATTGTGAAAGAGCTTTTGATGAGCTCAAGGAATTTCTTACGTCAACTTCGATACTCTCGACACCTATTCTTGGAGAAAATTTATACCTATATCTATCAATCAGCTACTGAGCACTTTCTTCTGTATTGGTTTGAATTGATAACAAAGATCATCGACCCATTTGTTACGTGAGTCATGTTCTGTAAGGGCTAGAGTTTCGGTGCACAAAGATAGAAAAATTTGTATTGGCAATGGTTCTCTTGGCAAGAAAATTGAAATTGTACTTTGAAGCTCACTAGATTGTTATCCTCACCAATGAACCATTGCAGCAAGCATTATAGAGACCTGATTCTTCGAGGAGGATGATGAAATATGCCTTAGAGCTCAGTGCCTATGGTGTATAATATAAACCCAGAATAGCACTAAAGGCCCAAGTACTGGTAGATTTTCTAGCTGAATTCACAGGGGATGAAGACTGTGTAGAGATTGCCTAGAAACCTATCTAGCTTCTTTATGTCGATGGTTCTTCGACATGAGAAGGGTGTGGTGCAAGCTTGGTTCTCTAAGGACCCCATAATGTCAAAGTTCATTACACTCTGAAATTTGGATTCCTAGCTAGTAACAATGAAGCAGAGTACGAAGCTCTAATTGTCAGATTGAAACTGGTTAAAGAAATTGGTGCCAAGAAACTCAAAGTGTTCTTTGATTCCTAGTTGGTAGTAAATCAAGTCACTGAAAGTTACGTAGTAAGAGAAGAAGAGATGAGCAAGTACCTATTGGTGGTATAAATGCTTGCCGAAGAATTCCTATCTTTCTCGATTCACAAAATTTTGAGAAGTAAGAATATTGCTGCTGACAAGCTGTCGAAGTTGGCTAGTATGGCATTCCCTAAGCTGAATGAGAAACTTTTCATCGAATTTCTCCTACAGAAAAGCTTGTTTAATCTCTCGTAGAGCTATAAGTTATCTCCCTGCCTAAAAGAAGAATCATGGATGGATCCCCTACTGAATTATCTAAAAGAAGGTTCTATCCCTGACAACAAAAAGGAAGCATGAAGATTAACTTACCAGGCTGCGAACTACACATTGATTGATGGTCTGCTGTACAAGTGTAGCATATCTTAACCTTACCTTCGATGCCTTTCCCCAAGGGATGCCTAGAGCGTATTATTTGAACTTCATGGTAGCATATGTAGCAATCATGTGAAGGCACAAACATTATATATTTGAGCACTACGACTCGGCTATTATTGGTTGACTATGAAAGAAGAAGCGAAGGATGTTATCCAGCAGTGTCCTCAATGCCAGAAGCACGAGTTACCGAGTAAAGCACCTGCAAGTGAATTATGTAGCTTAATCAGTCTTTGGCCTTTTGCCCAGTGGGGGCTAGATATTCTCGGACTCATTCCTAAGTCTATTACCCAACGATAATTCGTCATTGTCACCATAGACTACTTTACTAAATGGGCTGAGGTCGAGGCTGTGGCAAAGATCATTGAGTAGAAAATGGAAGCTTTTGTCTTCAACTCCATTATATCTAGGTTTAGAGTTCACTACACAATAATTACAGATAATGACCCACAATTTGACAACAAGTTCTGAACATTTTGGCAAAAGTATGGCATTCGATTGAACTATACGTCTGTAGTACACCCTTAGACAATTGGACAAGTCGAAGCCATAAACAAGATCATACTGCATAGCCTGAAGAGAAAAGTGGATCAAGTCAGGGGGAAGTGGCCTAATGAACTACCGAGTGTCCAATGGAGATATAAAACCACTCACAGAACCTTAATGGTAGAGACACCATTTAAGTTGGCCTATGGCACTGAAGCCATATTGCCAATTGAGTTGGACTTACCTATTCTTCGTACACATAATCTTGACGTTATGCTTAATTAAGTCAGATTGATAACGAATCTAGACACTATTGAGGAAATCCGAGACATTGCAAAAGCTGGGGTCATGGCATACTAGCATAGAGAAGCAAGATACTATAATTAAAAGTAAAGCACAAGGTTTTCCAACCCGAAGATTTGGTTTGTCTTAAGATGGAAGCATTAGGTATACGAGCAAATCAGGGAAAGCTCGGCATGAACTAGGAGGATCTTGTTAGGATCAGAGAAGTCATTAGCGAGAGGGCCTATTAACTAGAAAGGTTGGATGGATCCATCATCCCGTGAGCTTGGAACATCGATAATCTGAAATTTTATTTCAATTAATGTTGGATGGTTTCTGGTGTCACTCATTTGGTGGTAACCAATGTGCTTGTAAGATTTATTTATGACAATTGTATATTTAATGTCTTTGTGATTTGGTTATAATTGCCGAATGGATGAGTTCTAGGTTGCACAGCAAACGAATTGATTTAAGTTCTGGCCTAACGTAGTAGAAGAACTATACAAATTAACTATACGGCTGAGTAATGCGGCTGGTCTATACCTCAAACGGTTAACGGATAGTATAAAAATAGGTGTATGAAATAAAACATGCCGAGGAAAATTAGGCATGTGAAATAAAACATGTCGAGGAAAAATGGGCATGTAAAATAAAACATGCCGAGAAATAGATGGCACGTGAGATAAAACATGCTAAGAAATACGTACCGTGAGAAATAAAACATGCCTAGAAACGATAGACTTGTGAAATGAAATAGGTTGAAAGATAGCAGGGCATGTGAATTAAAAGATGCCGAGATACAAATGAAGTGAATTCAAGCATGCTAACAAATGAGAGCACGCAAAGCAACATGCATAAACCAAACAAACCGTGAAAGCTCAATTACGCAAAAGTCACATACACTTAGCATTACCTTGATTATATTCTAATGATTAATTACAGGAGAATGCAATATGCGAATACAACAAGTCCTACGGCCTATTCTTAGATTTAGCAGAAGCGATTGTTAAATCTTTCGCTGGCGCTTCCTCGGTAGCCAGTTTCTCAGAGCAGGCAACTTCTTCAGCTTGAGCTTCATTATTACTTTGATCGATACTCTTGGTACCTATTTTGTCACCTTCATCTTCATCGGCACTACTAACTTTATCGTCGAAGTCAGTAAAGTTGAGACACAAGATATCATAATTGGGATGAAGCTTTAAGACCTCTTCTCTTGTTGCTTGAACTCCCTCCAACAACTTTCTAAATAAAAGCTTCTCGTATTGCCCACTTGGAGTGACTATATCAAGAGCCTCTTCAATAGATGGCCTCCTCCTCACAATCTCCTCCAACTCGGCGATATAGCTCTGTAAATTTGAGTTGGTGGTCTCCAACTCCTTTATCTGCACCTTGAGTTTGTCTTCATCGTCACTCATCATGCAAATAGTTCGGCCCAAGCCTTAACACTCTTCCCTTTTCTTCTACAGTTCCTCCTTCAAGCATTTAGACTCTTTGTACTATTGTTCCATTTTGGCCTTCAGGCCAAAGATTTCATCAACAGCAAGATCTTGTGCCAATTTCTTAGCAGCAAGTTCCTCCTTAAGCTTTCTTGCCTCCATCTCAACCCTAATCCTCACATTCTTGGTTGCAATAGTTTGGGCTTTTGATGCATTGTATGCATCCTTAACTTTTTACAGCAAATTCAGTTATTATAATTAAGAACAATCGAATATTACAAAGATATAGGAGAGGATATTACTTTCTTTGCCTCTCTATCATTCTCGTCCAAAGCTATAAGGATGTGGCTGCTTCTCTGGAAAAAGAAAATGTGTTAATTATCTGAAGGAGCTGGAGAAAGAAAATGTTTATGGATACTCACATCATACAATTTGGTTGCAACATGGGCCTTATTGCAACCGTCGACCTTGTCGACATCCTTCTTAGCAACATCCTTCCATTAAAGCCAAAGATTTCGTCTTATCTCCTAAGGCCGAGTCAGTGTCTAAAATTTGATGACTTTAGTAAGGGATGAAGTACTCGCTGACCTCTTTATTTAGCAAGAATTCAGTGCAAGTGATGTCGAGAGATTTAGAATGCATTGCCTCCTTCGCCCTTTCGTCTAGGCCTTTGGACTTCTTAATAAGTGGTTGGCCGATAAGTTCCTTCCCTAGTCTTTTTTCACCACTTAGAGCTACCATAATCACCTATGATGAGCCTTCTACAGCAGTTGCATTTTCATCCTGCTTGTCGAGGTATGTCTCTCAATGCTCGCTATTCTTTGACTCGATGAAAGTTTAAATAATCATGACTGGAGGCTCCTTAGAATGAATCTCGATCGGCTGTATATTCCCATTCTCCTTCACTCTTTCGGCAAGATGAAAGATTTGCGCAACTGCATGCTTTGTTGCAACCTCCTTTGCTGGTCTCGTTGTGATAGCACGCCATGTGTTAGTTGCAAAGGTGGACCCCTCCTGTTAACCTTAAACTTCTTAGCCTTGGCCTAAGTAAGTAGCTTTATAGGATCCACCTCTCCAGCACCTATATCTACAAGACGAGTAAATCAATTAATATAAATAGGGAAAAAATATGAACTTACATTTTCTGTACCGAGTAGGCTCAAAGGTCACTATTCTCCCACAAAATCTCGAGAACAGCTTTCCTTGTGGCTATACTCGACACGGAGATAGTACATCAGCATACCTTCCTTTTCAAAAAATATTGGTTTGCCATTTTCATAACGCCATATAATTCTCTCAGCATCTCAGAAGAAGATTTTGTTTCTCCTTCTCTCCTGAATCTTTTTCACTACTGCTACATCATTCAGCATTGAATCTACATCCTTTGTATGTATCGACTTAGTCTATTAGGTCTAGAAGTCTAAGTCCTCATCAGAAACTATTGATATGAACTTATCATGCCACTTGTGAATCTTGGATTCTAACCCATCCATAAACTTACGCCCATGCCTTGTAGCAGCGAAGTACCACCTGTCAGGTTGCTTACGGATATTGAAGAAAAATTTAAATAATTGAGGCATAGCCCTGACCTCAACCTCTTCACATACTATCTCAAAAGCTGCCAGAAGCCATTATGTGTTGGGTAAGAACATACTCGACGTGACTCTGAAGTTGTTGAAGAAGCCCTGAACAAAAGCCAAGAAAGTGAAGCACAGCCTAAAATCTAGATACTTCAGGTATATATGGAACTTGAGCTCTCGTGGCAAGCATACTCTCTCCTTGTCTCTTGGCCTCCTCAAGTTTCATGTTCTAAGAAGATCTCATTAGTACTGATTGTACTTTGTGACGAGAACTCTATTGATGGAACTAGCGGTTCCATCAGGAGAATCGTAAAAGTAGGCTATTGTATTGTACAGATATCTTGCTGAAGACCTCTCTTCCTTATCCTCAGGATAATTATCTAAAGGAAGCTCATTAATTTGAGCAAGTTTATCCTACCTTGCCTCCATATTATTGGTTGAACAACCTGAAGAACACATTGCCTTGCTCTTATTTTAGCGGGGGGGGGGGAGGGGGGGGGGGGGGGGG